>CM065593.1:397991070-398295237 GCA_033119425.1 Bufotes viridis
AGATGACACCAACCACCAGAAGGACATAACACCAGAAGATGACACCAGAATGACATAACACCAGGAGATGACACCAGAAGATGACACCAGAATGACATAACACCAGGAGATGACACCAGAAGATGACACCAGAAGGACATAACACCAGGAGATGACACCAGAAGATGACACCAGAAGGACATAACACCAGAAGATGCCACCAGAAGATGACACCAGAAGGACATAACACCAGGAGATGACACCAGAAGGACATAACACCAGAAGATGACACCAGAAGGAGATAACACCAGGAGATGACACCAGAATGACATAACAACAGGAGATGACACCAGAAGGACATAACACCAGGAGATGACACCAGAAGATGACACCAGAAGGACATAACACCAGGAGATGACACCAGAATGACATAACACCAGGAGATGACACCAGAAGGACATAACACCAGGAGATGACACCAGAATGACATAACACCAGGAGATGACACCAACCACCAGAAGGACATAACACCAGAAGATGACACCAGAAGGACATAACACCTGGAGATGACACCAGAAGGACATAACACCAGGAGATGACACCAGAAGGACATAACACCAGGAGATGACACCAGAAGGACATAACACCTGGAGATGACACCAGAAGGACATAACACCAGGAGATGACACCAGAAGGACATAACACCAGAAGATGACACCAGAAGGACATAACACCAGAAGATGACACCAGAAGGACATAACACCAGGAGATGACACCAGAAGGACATAACACCAGAAGATGACACCAGAAGGACATAACACCAGGAGATGACACCAGAAGGACATAACACCAGAAGATGACACCAGAAGGACATAACACCAGGAGATGACACCAGAAGGACATAACACCAGGAGATGACACCAGAAGGACATAACACCAGAAGATGACACCAGAAGGACATAACACCAGGAGATGACACCAGAATGACATAACACCAGGAGATGACACCAGAATGACATAACACCAGGAGATGACACCAGAATGACATAACACCAGGAGATGACACCAGAAGGACATAACACCAGAAGATGACACCAGAAGGACATAACACCAGGAGATGACACCAGATGGACATAACACCAGGAGATGACACCAGAATGACATAACACCAGGAGATGACACCAGAAGGACATAACACCAGAAGATGACACCAGAAGGACATAACACCAGGAGATGACACCAGAAGGACATAACACCAGGAGATGACAACAGAAGGACATAACACCAGGAGATGACAGCAACCACCAGAAGGACATAACACCAGGAGATGACACCAGAAGGACATAACAGCAGGAGATGACACCAGAATGACATAACACCAGGAGATGACACCAGAAGGACATAACACCAGGAGATGACACCAGAATGACATAACACCAGGAGATGACACCAGAAGGACATAACACCAGGAGATGACACCAGAAGGACATAACAGCAGGAGATGACACCAGAAGGACATAACACCAGGAGATGACAGCAACCACCAGAAGGACATAACACCAGGAGATGACACCAGAAGGACATAACAGCAGGAGATGACACCAGAATGACATAACACCAGGAGATGACACCAGAAGGACATAACAACAGGAGATGACACCAGAAGGACATAACACCAGAAGATGACACCAGAAGGACATAACACCAGGAGATGACACCAGAATGACATAACACCAGGAGATGACACCAGAAGGACATAACACCAGGAGATGACACCAGAAGGACATAACACCAGGAGATGACACCAGAAGGACATAACACCTGGAGATGACACCAGAATGACATAACACCAGGAGATGACACCAGAAGGACATAACACCAGGAGATGACAACAGAAGGACATAACACCAGGAGATGACACCAGAAGGACATAACACCAGGAGATGACAACAGAAGGACATAACACCAGGAGATGACACCAACCACCAGAAGGACATAACACCAGGAGATGACACCAGAAGGACATAACACCTGGAGATGACACCAGAAGGACATAACACAAGGAGATGACACCAGAAGGACATAACACCAGGAGATGACACCAGAAGGACATAACACCAGGAGATGACACCAGAAGGACATAACACCAGGAGATGACACCAGAATGACATAACACCAGGAGATGACACCAGAAGGACATAACACCAGAAGATGACACCAGAAGGAGATAACACCAGGAGATGACACCAGAATGACATAACAACAGGAGATGACACCAGAAGGACATAACACCAGAAGATGACACCAGAAGGACATAACACCAGGAGATGACACCAGAATGACATAACACCAGGAGATGACACCAGAATGACATAACACCAGGAGATGACACCAGAATGACATAACACCAGGAGATGATACCAGAAGGACATAACACCAGAAGATGACACCAGAAGGACATAACACCAGGAGATGACACCAGAATGACATAACACCAGGAGATGACACCAGAAGGACATAACACCAGGAGATGACAACAGAAGGACATAACACCAGGAGATGACACCAACCACCAGAAGGACATAACACCAGGAGATGACACCAGAAGGACATAACACCTGGAGATGACACCAGAAGGACATAACACCAGGAGATGACACCAGAAGGACATAACACCAGGAGATGACACCAGAAGGACATAACACCAGGAGATGACACCAGAAGGACATAACACCAGGAGATGACACCAGAAGGACATAACAACAGGAGATGACACCAGAAGGACATAACACCAGGAGATGACACCAGAAGGACATAACACCAGGAGATGACACCAGAAGGACATAACACCAGGAGATGACACCAGAAGGACATAACACCAGGAGATGACACCAGAATGACAGAACACCAGAATGACAGAACACCAGAAGATGACACCAGAAGGACATAACAACAGGAGATGACACCAGAAGGACATAACACCAGGAGATGACACCAGAATGACAGAACACCAGAATGACAGAACACCAGAAGGACATAACACCAGGAGATGACACCAGAATGACATAACACCAGGAGATGACACCAGAAGGACATAACACCAGGAGATGACAACAGAAGAACATAACACCAGGAGATGACACCAACCACCAGAAGGACATAACACCAGGTGATGACACCAGAAGGACATAACACCTGGAGATGGCACAAGAAGGACATAACACCAGGAGATGACACCAGAAGGACATAACACCAGGACATGACACCAGAAGGACATAACACCAGGAGATGACACCAGAAGGACATAACACCAGAAGATGACACCAGAAGGACATAACACCAGGAGATGACACCAGAATGACATAACACCAGGAGATGACACCAGAAGGACATAACACCTGGAGATGACACCAGAAGGACATAACACCAGGAGATGACACCAGAAGGACATAACACCAGGAGATGACACCAAAATGACATAACACCAGGAGATGACACCAGAAGGACATAACACCAGAAGATGACACCAGAAGGACATAACACCAGGAGATGACACCAGAAGGACATAACACCAGGAGATGACACCAGAATGACATAACACCAGGAGATGACACCAGAAGGACATAACACTAGAAGATGACACCAGAAGGACATAACACCAGGAGATGACACCAGAATGACATAACACCAGAAGATGACACCAGAATGACATAACACCAGGAGATGACACCAGAAGGACATAACACCAGAAGATGACACCAGAAGGAGATAACACCAGGAGATGACACCAGAATGACATAACAACAGGAGATGACACCAGAAGGACATAACACCAGAAGATGACACCAGAAGGACATAACACCAGGAGATGACACCAGAATGACATAACACCAGGAGATGACACCAGAATGACATAACACCAGGAGATGACACCAGAAGGACATAACACCAGAAGATGACACCAGAAGGACATAACACCAGGAGATGACACCAGAATGACATAACACCAGGAGATGACACCAGAAGGACATAACAACAGGAGATGACACCAGAAGGACATAACACCAGAAGATGACACCAGAAGGAGATAACACCAGGAGATGACACCAGAAGGACATAACACCAGGAGATGACACCAGAAGGACATAACACCAGGAGATGACACCAGAATGACATAACACCAGGAGATGACACCAGAATGACATAACACCAGGAGATGACACCAGAAGGACATAACACCAGGAGATGACACCAGAATGACAGAACACCAGAATGACAGAACACCAGAAGATGACACCAGAAGGACATAACAACAGGAGATGACACCAGAAGGACATAACACCAGGAGATGACACCAGAAGGACATAACACCAGGAGATGACACCAGAATGACAGAACACCAGGAGATGACACCAGAAGGACATAACACCAGAAGATGACACCAGAAGGACATAACACCAGGAGATGACACCAGAAGGACATAACACCAGAAGATGACACCAGAAGGACATAACACCAGGAGATGACACCAGAAGGACATAACACCAGAAGATGACACCAGAAGGACATAACAACAGGAGATGACACCAGAAGGACATAACACCAGGAGATGACACCAGAAGGACATAACACCAGGAGATGACACCAGAATGACAGAACACCAGAATGACAGAACACCAGAAGGACATAACACCAGGAGATGACACCAGAAGGACATAACACCAGGAGATGACACCAGAAGGACATAACACCAGGAGATGACACCAGAATGACATAACACCAGGAGATGACACCAGAAGGACATAACAACAGGAGATGACACCAGAAGGACATAACACCAGGAGATGACACTAGAATGACATAACCCCAGGAGATGACACCAGAAGGACATAACACCAGGAGATGACACCAGAAGGACATAACACCAGGAGATGACACCAGAAGGACATAACACCAGGAGATGACACCAGAAGGACATAACAACAGGAGATGACACCAGAAGGACATAACACCAGGAGATGACACCAGAAGGACATAACACCAGGAGATGACACCAGAATGACAGAACACCAGAAGATGACACCAGAAGGACATAACAACAGGAGATGACACCAGAAGGACATAACACCAGGAGATGACACCAGAAGGACATAACACCAGGAGATGACACCAGAATGACATAACACCAGGAGATGACACCAGAAGGACATAACACCAGGAGATGACAACAGAAGGACATAACACCAGGAGATGACACCAACCACCAGAAGGACATAACACCAGGAGATGACACCAGAAGGACATAACACCAGAATGACAGAACACCAGAAGGACATAACACCAGGAGATGACACCAGAATGACATAACACCAGGAGATGACACCAGAAGGACATAACACCAGGAGATGACACCAGAAGGACATAACACCAGGAGATGACACCAGAAGGACATAACACCAGGAGATGACACCAGAAGGACATAACACCTGGAGATGACACCAGAAGGACATAACACCAGGAGATGACACCAGAAGGACATAACACCAGGAGATGACACCAGAAGGACATAACACCAGGAGATGACACCAGAAGGACATAACACCAGAAGATGACACCAGAAGGACATAACACCAGGAGATGACACCAGAATGACATAACACCAGGAGATGACACCAGAAGGACATAACACCAGGAGATGACACCAGAAGGACATAACACCAGGAGATGACACCAGAAGGACATAACACCAGGAGATGACACCAGAAGGACATAACACCAGGAGATGACACCAGAAGGACATAACACTAGAAGATGACACCAGAAGGACATAACACCAGGAGATGACACCAGAAGGACATAACACTAGAAGATGACACCAGAAGGACATAACACCAGGAGATGACACCAGAATGACAGAACACCAGGAGATGACACCAGAAGGACATAACACCAGGAGATGACACCAGAAGGACATAACACCAGGAGATGACACCAGAAGGACATAACACCAGAAGATGACACCAGAAGGACATAACACCAGGAGATGACACCAGAAGGACATAACACCAGAATGACATAACACCAGGAGATGACACCAGAATGACATAACACCAGGAGATGACACCAGAAGGACATAACACCAGGAGATGACACCAGAAGGACATAACACCAGGAGATGACACCAGAAGGACATAACACCAGGAGATGACACCAGAAGGACATAACACCAGGAGATGACACCAGAAGGACATAACACCAGAGCATTGCCTGAACAGAGATGAGATCTGCAGTCACCTCCTCTCTATGGGGACCAGTGATTGTACCACCTGTAGTACAGGGTCACCGGGATCACTTGTCCCATTACAGATTCATTCTTTGTTGGCAGCAGATCCCATTTACACAGGACAATCTGCTGCAGGCAAACAATGAATTTTTGTACCACAAGCATGCAAAACCTGACATTTATGCCAGAAACTGACCAGATCCATCCCGCCTGATCCCATTATATCCAATGGGGATCTAGTTGTGCAC
This sequence comes from Bufotes viridis, assembly GCA_033119425.1. Lineage (NCBI taxonomy): Eukaryota > Metazoa > Chordata > Amphibia > Anura > Bufonidae > Bufotes > Bufotes viridis. The sequence goes on from CM065593.1 coordinate 397,997,581, forward strand.
AGCATTATCCGGCTAGGTGGGATCCGGTCAATTCCAGCAGGCGTTCCTCTGCCAGTCAGCCTTCCGGATTTGTAAACGCAGATGTGAACATGGCATTATGCGTTTACCTGGCAATACCTTTACAGGCGCCGGCTCGTTCACTGGGTGGTTGGCGGCACATTTGCATGAATCTCCGTTTCTGATAATGGGCCCATGTAAAGGGACCGTTTAAGTTAAAACCACAAATCTCATATTGATCTCTGCCCTTATCTCTGATCTGGTCTATATTTCTATGTTTCTATTGAGGAGATGCAGATCTGTCATTAACCCTTTCACTACCGGAGGTTTTTTCGTTTTTATTTTTCTTCCCTATCTTCTTTGAGCCATAACTGTTTTATTTTTCCATTCACATAGCTGGTTGGGGGCTTATTGTTTGCGGGTTGTACTTTATAATGCCAATATTAATTATGGCATACAATGTACTGGGAAGTGGTGAAAAATTCCAAATGGGGTGGAATTGAAAAAATTCAATTCCTCCACCGTTTTATGGGTTTTATTCCCATGGCGTTTCGTAATTGGGTCAGTACCAGAGATGAGCGAATTTCATGTTATGAAATTCGTTCACGCTTCATTTGGTGGTAAAAGCAGAAATATGTTATGGATTCCGTTACCACCGACCATAATGCAATCCGTTATTTATTCCGTCATAATAGAAGTCTATGGACTGCAAAACGGATCCGTCCAGTTTCCTTTATGCAGGGGAGTCCTCTCCTGATCCTGAGTCCTCTCCTGCATAACGAAAACAGGACAGATCCGTTTTGCAGTCCATAGACTTCCATCATTACTCTAAAGGCATTCCGTTATGCAATCCGTCATAGAATTGCGTTATGGTCGGTGGTAACGGAATCCATAACGCAATTCTGCTTTTACCAGCAAAGTGTGAACGAATTTCAAAATATGAAATTCTCCTCTCTAGTCAGTACGATAACAACGATACCACATGTGTACAGATTTGTATGTCTAAATAGTGTAAAGATAAATGTAAACTTTGAAAAAAAATTTTTTTGTTTACATCACCATATTCTGACTCCATAACTTTTTTATACTTATGTCTACCGAGCTGTTTAGGGGCTAATTTCTTGCGGGACAATCTTTAGTTTTTATTGATACCATTATGGAGTGTGTGACTTTTTGTTCACATTTTATAAACAAAAATTTGGGTAAGAGAAGCAATGAAAAAAATGGCAAATTGGCCATTTTGACCCTTTTTTCCATTACGCCATTCGCCGTATTAGTTTTTTTTTTAGATTTTAATAGTACAGGCGTTTTTGGTCGTGGTGATACCCATGATGTTTATATTTATTGTTATTTTATACGGAATGGGGCGTATTTAAACTTTAATATTTTTTATATATTTTGTAACAATTTTTTTAAAAAAATTTGTAACGATTTTGAAGCTCATACACGAGCCTATAAATTCTGTTTTTAAATTTTTAATTTTGTACAATCAGGGATTTTTAAAATGACTTTATTACTGCATATTGCTCATTTCTTATATTGGCCTGCCATCTGGTGGCCCAAATAAGAATTGCAGCATGTATACTATCAGCCTCGTCAGCATTCAGAACAACTACCGACAGCCCTATTGGCTGCAGGTTTTTGCTCATTTAGATGGCGTGATCTCACTTGATCATGGCATCTAAAGCCTTTAATTATCAAGATCGCCATTATTGCCGGTCAGGTTAATTAGATGCAGGTCTCTGCTGTTTGAAACAGCACAGACTTGCCAGCCATGACGCCCGGTGCACATACATGTACAGCGCTGGTAGCGAAAGTGTTAATGGTCAGTCTCTGCTGTGGTGTGGAGTAAAGGCGCTTTTAGACGCCCCAATAGAGCAGGCAATAATCCGTCCCAATAACTGCCTGCTCGTTAGCGGAGGTGAAGAGCTGCATAGTGATCACCTCCACTGTGGGGAGGAGACGTGTGACGGCTACTTTACATGGGCAGATTAGCGGAAATGAGTGTTCGCCATAAGGTTCACTCCTGATAATCTGTCCCATAACTGTGCTGTGTAAATCCACCATTACATTGATGAGATGTCTGCTGTGATCTGTGGTCTTGTCTGGACGTCTACTGATGGGATTTCTGCTGTGATCTGTGGCCTGGTCTGGACTTCCACTGATGGGATTTCCGCTGTGATCTGTGGCCTGGTCTGGACGTCTACTGATGGGATTTCTGCTGTGATCTGTGGCCTGGTTTGGACTTCCACTGATGGGATTTCTGCAGTGATCTGTGGCCTGGTGTGGACTTCCACTGATGGGATTTCTGCTGTGATCTGTGGCCTGGTCTGGACTCCCACTGATGGGATTTCTGCAGTGATCTGTGGCCTGGTCTGGACGTCTACTGTTGGGATTTCCGCTGTGATCTGTGGCCTGGTCTGGACTTCCACTGATGGGATTTCCGCTGTGATCTGTGGCCTGGTCTGGACTTCCACTGATGGGATTTCCGCTGTGATCTGTGGCCTGGTGTGGACTTCCACTGATGGGATTTCCGCTGTGATCTGTGGCCTGGTCTGGACTCCCACTGATGGGATTTCTGCTGTGATCTGTGGCCTGGTCTGGACTTCCACTGATGGGATTTCTGCTGTGATCTGTGGCCTGGTTTGGACTTCCACTGATGGGATTTCTGCTGTGATCTGTGGCCTGGTCTGGACTTCCACTGATGGGATTTCCGCTGTGATCTGTGGCCTGGTCTGGACGTCTACTGATGGGATTTCTGCTGTGATCTGTGGCCTGGTTTGGACTTCCACTGATGGGATTTCTGCAGTGATCTGTGGCCTGGTGTGGACTTCCACTGATGGGATTTCTGCTGTGATCTGTGGCCTGGTCTGGACTCCCACTGATGGGATTTCTGCAGTGATCTGTGGCCTGGTCTGGACGTCTACTGTTGGGATTTCCGCTGTGATCTGTGGCCTGGTCTGGACTTCCACTGATGGGATTTCCGCTGTGATCTGTGGCCTGGTCTGGACTTCCACTGATGGGATTTCCGCTGTGATCTGTGGCCTGGTGTGGACTTCCACTGATGGGATTTCCGCTGTGATCTGTGGCCTGGTCTGGACGTCTACTGATGGGATTTCTGCTGTGATCTGTGGCCTGGTGTGGACTTCCACTGATGGGATTTCTGCTGTGATCTGTTGCCTGGTCTGGACTCCCACTGATGGGATTTCTGCAGTGATCCGTGGCCTGGTCTGGACTCCCACTGATGGGATTTCTGCTGTGATCTGTGGCCTGGTCTGGACTCCCACTGATGGGATTTCTGCTGTGATCTGTGGCCTGGTCTGGACTCCCACTGATGGGATTTCTGCTGTGATCTGTGGCCTGGTCTGGACTTCCACTGATGGGATTTCTGCTGTGATCTGTGGCCTGGTCTGGACGTCTACTGATGGGATTTCTGCTGTGATCTGTGGCCTGGTCTGGACTCCCACTGATGGGATTTCCGCTGTGATCTGTGGCCTGGTCTGGACTTCCACTGATGGGATTTCTGCTGTGATCTGTGGCCTGGTCTGGACTCCCACTGATGGGATTTCTGCTGTGATCTGTGGCCTGGTCTGGACTCCCACTGATGGGATTTCTGCTGTGATCTGTGGCCTGGTCTGGACTCCCACTGATGGGATTTCCGCTGTGATCTGTGGCCTGGTCTGGACTCCCACTGATGGGATTTCCGCTGTGATCTGTGGCCTGGTCTGGACTCCCACTGATGGGATTTCTGCAGTGATCTGTGGCCTGGTCTGGACTTCCACTGATGGGATTTCCGCTGTGATCTGTGGCCTGGTCTGGACTTCCACTGATGGGATTTCCGCTGTGATCTGTGGCCTGGTCTGGACTTCAACTGATGGGATTTCTGCTGTGATCTGTGGCCTGGTCTGGACTTCCACTGATGGGATTTCTGCTGTGATCTGTGGCCTGGTCTGGACTTCAACTGATGGGATTTCCGCTGTGATCTGTGGCCTGGTCTGGACTTCAACTGATGGGATTTCTGCTGTGATCTGTGGCCTGGTCTGGACTCCCACTGATGGGATTTCTGCTGTGATCTGTGGTCTGGATTTCGGTTGATGGGATGCAGATCTGTCATTCATAGTTTGTCGGCTGTTATCTGTGGCCTGGACTCGACTTCCATTTAATTGGGTGAAGATTTGTTGTTCATGGTTGGTCTGCTGTGATCTGCTCTGGGATTCCATGGACTGGACGCAGATCATTTCTTCATGGTTGGTCTGGTGTGATCTCTGCTCTGCCCTGGACTTTTATTGATGGGATCTGTCATGAATGGTCAGTCTCTGCTGGTCTGAACTTCCATTGATTGGATGCAGATCTGGCATTCATGGTTGGTATAATCTGTGGACTGGTCTTCTATTCATCCAATGCAGATCTGTTGTTAATGGTCGATTTCTGCTTTGAGCTGATCTAGTTTGGACTTCCATTGAAGAGATGCATATCTGTTGTTCCTGGTTGGTCTGTGGTTTGATGTAGTTTGGACTTCCATTGATGGGTTGTAGATCTCTTGGTTGGTCTCTGCATGATCTGTGGTCTGCTCTAGAGTGGACTTCAACTTATGAGATGCATATGTATAGTTTATATCCTGTCTGGGCTTCCATTTTTCGGATGCAGATCTGTAGAACATGCCACGTTTCTGGTGTGATTTCTACCCCTCCAACATAACAGCAGTGTCACAAAGAGGGGTTGAGGGTAGTGACCACTGGCTCCACCCACACCCTGTCCCTGCCTACTTGTACCACTCGTCCTAGGCAACAAGGTACAACTGGACGACGTTCCCTAGCCTGGGTAAGTGCGAAGGGACATACAAGACAAACAACAGATACGTCAGCAAGCCGAGTCAGAACCAGGATGTCGCTAAAGTACAAAAGGAAAATCAAAGAGAAGTCAAGTCCACGCCAAAGGTCAAACCAGGAGAAGCCAATAAATGCAGGGAGCAACCGGGGACGAAGTCGGGAACGGAGCCGGGAATCTAGCCGCATGTCACACTGAACAAGTTCAGGAAGAGACTGAATTCACAGGCAACCTGTGGCCAGCAGGCTGCCTGTTAAATAATGGAGAAGAGGAGTCATGTGACGTGGCCAGCGTCACATGACTCATTCTCCTGAATCCAGCCGAGCACCGAGTGATCAGCTCGGCGCTCAGGCTTACCGCAGTTGCCATGGACGCAAAGGACGCTGACTGCACCAAGGGAATACACGCGGCCAGATCCTCCCTGTCCCTCGTTGCTGTGGAGACGAGGGCGTAGCGCCTGTCCTTGCTCCGTATGAACCGCAGAGCGCTGACGGCGGTGAACAGGGGGAACCTACAATCGGCGCCCCGTGACAAGCAGACACCAAAGGAGACATCACACACCAGTTATGCTGACCGTACCCATAAGATAACGGCCAGGTGAATGCCCTCCATAAGGAGACAACACAGGAAACCAGGAGGAATCACCAGGAAGAGGTGGCACTCGACATGAGAAGGCGATGGAACCAGACATCCGGTGGTCAGGCACCTTAGATAGCTTGTTCAGCCCACATATCCCATACACATGCAGTCTCGGCAGACATCTGCCTCCTTGGTAGGTTGCAAGTGTTCTTGCCATCATAAATAGTCTTCTTTCAGGCTTTGGTAATCAGTGCTCTTATTTTTTTCAGCAAAGCAATAATCATGGAAATTAGGAGTTTGGTGCAGCAACCTTATGATCAGTAGCCCCCAATTCTCAGCTCACACCCTCTGAACTGGAGGTGTCCGCCTAATATCTCCCAGGTGCAAAGAGAGGACGCTGACACGTGTGGGGGCCACCAGATTCCAGTATTCTGTTCCTGTACTGTCCTTACCAAACGCTATATAAACCTAACGCAGCCTCTGGTCAGCTGTCGCTAAGGACTGGGAAGATGGCAAGTTCGGTAGGGGACGCCAAGGCCAGCAAGTGACGGAACGTAGAAAGACGCAGCGAGGCACAAAAATACGCACCAAACATGAAATAAGCTTACATGACAAAGGGGGAAGACCCCCGAAACGTAGCTGCATTCCTGACAAAGGGGGGGGGGGGCCCCCAAAACATGTGCTGACCCTCAGAAGGACCCTCTGCACGCAGGACTTTATCGGTAAGTATGGACTCTGTGATATAATGTGAAGGACTTTGGATAAAGAAACATAAAGAAGAAGCTTATTTGGTGTCTGGTGCGTTTTTTACTCTCAGTCTGAATCGGAGTCGAGCTGGAATATCGACTTTTTTGCACCATTGAAGTCTTGTTATGCGATTAATGCTTATGCCACCAATTATTTGATTGAACACTAATATACCATCCACCTCACGACCTCCCCAGAGTCCCGTGTCCCTTCAGATGCCTCTCTTCTCCAGAATCCTCTGCCCCACCACCAGACCCCCTGTCTTCTCCTCCAGGCTTGTCTATCCCCTCCTCCTAGACTCATCTGTCCCCTTCCAGACATCTCTATCCCCCTTCATGCTTCTGTTCCCTTTTTTAAAAGCTCATGTGTCCCTGTCCAGACTCCTATGTCCTCATCCTCCTCCATCCCCCTCCAGACTCCTATTTCCTCCCCCTAGACTCTTCTGCCCCTTCATATTCTTCACCCCCCCAGGCTCCTCTGTACCTCTCCAGACTCCTTTTTTCCCCTTCAGACTCCTCTGTCCACCTCCAGACCCCTTTGTTTCTTCCAGACTTCTCTGTCCTCCTCCAGCCTCCTCTGTCCACCTCCAGACTATTGTGTCCCCCTACAGACTCCTCTGTTTCCTCCCCCTAGACCCTTCTGCCCCTTCAGACTCCTCTTCCCCCCTTGCCCATCAGACTATTCTCCCCCCTCCCAGGCTCCTCTGTACCTCTCCAGACTCCTCCTTTGTCTCCTCCAGACTTCTCTGTCCTCCTCCAGCCTCCTCTGTCCATCTCCAGACTATTCTCCCCCCCTCCCAGGCTCCTCTGTACCTCTCCAGACTCATGCTTTGTTTCCTCCAGACTTCTCTGTCCTTCTCCTGCCTCCTCTGTCCACCTCCAGACTATTCTCCCCCCTCCCAGGCTCCTCTGTACCTCTCCAGACTCCTCCTTTGTTTCCTCCAGACTTCTCTGTCCTCCTCCATCCTCCTCTGTCCACCTCCAGACTATTCTCCCCCTCCAAGGCTCCTCTGTACCTCTCCAGACTCCTCCTTTGTCTCCTCCAGACTTCTCTGTTCTCCTCCAGCCTCCTCTGTCCATCTCCAGACTATTCTCCCCCTCCCAGGCTCCTCTGTACCTCTCAGACTCCTCCTTTGTTTCCTCCAGACTTCTCTGTCCTCCTCCAGCCTCCTCTGTCCATCTCCAGACTATTCTCCCCCCTCCCAGGCTCCTCTGTACCTCTCCAGACTCCTCCTTTGTCTCCTCCAGACTTCTCTGTTCTCCTCCAGCCTCCTCTGTCCATCTCCAGACTATTCTCCCCCCTCCCAGGCTCCTCTGTACCTCTCCAGACTCCTCCTTTGTTTCCTCCAGACTTCTCTGTCCTCCTCCAGCCTCCTCTGTCCATCTCCAGACTATTCTCTCCCCTCCCAGGCTCCTCTGTACCTCTCCAGACTCCTTTTTTCCCCTTCAGACTCCTCTGTCCACCTCCAGACCCCTTTGTTTCTTCCAGACTTCTCTGTCCTCCTCCAGCCTCCTCTGTCCTCCTCCAGACTATTGTGTCCCCCTACAGACTCCTCTGTTTCCTCCCCCTAGACCCTTCTGCCCCTTCAGACTCCTCTTCCCCCCTTGCCCATCAGACTATTCTCCCCCCTCCCAGGCTCCTCTGTACCTCTCCAGACTCCTCCTTTGTCTCCTCCAGACTTCTCTGTCCTCCTCCAGCCTCCTCTGTCCATCTCCAGACTATTCTCCCCCCTCCCAGGCTCCTCTGTACCTCTCCAGACTCATGCTTTGTTTCCTCCAGACTTCTCTGTCCTTCTCCTGCCTCCTCTGTCCACCTCCAGACTATTCTCCCCCTCCCAGGCTCCTCTGTACCTCTCCAGACTCCTCCTTTGTTTCCTCCAGACTTCTCTGTCCTCCTCCATCCTCCTCTGTCCACCTCCAGACTATTCTCCCCCCTCCAAGGCTCCTCTGTACCTCTCCAGACTCCTCCTTTGTCTCCTCCAGACTTCTCTGTTCTCCTCCAGCCTCCTCTGTCCATCTCCAGACTATTCTCCCCCTCCCAGGCTCCTCTGTACCTCTCCAGACTCCTCCTTTGTCTCCTCCAGACTTCTCTGTCCTCCTCCAGCCTCCTCTGTCCACCTCCAGACTATTCTCCCCCTCCCAGGCTCCTCTGTACCTCTCAGACTCCTCCTTTGTCTCCTCCAGACTTCTCTGTCCTCCTCCAGCCTCCTCTGTCCACCTCCAGACTATTCTCCCCCTCCCAGGCTCCTCTGTACCTCTCCAGACTCCTCCTTTGTCTCCTCCACACTTCTCTATCCTCCTCCAGCCTCCTCTGTCCACCTCCAGACTATTCTCCCCCCTCCCAGGCTCCTCTGTACCTCTCCAGACTCCTCCTTTGTTTCCTCCAGACTTCTCTGTCCTCCTCCAGCCTCCTCTGTCCATCTCCAGACTATTCTCCCCCCTCCCAGGCTCCTCTGTACCTCTCCAGACTCCTCCTTTGTCTCCACCAGACTTCTCTGTTCTCCTCCAGCCTCCTCTGTCCACCTCCAGACTATTCTCCCCCCTCCCAGGCTCCTCTGTACCTCTCCAGACTCCTCCTTTGTCTCCTCCAGACTTCTCTGTCCTCCTCCAGCCTCCTCTGTCCACCTCCAGACTATTCTCCCCCCTCCCAGGCTCCTCTGTACCTCTCCAGACTCCTCCTTTGTTTCCTCCAGACTTCTCTGTCCTCCTCCAGCCTCCTCTGTCCACCTCCAGACTATTCTCCCCCCTCCCAGGCTCCTCTGTACCTCTCCAGACTCCTCCTTTGTCTCCTCCAGACTTCTCTGTCCTCCTCCAGCCTCCTCTGTCCATCTCCAGACTATTCTCCCCCTCCCAGGCTCCTCTGTACCTCTCCAGACTCATGCTTTGTTTCCTCCAGACTTCTCTGTCCTTCTCCTGCCTCCTCTGTCCACCTCCAGACTATTCTCCCCCCTCCCAGGCTCCTCTGTACCTCTCCAGACTCCTCCTTTGTTTCCTCCAGACTTCTCTGTCCTCCTCCATCCTCCTCTGTCCACCTCCAGACTATTCTCCCCCCTCCAAGGCTCCTCTGTACCTCTCCAGACTCCTCCTTTGTCTCCTCCAGACTTCTCTGTTCTCCTCCAGCCTCCTCTGTCCATCTCCAGACTATTCTCCCCCTCCCAGGCTCCTCTGTACCTCTCCAGACTCCTCCTTTGTCTCCTCCAGACTTCTCTGTCCTCCTCCAGCCTCCTCTGTCCACCTCCAGACTATTCTCCCCCCTCCCAGGCTCCTCTGTACCTCTCCAGACTCCTCCTTTGTCTCCTCCAGACTTCTCTGTTCTCCTCCAGCCTCCTCTGTCCATCTCCAGACTATTCTCCCCCCTCCCAGGCTCCTCTGTACCTCTCCAGACTCCTCCTTTGTCTCCTCCACACTTCTCTGTCCTCCTCCAGCCTCCTCTGTCCACCTCCAGACTATTCTCCCCCTCCCAGGCTCCTCTGTACCTCTCCAGACTCCTCCTTTGTTTCCTCCAGACTTCTCTGTCCTCCTCCAGCCTCCTCTGTCCATCTCAGACTATTCTCCCCCTCCCAGGCTCCTCTGTACCTCTCCAGACTCCTCCTTTGTCTCCTCCAGACTTCTCTGTTCTCCTCCAGCCTCCTCTGTCCATCTCCAGACTATTCTCCCCCTCCCAGGCTCCTCTGTACCTCTCCAGACTCCTCCTTTGTTTCCTCCAGACTTCTCTGTCCTCCTCCAGCCTCCTCTGTCCATCTCCAGACTATTCTCCCCCCTCCCAGGCTCCTCTGTACCTCTCCAGACTCCTCCTTTGTCTCCTCCAGACTTCTCTGTCCTCCTCCAGCCTCCTCTGTCCACCTCCAGACTATTCTCCCCCCTCTCAGGCTCCTCTGTACCTCTCCAGACTCCTCCTTTGTCTCCTCCAGACTTCTCTGTCCTCCTCCAGCCTCCTCTGTCCATCTCCAGACTATTCTCCCCCTCCCAGGCTCCTCTGTACCTCTCCAGACTCCTCCTTTGTCTCCTCCAGACTTCTCTGTCCTCCTCCAGCCTCCTCTGTCCACCTCCAGACTATTCTCCCCCCTCCCAGGCTCCTCTGTACCTCTCCAGACTCCTCCTTTGTTTCCTCCAGACTTCTCTGTCCTCCTCCAGCCTCCTCTGTCCACCTCCAGACTATTCTCCCCCCTCCCAGGCTCCTCTGTACCTCTCCAGACTCCTCCTTTGTCTCCTCCACACTTCTCTGTCCTCCTCCAGCCTCCTCTGTCCACCTCCAGACTATTCTCCCCCCTCCCAGGCTCCTCTGTACCTCTCCAGACTTCTCCTTTGTTTCCTCCAGACTTCTCTGTCCTCCTCCAGCCTCCTCTGTCCATCTCCAGACTATTCTCCCCCCTCCCAGGCTCCTCTGTACCTCTCCAGACTCCTCCTTTGTTTCCTCCAGACTTCTCTGTCCTCCTCCAGCCTCCTCTGTCCACCATCAGACTATTCTCCCCCCTCCCAGGCTCCTCTGTACCTCTCCAGACTCCTCCTTTGTTTCCTCCAGACTTCTCTGTCCTCCTCCAGCCTCCTTTGTCCACCTCCAGACTATTCTCCCCCCTCCCAGGCTCCTCTGTACCTCTCCAGACTCCTCCTTTGTTTCCTCCAGTCTTCTCTGTCCTCCTCCAGCCTCCTCTGTCCACCTCCAGACTATTCTCCCCCCTCCCAGGCTCCTCTGTACCTCTCCAGACTCCTCCTTTGTCTCCTCCAGACTTCTCTTTTCTCCTCCAGCCTCCTCTTTCCACCTCCAGACTATTCTCCCCCCTCCCAGGCTCCTCTGTACCTCTCCAGACTCCTCCTTTGTTTCCTCCAGACTTCTCTGTCCTCCTCCAGCCTCCTCTGTCCATCTCCAGACTATTCTCCCCCCTCCCAGGCTCCTCTGTACCTCTCCAGACTCCTCCTTTGTCTCCTCCAGACTTCTCTGTTCTCTTCCAGCCTCCTCTGTCCATCTCCAGACTATTCTCCCCCCTCCCAGGCTCCTCTGTACCTCTCCAGATTCCTCCTTTGTTTCCTCCAGACTTCTCTGTCCTCCTCCAGCCTTAAGGAAAAAAACGGTTGCAAAGCCCTGTAATAGCGCCAGATACCGGGGGTAGAGTGATGGAAAAGGGGAATTGGAGTGTTACCGTGGGTGAAACCCTGGGTAAGTGGGGAAAGGAAGTGATGTTGGAATCCTAATTTGTAATGATACTTTACTCACTTCACTGGGAGGGGTGGTAAAGGCACTGGTATGAGTGTCTGTACCAATATACCCCTCCCCGCCTTGATAGCTGGTAAGTGGAATTCAGTCGTGATGCGTAAAACAAGATGAAAGTTGGGAGTAACCCAATGTGGCAGAGGATTTTGATGCAACAATGATGGTGATTTCACTTACTTTACCGGGAGGGGTGGTGTAAGATAAGCTCAAGACACTTACACCTATACCCCTCCCCGCCGAGGTCGCTTGTAGATGTTGACTCTGCCTGTTGGTCCCCAGATGGATGGAAAACAGGGGCTTCTCTTGTTCATTAAGGTGGTCTTTATTAGGTATAAGTAATGTAGCTCGACGCGTTTCGGGGGTAAGGAAAAATCCCCCTTCCTCAGGAGCAAAAGTAAACTAAAGTATACACAAGTATTACAGGTTTAAATAGGTGATTCCCTTGAGGAGAAGGGCGGGAAATGCAAGTGAATTAAAAACCGGAAGTGACGTATGCCTGGTTCACTTCCAGGATTATAGTGAATTAAACTGTTACATAAACTAGTATATAGCGGAATATAGTATGTATAGAGGTACATGCATATAAAACATAAATGTAGTGTCCCAAATTAAACTTGCTTGGATCCGAGTTTTCAATATTTAGAGGCGCTGCGGGTGCCCGGACACGGCCGGTGGTTCACTTCCTGGATGTGGAACGCACACGTGATCGCGTGCGTTCCAAGAGGTTACTTTTAGTAGTGGCGGGCTTGCGCCGTCTCCTGGGCGTAGAACGCACACGTGACCATGTGCGTTCCAGGAGGACGCAAGTTGGATATATGTTGTGGTGGCGGACATGTGCTAGTAAGGGGCTTCCGGTTTGTGGAACGCACCTAAAAATATCGCTCACAAACCAGGCCTCACCCATCACACATCATTAATAACAAAATGTCCCAAAAAAAACCTATGGAAACTACACCCATTTTTTTAAAAAACACTAAACCCCATGACATCCCACCGCTTATGGACAACCTTCAAATCAGGCCCCACCAAGCACAAACCAGCAATAAAAACCACCACAATAAAAATAATAGATCCCTGGAACAAAAAGCTATACCCTCAAAAAATATTAAAACATATGACATTCCACCACTCATGGGCACCGTTCAGAGCAGGACTTTCTACCGCAGTCAACGAACATCTAATTTTGCCACTGGTCCCACACCTCGGGCACCCCCAGGCCCCACCACAACAAAAACACCCTCAATATCTCAATTAAATTTCTATACACACAATGCTAGTAGAAGATTCAAGGAGGATTTATCCAAAAAATCCGCTACCCAACCTAAACAATTGAACCCCATTCCCCTTTCCCTCAAGACAACAAAACCCCTGGCACCGACAACATTTAACACCCAAAATCAAACTAGCTTTTCAATACATACCAAAACGCCATTAAATAAATTGGAAAACAAATCCAGTACCAGAAAAACAAACAATGATCTACGACAAACAAATGGGCCCGAAACAAATTCTGAACTAGATCATAATCCTCAAATCAACCATCCTCCCACCTTAAACACCCCCCCCCCCGTTCACCCAGAATCCAATTAGCCTCAAACATAGAACCCCCCATCAGTCCATGTAGTCATCCAACCTCAGAAATCACGATTTTTCATACACCGACACAAGGTCACCCTCCCACCCCCAATCAGTGTTCTGAACAAAGAGCAATGGACCATGTAAAGACACCAAATTCCCCAAATTCACCATTGTGTAACATATCCACTTACAGTAGTAACAACTCATCTAGTCCAGAACCCTTTCTAGCCCTCCCTACAAATATCTCTGATAGGTCTATCTACTCTGGAACCCCAATAGGGGGAAGACCAACTATTTCCAGCATCCAACTACTATCCCCATACCTATCCCAGACCCCAGAGGCCCAATCGAATCCTTTTCAGAACCTCCGCCTACAGCGAAATCTCAAAATAACTCAATTCTTCAGTCCCATACACCCAACCCCCCGCAAAAACAAAAGACTAATATCCGACGAAGAGGATGCAGAGGAGGGAGGAGAGTTAAAACCAGAAAACAGAAAATTCAAAAAATCCAAAATCAACTCGCCCATGTAAACAATCCATATGATAATAATCCTACACTTAAAACTATAGGAATTTTCAATCTGTCAAACTATGTACTAAATAAGCAGGAGATCGAGGTCCTAGGGAAGGGCCTATCCTTTTGCCCCACAAAAGGACCAGATATGTTTGAATTATTCGTGGACCTTAATCAGTATATACGGAAACTGACATTGAAGAGATACTTCTACCACAAAGAACTAACTAATAACATCTATAAAGAGAGGGCCACCAAAATAGGACAGGAGGGAGAAGGGAAAGACACCATAGATGATTTATTAGAGGATCTATTCAACAATCCAATCAAGACCTCCTTCAAACCACGGTCCACTTTTTATCCCCTTGAATATAGAGGCCCACATGTAGAAACCTTCTACAACCTAGTCTTAAAGGATCTAAAAAATTTAACTGAATCCTGCAAAATTGGTAATCCATCTAAACACAACCTCACATTACCACAGAGAAAGGCCTTGACTAAACTGAAAATGAACAACAAAATAATTATAAAAATGCAGACAAGGGGGGGGGGCATAGTAGTCTTGAACATTGAAGACTACAACAAGGAAGCCCTGCGCATTCTATCGGACACTAATTACTACACACTTCTAATAAGTGACCCAACAGAAACCTTTAAAAAAGCACTACATTCCCTCTTAGATAAAGGACTAGAAGATAAGGTGATAAATAAAAAAGAAAGCCAATTCCTGAAAATAAATTTTCCCTCCATCCCGTACTTTTATATTCTACCAAAAATCCATAAATCCCTCAATAACCCCCCAGGACGACCCATCATTTCAGGCATCGACTCCATCACGTCCAACCTATCCGCATATGTAGACTCCACCCTCCAAAGATATGTTCACCATCTACCCTCTTACCTTAGGGACTCCAGCCATCTGATCACACTGCTCCAAGACGTTCAATGGGAAACTGATTTCCTTTGGGCCACGCTTGATGTATCAGCATTGTATAGTAACATCAAACATGAATTAGGTCTAAAGGCAGTGGATCATTTTTTAGTTGAAGACCAATACTTACCCGAGCATCAAAGGAACTTCATTCTTAATGCTATTGAATTCATTTTAACTCACAACTATTTTAAATATAACAATACTTTTTACCTACAAAACTGCGGAACAGCTATGGGCACCAAATTTGCGCCCTCGTATGCCAACCTTTTCATGGGGGCTTTTGAGCAGAGTGAGGGACTACTAGTACATGAACACATCGTCTTTTATAAAAGATTTATCGACGACATTATCTTGATTTGGAAAGGGGACAACCTCTCATTAACCTCCTTCATTAGTAACCTTAACCATAATGACTGGAACCTAACCTTCACTTCACACATTGATCCGACTTCCATTGTGTTTTTAGACCTCCATTTACAAATATCTGGCAACAAAATCAGTACTAGCACCCACTTCAAGGAAGTGGATGCTAATAGTTACTTAGACTACACTAGTTGCCACTACTCACAATGGAAAAAGAATATCCCGTACGGCCAGATGCGGAGGGTTAGAAGAAATTGTTCAAACAATAAAATCTTGAAAAAACAATTGGCCATCATACAAAAAAGATTCATAACAAAGGGCTACCCTAAAAAGCTAATCCAGGACTCTAGACGTCGAACCTTACAATCTAGTCAACTAGAATGTCTACAACCAAGGAATAGTAAAGAAGATACTCTTACCACAAACAATATCCAGCTTAACTTTTTTACAAGGTTTAATTCCCACCATAATTCCATCAAATCCATATTACGGACGCATTGGTCCATATTACAGGAAGACCCCATTCTCAATAGAGTTATCCCGAAAAGACCTAGGGTCACCTACCGTCGTGCCCATACTCTGAAAAACATTTTAGCCCCATCCTGCCCAAAAACCGCTGAGGGAAAGACTGAATCGAACCCGTGTGCCATTCAAACAACGGGCTCATATAAGTGCAATACCAAACGCTGCCTGTGCTGTACTAGTATAACAGACAAGATAAATACAATAACGGCAAATAACACAGGCGAAGTATTTACACTAAAACATCATATGGATTGCTCTTCAAAAAATGTCATATACTTAATAGAATGCCCCTGCAAACTACAATATATAGGGCGCACCACCCAAACATTAAGGGACAGATTAAATAATCATCGTTCCAACATTAATAAACAATTCTTAAAACATGGAGTATCCAGAC
Source organism: Bufotes viridis (assembly GCA_033119425.1). Lineage (NCBI taxonomy): Eukaryota > Metazoa > Chordata > Amphibia > Anura > Bufonidae > Bufotes > Bufotes viridis. Next base: position 398,013,252 of record CM065593.1, read on the forward strand.
ATTTTGCAGAATTCCACGCAGGGATTTTTTCAGGCCTCAGAATAACTCCAATCGAAATCGTCCCACATTCATACTCCCAACTATGTAGACGTGAGATGTTCTGGATTTTTAAGATGAACACCCTATCCCCGTTTGGCATGAATGAATCACTTGAGCATTACTAAACCCTTAAATGTTTATCCAGTCAACAAACCATTTATTTATACATTTTTAACATATATATTTCTTATATATTTTTTTATATTTTTTATATACATTGGACCCGCACATTTGCGGGCCTAAACGAATATCTGAGCATAACCACCACTAAGCTTATGGATATCCCATCAACATCCAGGCATCAAATACCATGCTATTAACTTATTTACATTTTTATTCAGATGCATTTATCTACACACATCTATATATATATTATTATGAATTTTATTCACACATGTATATTTTTTAGTATTTTATGGATGATCACAATTTCATATAACTTCCATATAATTTCTATATAATACGTATTTTTTTTTTTTCTTTTTTTTTTCTTTACATCTCTCCATAAGTGTAGATACTTTTACATTACTATTAATTTTATGCTACATAACCCCCCTATTTATGTATATGCAATATACCCTGTATATCCCATTTACCTTTTGCACACTTCCCATATTCTACTTTATCTATTGGGGATCCGGTCCCTTGAACCGCACATAGTTTTAAGTGCGTTCCACAAACCGGAAGCCCCTTACTAGCACATGTCCGCCACCACAACATATATCCAACTTGCGTCCTCCTGGAACGCACATGGTCACGTGTGCGTTCTACGCCCAGGAGACGGCGCAAGCCCGCCACTACTAAAAGTAACCTCTTGGAACGCACGCGATCACGTGTGCGTTCCACATCCAGGAAGTGAACCACCGGCCGTGTCCGGGCACCCGCAGCGCCTCTAAATATTGAAAACTCGGATCCAAGCAAGTTTAATTTGGGACACTACATTTATGTTGTATATGCATGTACCTCTATACATACTATATTCCGCTATATACTAGTTTATGTAACAGTTTAATTCACTATAATCCTGGAAGTGAACCAGGCATACGTCACTTCCGGTTTTTAATTCACTTGCATTTCCCGCCCTTCTCCTCAAGGGAATCATCTATTTAAACCTGTAATACTTGTGTATACTTTAGTTTACTTTTGCTCCTGAGGAAGGGGGATTTTTCCTTACCCCCGAAACGCGTCGAGCTACATTACTTATACCTAATAAAGACCACCTGAATGAACAAGAGAAGCCCCTGTTTTCCATCCATCTGGGGACCAACAGGCAGAGTCAACATCTACAAGCGACCTCGGCGGGGAGGGGCATAGGTGTAAGTGTCTTGAGCTTATCTTACACCACCCCTCCCGGTAAAGTAAGTGAAATCACCATCATTGTTGCATCAAAATCCTCTGCCACATTGGGTTACTCCCAACTTTCATCTTGTTTCACGCATCACGACTGAATTCCACTTACCAGCTATCAAGGCGGGGAGGGGTATATTGGTACAGACACTCATACCAGTGCCTTTACCACCCCTCCCAGTGAAGTGAGTAAAGTATCATTACAAATTAGGACTTCAATATCACTTCCTTTCCCCACTTACCCAGGGTTTCACCCACGGTAACACTCCAATTCCCCTTTTCCATCACTCTACCCCCGGTATCTGGCGCTATTACAGGGCTTTGCAACCGTTTTTTTCCTTTTTGCTGTATTTCCACACCAGGGCCACTTCATCCACTGAAGTTTAACCCTGTCTGCATTGCCAGCTGCCTAATACCTTCCCCATAAAACCCCATTCTCCTGTCCCCCACAACTAGTAATCTCCCAGCCCCCATTCTTTCTCCCCTCCCTCTTGTTCTCTTCTCCCTGTCCCTTGGCGCTCTCTCCATCAAGGAAATCTAGGACCATTCCAGGTCCAAATTCCCCACTTGGAGATTAATGCTCCTTCCTCCTTTTTTCTTTTTTTTTTTTTCCTCCTCCAGCCTTCTCTGTTCTCCTCCAGCCTTCTCTGTCCACCTCCAGACTATTCTCCCCCCTCCCAGGCTCCTCTGTACCTCTCCAGACTCCTTTGTCTCCCCCAGACTTCTCTGTCCTCCTCCAGCCTCCTCTGTCCACCTCCAGACTATTCTCCCCCCTCCCAGGCTCCTCTGTACCTCTCCAGACTCATCCTTTGTCTCCTCCAGACTTCTCTGTCCTCCTCCAGCCTCCTCTGTCCACCTCCAGACCATTCTCCCCCCTCCCAGGCTCCTCTGTACCTCTCCAGACTCCTCCTTTGTTTCCTCCAGACTTCTCTGTCCTCCTCCAGCCTCCTCTGTCCACCTCCAGACTATTCTCCCCCCTCCCAGGCTCCTCTGTACCTCTCCAGACTCCTCCTTTGTTTCCTCCAGTCTTCTCTGTCCTCCTCCAGCCTCCTCTGTCCACCTCCAGACTATTCTCCCCCCTCCCAGGCTCCTCTGTACCTCTCCAGACTCCTCCTTTGTTTCCTCCAGACTTCTCTGTCCTCCTCCAGCCTCCTCTGTCCACCTCCAGACTATTCTGCCCCCCCCCCCCAGGCTCCTCTGTACCTCTCCAGACTCCTTCTTTGTCTCCTCCAGACTTCTCTGTCCTCCTCCAGCCTCCTCTGTCCACCTCCAGACTATTCTCCCTCCTCCCAGGCTCCTCTGTACTGCTCCAGACTCATGCTTTGTTTCCTCCAGACTTCTCTGTCCTCCTCCAGCCTCCTCTGTCCACCTCCAGACTATTCTGTCCCCTCCCATGCTCCTCTGTACCCCTCCAGACTCCTCCTTTGTCTCCTCCAGACTTCTCTGTCCTCCTCCAGCCTCCTCTGTCCACCTCCAGACTATTCTCCCCCCTCCCAGGCTCCTCTGTACCTCTCCAGACTTCTCCTTTGTCTCCTCCAGACTTCTCTGTCCTCCTCCAGCCTCCTCTGTCCACCTCCAGACTATTTTCCCCCCTCCCAGGCTCCTCTGTACCTCTCCAGACTCCTCCTTTGTCTCTTCCAGACTTCTCTGTCCTCCTCCAGCCTCCTCTGTCCACCTACAGACTATTCTCCCCCCTCCCAGGCTCCTCTGTACCTCTCCAGACTCATCCTTTGTTTCCTCCAGACTTCTCTGTCCTCCTCCAGCCTCCTCTGTCCACCTCCAGACTATTCTCCCCCTCCCAGGCTCCTCTGTACCTCTCCAGACTCCTCCTTTGTCTCCTCCAGTCTTCTCTGTCCTCCTCCAGCCTCCTCTGTCCACCTCCAGACTATTCTCCCCCCTCCCAGGCTCCTCTGTACCTCTCCAGACTCCTCCTTTGTCTCCTCCACACTTCTCTGTCCTCCTCCAGCCTCCTCTGTCCACCTCCAGACTATTCTCCCCCTCCCAGGCTCCTCTGTACCTCTCCAGACTCCTCCTATGTTTCCTCCAGTCTTCTCTGTCTCCTCCAGCCTCCTCTGTCCACCTCCAGACTATTCTCCCCTCCCAGGCTCCTCTGTACCTCTCAGACTCATGCTTTGTTTCCTCCAGACTTCTCTGTCCTCCTCCAGCCTCCTCTGTCCACCTCCAGACTATTCTCCCCCTCCCAGGCTCCTCTGTACCTCTCCAGACTCCTCCTATGTTTCCTCCAGACTTCTCTGTCCTCCTCCAGCCTCCTCTGTCCACCTCCAGACTATTCTGCCTCCCAGGCTCCTCTGTACCTCTCCAGACTCCTTCTTTGTCTCCTCCAGACTTCTCTGTCCTCCTCCAGCCTCCTCTGTCCACCTCCAGACTATTCTCCCTCCTCCCAGGCTCCTCTGTACTGCTCCAGACTCATGCTTTGTTTCCTCCAGACTTCTCTGTCCTCCTCCAGCCTCCTCTGTCCACCTCCAGACTATTCTCCCTCCTCCCAGGCTCCTCTGTACCTCTCCAGACTCCTCCTTTGTTTTCTCCAGTCTTCTCTGTCCTCCTCCAGCCTCCTCTGTCCACCTCCAGACTATTCTGTCCCCTCCCATGCTCCTCTGTACCCCTCCAGACTCCTCCTTTGTCTCCTCCAGACTTCTCTGTCCTCCTCCAGCCTCCTCTGTCCACCTCCAGACTATTCTCCCCCCTCCCAGGCTCCTCTGTACCTCTCCAGACTTCTCCTTTGTCTCCTCCAGACTTCTCTGTCCTCCTCCAGCCTCCTCTGTCCACCTCCAGACTATTTTCCCCCCTCCCAGGCTCCTCTGTACCTCTCCAGACTCCTCCTTTGTCTCTTCCAGACTTCTCTGTCCTACTCCAGCCTCCTCTGTCCACCTCCAGACTATTCTCCCCCCTCCCAGGCTCCTCTGTACCTCTCCAGACTCATCCTTTGTTTCCTCCAGACTTCTCTGTCCTCCTCCAGCCTCCTCTGTCCACCTCCAGACTATTCTCCCCCCTCCCAGGCTCCTCTGTACCTCTCCAGACTCCTCCTTTGTCTCCTCCAGTCTTCTCTGTCCTCCTCCAGCCTCCTCTGTCCACCTCCAGACTATTCTCCCCCCTCCCAGGCTCCTCTGTACCTCTCCAGACTCCTCCTTTGTCTCCTCCACACTTCTCTGTCCTCCTCCAGCCTCCTCTGTCCACCTCCAGACTATTCTCCCCCCTCCCAGGCTCCTCTGTACCTCTCCAGACTCCTCCTATGTTTCCTCCAGTCTTCTCTGTCTCCTCCAGCCTCCTCTGTCCACCTCCAGACTATTCTCCCCCCTCCCAGGCTCCTCTGTACCTCTCCAGACTCATGCTTTGTTTCCTCCAGACTTCTCTGTCCTCCTCCAGCCTCCTCTGTCCACCTCCAGACTATTCTCCCCCCTCCCAGGCTCCTCTGTACCTCTCCAGACTCCTCCTTTGTTTCCTCCAGACTTCTCTGTCCTCCTCCAGCCTCCTCTGTCCACCTCCAGACTATTCTCCCCCCTCCCAGGCTCCTCTGTACCTCTCCAGACTCCTCCTTTGTTTCCTCCAGACTTCTCTGTCCTCCTCCAGCCTCCTCTGTCCACCTCCAGACTATTCTCCCCCCTCCCAGGCTCCTCTGTACCTCTCCAGACTCCTCCTTTGTCTCCTCCAGACTTCTCTGTCCTCCTCCAGCCTCCTCTGTCCACCTCCAGACTATTCTCCCCCCTCCCAGGCTCCTCTGTACCTCTCCAGACTCCTCCTTTGTCTCCTCCAGACTTCTCTGTCCTCCTCCAGCCTCCTCTGTCCTCCTCCAGACTATTCTCCCCCCTCCAAGGCTCCTCTGTACCTCTCCAGACTCCTCCTTTGTCTCCTCCAGACTTCTCTGTCCTCCTCCAGCCTCCTCTGTCCACCTCCAGACTATTCTCCCCCCTCCCAGGCTCCTCTGTACCTCTCCAGACTCCTCCTTTGTTTCCTCCAGACTTCTCTGTCCTCCTCCAGCCTCCTCTGTCCACCTCCAGACTATTCTCCCCCCTCCCAGGCTCCTCTGTACCTCTCCAGACTCCTCCTTTGTCTCCTCCAGACTTCTCTGTCCTCCTCCAGCCTCCTCTGTCCACCTCCAGACTATTCTCCCCCCTCACAGGCTCCTCTGTACCTCTCCAGACTCCTTCTTTTGTCTCCTCCAGACTTCTCTGTCCTCCTCTTACTTATCTTTGGAGAGACCCCTATAAGCAATAGGAAAAAACAAAAAGGGTTCCAGCACTTCCCTTACGTTGCAAGCCACTAGTTTATTGTGGTGGTACAGTTATGAGTAAGGACTGATGTCCCAACTGTACGGGAGCACGACAATTACGGGCATCGACTTGTAAAACTATTTTACCACCACATTAAACTACTGGTTTGCAACGTAGGTGAAGTGCTGGAACCCTTTTTATTTTTTCCTATTGCCAAGAGGTCTTACTCGTGTTCCGTTGCACCGATGGTTAATTGCACAGGACAGGCGAGCTGGATGCCCATGTGTATTTGTGCCCCCATAAGCAGTCTGCTGGACATTTATCTGGTGTCTTTACAGATGACATCAGACACTACTTAGTAATGGCATCAGTTGGATCTTACACCAGGACATGGAGATCGATTGGTTTTGCCTGCTGATTATTATATGCTTTTCCTTCTAGGAGGTCCAGCAGATCAGGATTCTGGGTTTCGGGGAGGATGGACCACCATGTCTTCATGCAGCAGTGAAGGAGGAGGATGAGCTGTGCACCAGGTACCAGAAGAATGAGGTGGCCACTCAGACTCTGCCGGTTTATTGCTTTAACACAGTCAAGGAGATGATGGAGTTTCTTAATGGCGACAGTAAATGTGAGGAGCAGAGTTCGGTGGCCTCGTTCCCGGCTGAGGACCCCACAGACGAGACTCCCTGTAATGAGAATCACATGAGAACTCTCAAACTGGAAGAAGATGAAGCAGAGGAACCTGTTATCTCACAGCTCTATCCTCACCCTACTGTACCCTACGCCCCAACCTGCAGCCCTCTATTCCCTGCCATCAAACGTCGGAGAAAACAGCGTTTTCACTGTGACTGGCGAGGAGCTGTAACCGTCATCAGTTCGCCCAGTGTGCCTGCTCATGCCCTGGAGCTGAGGGTGGATGAAGACCTCGCTATGTCTATTCGGCGACAGGTGGACATCAATAACCCGGGACCTTTCGGCTGGCAGCTGGCAAAACTCTTGTTTACTGAGAAGGAACTTTACGGGCACAACTTTAATGGCACTGACCAGAAGATGCCCCTGAGCCCAAGACGGGTCCACGCCATACAGCATGCCTTCCATGACTACTTCCCGAAAGAGCTGGCGGATGAGGCGCTGGCCAAAGGCCGCACCGCCATCAACCAGGGGATAAGGAACATGTTCTATGTGCGCAACCGGAGGGATGGAGAGTGTTCATGAGACGCCCAAATCTCAACCTCATCCGGCAGCTTCATCAGTATGTGGAGGAATTTCATAAAACCCTCCCCTCTACGGATTCCGATTACATCATGTCTTATACTCCAGTCACCTCCAGAGCTGCAGTCACTATTGTGCTGTTACATCATGTCTTATACTCCAGTCACCTCCAGAGCTGCAGTCACTATTCTGCTGTTACATCATGTCTTATACTCCAGTCACATCCGGAGCTGCGGTCACTATTCTGCTGTTACATCAGGTCTTATACTCCAGTCACATCCAGAGCTGCAGCTATATCATGTCTTATACTCCAGTCACATCCAGAGCTGCAGCTACATCGTGTCTTATACTCCAGTCACATCCAGAGCTGCAGCTATATCATGTCTTATACTCCAGTCACATCCAGAGCTGCAGCTACATCATGTCTTATACTCCAGTCACATACAGAGCTGCAGCTATATCATGTCTTATACTCCAGTCACATCCAGAGCTGCAGCTACATCATGTCTTATACTCCAGTCACATCCAGAGCTGCAGCTACATCATGTCTTATACTCCAGTCACATCCAGAGCTGCAGCTACATCATGTCTTATACTCCAGTCACATCCAGAGCTGCAGCTACATCATGTCTTATACTCCAGTCAAATCCAGAGCTGCAGCTATATCATGTCTTATACTCCAGTCACATCCAGAGCTGCAGCTACATCATGTCTTATACTCCAGTCAAATCCAGAGCTGCAGCTACATCATGTCTTATACTCCAGTCACATCCAGAGCTGCAGCTACATCATGTCTTATACTCCAGTCACATCCAGAGCTGCAGCTACATCATGTCTTATACTCCAGTCACATCCAGAGCTGCAGCTACATCGTGTCTTATACTCCAGTCACATCCAGAGCTGCAGCTACATCGTGTCTTATACTCCAGTCACATCCAGAGCTGCAGCTACATCGTGTCTTATACTCCAGTCACATCCAGAGCTGCAGTCACATCATGTCTTATACTCCAGTCACATCCAGAGCTGCAGCTACATCGTGTCTTATACTCCAGTCACATCCAGAGCTGCAGCTACATCGTGTCTTATACTCCAGTCACATCCAGAGCTGCGGTCACTATTCTGCTGTTACATCATGTCTTATACTCCAATCACACCCAGAGCTGCAGTCACTATTGTGCTGTTACATCATGTCTTATACTCCAGTCACATCCAGAGCTGCGGTCACTATTGTGCTGTTACATCATGTCTTATACTCCAATCACACCCAGAGCTGCAGTCACTATTGTGCTGTTACATCATGTCTTATACTCCAGTCACATCCAGAGCTGCAGCTACATCATGTCTTATACTCCAGTCACATCCAGAGCTGCAGTCACTATTCTGCTGTTACATCATGTCTTATACTCCAATCACACCCAGAGCTGCGGTCACTATTGTGCTGTTACATCAGATCTTATACTCCAGTCACCTCCAGAGCTGCGGTCACTATTGTGCTGTTACATCAGGTCTTATACTCCAGTCCCCTCCAGAGCTGCGGTCACTATTGTGCTGTTACATCGTGTCTTATACTCCAGTCACATCCAGAGCTGCGGTCACTATTGTGCTGTTACATAATCTCTTATACTGCAGTCACATCCAGAGCTGCGGTCACTATTCTGCTGTTACATCGTCTCTTATACTGCAGTCACACCCAGAGCTGCGGTCACTATTCTGCTGTTACATCAGGTCTTATACTCCAGTCACATCCAGAGCTGCAGTCACTATTGTGCTGTTACATCATCTCTTATACTGCAGTCACATCCGGAGCTGTGGTCACTATTCTGCTGTTACATCAGGTCTTATACTGCAGTCACATCCAGAGCTGCGGTCACTATTCTGCTGTTACATCATGTCTTATACTGCAGTCACACCCAGAGCTGCGGTCACTATTCTGCTGTTACATCAGGTCTTATACTCCAGTCCCACCCAGAGCTGCAGTCACTATTCTGCTGTTACATCAGATCTTATACTCCAGTCACCTCCAGAGCTGCAGTCACTATTCTGCTGTTACATCAGGTCTTATACTCCAGTCACCTCCAGAGCTGCGGTCACTATTCTGCTGTTACATCGTCTCTTATACTCAGGTCACATCCAGAGCTGCAGTCACTATTGTGCTGTTACATCAGGTCTTATACTCCAGTCACCTCCAGAGCTGCGGTGCCTATTGTGCTGTTACATCATCTCTTATACTGCAGTCACATCCGGAGCTGCGGTCACTATTCTGCTGTTACATCATCTCTTATACTGCAGTCACACCCAGAGCTGCGGTCACTATTCTGCTGTTACATCAGGTCTTATACTCCAGTCCCACCCAGAGCTGCGGTCACTATTGTGCTGTTACATCATGTCTTATACTCCAGTCCCACCCAGAGCTGCGGTCACTATTGTGCTGTTACATCATGTCTTATACTCCAGTCACATCCAGAGCTGCAGTCACTATTGTGCTGTTACATCCGGTCTTATACTCCAATCACACCCAGAGCTGCGGTCACTATTGTGCTGTTACATCATGTCTTATACTCCAGTCCCACCCAGAGCTGCGGTCACTATTGTGCTGTTACATCATGTCTTATACTCCAGTCACACCCAGAGCTGCAGTCACATCCGGAGCTGCGGTCACTATTCTGCTGTTACATAATCTCTTATACTGCAGTCACATCCAGAGCTGCGGTCACTATTGTGCTGTTACATAATCTCTTATACTGCAGTCACATCCAGAGCTGCGGTCACTATTGTGCTGTTACATCAGGTCTTATACTCCAGTCACCTCCAGAGCTGCGGTCACTATTGTGCTGTTACATCATCTCTTATACTGCAGTCACATCCAGAGCTGCAGTCACTATTCTGCGGTTACATCATCTCTTATACTGCAGTCACCTCCAGAGCTGCAGTCACTATTCTGCTGTTACATCATGTCTTATACTGCAGTCACATCCAGAGCTGCAGTCACTATTGTGCTGTTACATCATGTCTTATACTGCAGTCACATCCAGAGCTGCAGTCACTATTGTGCTGTTACATCATCTCTTATGCTGCAGTCACCTCCAGAGCTGCAGTCACTATTGTGCTGTTACACCATGTCTTATACTCTAGTCACCTCCAGAGCTGCAGTCACTATTCTGCTGTTACATCATCTCTTATACTGCAGTCACCTCCAGAGCTGCAGTCACTATTCTGCTGTTACATCATGTCTTATACTGCAGTCACATCCAGAGCTGCAGTCACTATTGTGCTGTTACATCATGTCTTATACTGCAGTCACATCCAGAGCTGCAGTCACTATTGTGCTGTTACATCATCTCTTATGCTGCAGTCACCTCCAGAGCTGCAGTCACTATTGTGCTGTTACACCATGTCTTATACTCCAGTCACATACAGAGCTGCACTCCCTATTCTGCTGTTACATCATCTCTTATACTGCAGTCACATCCAGAGCTGCAGTCACTATTGTGCTGTTACATCAGGTCTTATACTCCAGTCACATCCAGAGCTGCGGTCACTATTGTGCTGTTACATCATCTCTTATACTGCAGTCACATCCAGAGCTGCGGTCACTATTCTGCTGTTACATTATGTCTTATACTGCAGTCACATCCAGAGCTGCGGTCACTATTCTGCTGTTACATCAGGTCTTATACTCCAGTCACATCCAGAGCTGCAGTCACTATTGTGCTGTTACATCATCTCTTATACTGCAGTCACATCCGGAGCTGCGGTCACTATTGTGCTGTTACATCATCTCTTATACTGCAGTCACATCCGGAGCTGCGGTCACTATTGTGCTGTTACATAATCTCTTATACTGCAGTCACATCCAGAGCTGCAGTCACTATTGTGCTGTTACATCATGTCTTATACTCCAGTCACATCCAGAGCTGCAGTCACTATTGTGCTGTTACATCATCTCTTGTACTGCAGTCACATCCAGAGCTGCGGTCACTATTCTGCTGTTACATCAGGTCTTATACTCCAGTCACCTCCAGAGCTGCGGTCACTATTGTGCTGTTACATCATCTCTTATACTGCAGTCACATCCAGAGCTGCAGTCACTATTGTGCTGTTACATCATGTCTTATACTGCAGTCACATCCAGAGCTGCAGTCACTATTGTGCTGTTACATCATGTCTTATACTGCAGTCACATCCAGAGCTGCAGTCACTATTGTGCTGTTACATCATCTCTTATGCTGCAGTCACCTCCAGAGCTGCAGTCACTATTGTGCTGTTACACCATGTCTTATACTCTAGTCACCTCCAGAGCTGCAGTCACTATTCTGCTGTTACATCATGTCTTATACTGCAGTCACATCCAGAGCTGCAGTCACTATTGTGCTGTTACATCAGGTCTTATACTCCAGTCACATCCAGAGCTGCGGTCACTATTGTGCTGTTACATCATCTCTTATACTGCAGTCACATCCAGAGCTGCGGTCACTATTCTGCTGTTACATTATGTCTTATACTGCAGTCACATCCAGAGCTGCGGTCACTATTCTGCTGTTACATCAGGTCTTATACTCCAGTCACATCCAGAGCTGCAGTCACTATTGTGCTGTTACATCATCTCTTATACTGCAGTCACATCCGGAGCTGCGGTCACTATTGTGCTGTTACATCATCTCTTATACTGCAGTCACATCCAGAGCTGCGGTCACTATTCTGCTGTTACATTATGTCTTATACTGCAGTCACATCCAGAGCTGCGGTCACTATTCTGCTGTTACATCAGGTCTTATACTCCAGTCACATCCAGAGCTGCAGTCACTATTGTGCTGTTACATCATCTCTTATACTGCAGTCACATCCGGAGCTGCGGTCACTATTGTGCTGTTACATCATCTCTTATACTGCAGTCACATCCAGAGCTGCACTCACAATCCTGCTGTTACACCATGTCTCCTGACACATCTCTGCACCAGCTTTGGATGTAACTTGTGGATTAGATAGTGTAGAAGACATTTATCGTTCCCCGCGCCACTTTACTGGTGTAAAAATTCACAAACTATTAGCGACTTTTTAAAGAGACACCTACTATATGGGCTCCAAGACGAGGCCCCCAGTAACATCCACAACTCCCATCATCCCTCCCCTACAACTCTCACATCTTCCATCATCCATCTGTTCTGTATACCGGTGACCATCCTGGGATCTTCTACTAATCGACAAGTCAGCAATAAACACATACAGCTCTGCAGTGCCTCCTCTCTGTAGCATCCATGTCACTGCTGGTGGTGAGAAACGGCAAATGCAGTGTGGACGGGAGCAGTGCGTGAAATGGGGACGGACGGGAGCAGTGCGTGAAATGGGGACGGACGGGAGCAGTGCGTGAAATGGGGACGGACGGGAGCAGTGCGTGAAATGGGGACGGACGGGAGCAGTGCGTGAAATGGGGACGGACGGGAGCAGTGCGTGAAATGGGGACGGACGGGAGCAATGCGTGAAATGGGGACGGACGGGAGCAAAGCGTGAAATGGGGACGGACGGGAGCAGTGCGTGAAATGGGGACGGACGGGAGCAGTGCGTGAAATGGGGACGGACGGGAGCAGTGCGTGAAATGCAGGACGGACGGGAGCAGTGCGTGAAATGGGGACGGACGGGAGCAGTGCGTGAAATGCAGGATGGACGGGAGCAGTGCGTGAAATGCAGGATGGACGGGAGCAGTGCGTGAAATGGGGACGGACGGGAGCAGTGCGTGAAATGCAGGATGGACAGGAGCAGTGTGTGAAATGCAGTGAGGACGGATGCAGTGTGGACGGGAGCAGTGCGTGAAATGCAGGATGGATGGGAGCAGTGCGTGAAATGCAGTGTGGACGGGAGCAGTGCGTGAAATGCAGGATGGACAGGAGCAGTGCGTGAAATGCAGGATGGACGAGAGCAGTGCGTGAAATGCAGAATAGACAGGAGCAGTGCATGAAATGCAGTGAGGACGGATGCATTGTGGACAGGAGCAGTGCGTGAAATGCAGGACGGACGGGAGCAGTGCGTGAAATGCAGGATGGACGGGAGCAGTGCGTGAAATGCAGTGAGGACGGATGCAGTGTGGACGGGAGCAGTGCGTGAAATGGGGACGGACGGGAGCAGTGCGTGAAATGCAGGATGGACGGGAGCAGTGCGTGAAATGCAGGATGGACGGGAGCAGTGCATGAAATTCAGGATGGACGGGAGCAGTGCGTGAAATGCAGTGAGGACGGATGCAGTGTGGATGTGAGCAGTGTGTGAAATGCAGGATAGACAGGAGCAGTGCGTGAAATGCAGGGTGGACGGGAGCAGTGCGGCAAATGCAAGATGGACGGGAGCGGTGCGACAAATGCAGGATGGACGGGAGCAGTGCGTGAAATGCGGGATGGACGGGAGCCGTGCGGCAAATGCGGGATGGACGGGAGCAGTGCGTGAAATGCGGGATGGACGGGAGCCGTGCGGCAAATGCGGGATGGACGGGAGCAGTGCGGTAAATACAACATGATGGGCGCAGTGCGGTAAATACGGGATGATGGGCACAGTACGGTAAATACAGTATGATGGGCGCAGTGCGGTAAACACAGGATGAGGGGTGCAGTGCGGTAAATACAGTATAATGGGCGCAGTGCAGTAAATACATTATAATGGGCGCAGTGCGGTAAATACATTATAATGGGCGCAGTGCGGTAAATACAGTATAATGGGCGCAGTGCGGTAAATACAGTATAATGGGCGCAGTGTGGTAAATACAGTATGATGGGCGCAGTACAGTAAATACAGTATAATGGGCGCAGTGCAGTAAATACAGTATAATGGAAGCAGTGCGGTAAATACAGGATGAGGGGCGCAGTGCGGTAAATACAGGATGAGGGGCGCAGTGCGGTAAATACAGTATAATGGGCGCAGTGCGGTAAATACAGTATAATGGGCGCAGTGCAGTAAATACAGTATAATGGGAGCAGTGCGATAAATACAGCATGATGGGTGCAGTGCGGTAAATACAGTGTGAGTGGTGCAGTGCGGTAAATACAGTATGATGGGCTCAGTGCGGTAAATACAGCATGATGGTTGCAGTGCGGTAAATACAGTATAATGGGAGCAGTACGGTTAATACAAGATAATGGGCGCAGTGCGGTAAATTCAGTTTGATGGGCGCAGTGCGGTAAATACAGCATGATGGTTGCAGTACGGTAAATACAGGATGATGGTTGCAGTGCGGTAAATACAGCATGATGGTTGAAGTGTGGTAAATACAAGATAATGGGCGCAGTGCGGTAAATTCAGTTTGATGGTTGCAGTACGGTAAATACAGGATGATGGTTGCAGTGCGGTAAATACAAGATAATGGGCGCAGTGCGGTAAATACAGTTTGATGAGTGCAGTGCAGTAAATACAGCATGATGGGTGCAGTGCAGTAAATACAGTATGATGGGCGCAGTGCGGTAAATACAGTTTGATGGGTGCAGTGCAGTAAAAACAGCATGATGGGTGCAGTGCAGTAAATACAGCATGATGGTTGCAGTGCGGTAAATACAGTATAATGGCGCAGTGCGGTAAACAGAGAATCATGAGTGCAGTACGTTCATACAGTGTAATGGCGCAGTGCAGTAAACACAGTATGATGGGTCCAGTACGGTTCATACATTATAATGGCGCAGTGCAGTAAACACAGTATGATGGGTACAGTACAGTTCATACAGTATAATGGGCGCAGTGCAGTAAACACAGTATGATGGGTACAGTACGGTTCATACAGTATAATGGGCGCAGTGCAGTAAACACAGTATGATGGGTACAGTACGGTTCATACAGTATAATGGCGCAGTGCAGTAAACACAGTATGATGGGTACAGTACAGTTCATACAGTATAATGGGCGCAGTGCAGTAAACACAGTATGATGGGTACAGTACGGTTCATACAGTATAATGGTGCAGTGCAGTAAACACAGTATGATGGGTCCAGTACGGTTCATACAGTATAATAGGCGCAGTGCATTAAACACAGTATGATGGGTACAGTACAGTTCATACAGTATAATGGGCGCAGTGCAGTAAACACAGTATGATGGGTACAGTACGTTCATACAGTGTAATGGCGCAGTGCAGTAAACACAGTATGATGGGTACAGTACGGTTCATACAGTATAATGGGCGCAGTGCAGTAAACACAGTATGATGGGTACAGTACGGTTCATACAGTATAATGGTGCAGTGCAGTAAACACAGTATGATGGGTACAGTACGGTTCATACAGTATAATAGGCGCAGTGCAGTAAACACAGTATGATGGGTACAGTACAGTTCATACAGTATAATGGGCGCAGTGCAGTAAACACAGTATGATGGGTACAGTACGGTTCATACAGTATAATGGTGCAGTGCAGTAAACACAGTATGATGGGTACAGTACGGTTCATACAGTATAATGGCGCAGTGCAGTAAACACAGTATGATGGGTGCAGTACGGTTCATACAGTATAATAGGCGCAGTGCAGTAAACACAGTATGATGGGTACAGTATGGTTCATACAGTATAATGGCGCAGTGCAGTAAACACAGTATGATGGGTACAGTACGGTTCATACAGTATAATGGCGCAGTGCAGTAAACACAGTATGATGGGTACAGTACGGTTCATACAGTATAATGGGCGCAGTGCAGTAAACACAGTATGATGGGTACAGTACAGTTCATACAGTATAATGGGCGCAGTGCAGTAAACACAGTATGATGGGTACAGTACGGTTCATACAGTATAATGGCGCAGTGCAGTAAACACAGTATGATGGGTACAGTACGGTTCATACAGTATAATGGGCGCAGTGCAGTAAACACAGTATGATGGGTACAGTACGGTTCATACAGTATAATGGGCGCAGTGCAGTAAACACAGTATGATGGGTACAGTACGGTTCATACAGTATAATGGGCGCAGTGCAGTAAACACAGTATGATGGGTACAGTACGGTTCATACAGTATAATGGCGCAGTGCAGTAAACACAGTATGATGGGTACAGTACGGTTCATACAGTATAATGGGCGCAGTGCAGTAAACACAGTATGATGGGTACAGTACGGTTCATACAGTATAATGGCGCAGTGCAGTAAACACAGTATGATGGGTACAGTACGGTTCATACAGTATAATGGGCGCAGTGCAGTAAACACAGTATGATGGGTACAGTACAGTTCATACAGTATAATGGCGCAGTGCAGTAAACACAGTATGATGGGTACAGTACAGTTCATACAGTATAATGGGCGCAGTGCAGTAAACACAGTATGATGGGTACAGTACGGTTCATACAGTATAATGGCGCAGTGCAGTAAACACAGTATGATGGGTACAGTACGGTTCATACAGTATAATGGGCGCAGTGCAGTAAACACAGTATGATGGGTACAGTACGGTTCATACAGTATAATGGCGCAGTGCAGTAAACACAGTATGATGGGTACAGTACAGTTCATACAGTATAATGGCGCAGTGCAGTAAACACAGTATGATGGGTACAGTACGGTTCATACAGTATAATGGGCGCAGTGCAGTAAACACAGTATGATGGGTACAGTACGGTTCATACAGTATAATGGCGCAGTGCAGTAAACACAGTATGATGGGTACAGTACGGTTCATACAGTATAATGGGCGCAGTGCAGTAAACACAGTATGATGGGTGCAGTACGGTTCATACAGTATAATAGGCGCAGTGCAGTAAACACAGTATGATGGGTACAGTACGGTTCATACAGTATAATGGCGCAGTGCAGTAAACACAGTATGATGGGTGCAGTACGGTTCATACAGTATAATGGCGCAGTGCAGTAAACACAGTATGATGGGTGCAGTATGGTTCATACAGTATAATGGGCGCAGTGCAGTAAACACAGTATGATGGGTACAGTACGGTTCATACAGTATAATGGGTGCAGTACGGTTCATACGTTATAATGGGCGCAGTGCAGTAAACACAGTATGATGGGTACAGTACGGTTCATACAGTATAATGGCGCAGTGCAGTAAACACAGTATGATGGGTACAGTACGGTTCATACAGTATAATGGGCGCAGTGCAGTAAACACAGTATGATGGGTGCAGTACGGTTCATACAGTATAATAGGCGCAGTGCATTAAACACAGTATGATGGGTACAGTACGGTTCATACGTTATAATGGGCGCAGTGCAGTAAACACAGTATGATGGGTACAGTACAGTTCATACAGTATAATGGGCGCAGTGCAGTAAACACAGTATGATGGGTACAGTACGGTTCATACAGTATAATGGGTGCAGTGCATTAAACACAGTATGATGGGTACAGTACGGTTCATACAGTATAATGGGCGCAGTGCAGTAAACACAGTATGATGGGTGCAGTACAGTTCATACAGTATAATGGGCGCAGTGCAGTAAACACAGTATGATGGGTACAGTACGGTTCATACAGTATAATGGCGCAGTGCAGTAAACACAGTATGATGGGTACAGTACGGTTCATACAGTATAATAGGCGCAGTGCATTAAACACAGTATGATGGGTACAGTACGGTTCATACAGTATAATGGGCGCAGTGCAGTAAACACAGTATGATGGGTGCAGTACGGTTCATACAGTATAATAGGCGCAGTGCATTAAACACAGTATGATGGGTACAGTACAGTTCATACGTTATAATGGGCGCAGTGCAGTAAACACAGTATGATGGGTACAGTACAGTTCATACAGTATAATGGGCGCAGTGCAGTAAACACAGTATGATGGGTACAGTACGGTTCATACAGTATAATGGGTGCAGTGCATTAAACACAGTATGATGGGTACAGTACGGTTCATACAGTATAATGGGCGCAGTGCAGTAAAGACAGTATGATGGGTGCAGTACAGTTCATACAGTATAATGGGCGCAGTGCAGTAAACACAGTATGATGGGTACAGTACGGTTCATACAGTATAATGGCGCAGTGCAGTAAACACAGTATGATGGGTACAGTACGGTTCATACAGTATAATAGGCGCAGTGCATTAAACACAGTATGATGGGTACAGTACGGTTCATACAGTATAATGGGCGCAGTGCAGTAAACACAGTATGATGGGTACAGTACAGTTCATACAGTATAATGGGCGCAGTGCAGTAAACACAGTATGATGGGTACAGTACAGTTCATACGTTATAATGGGCGCAGTGCAGTAAACACAGTATGATGGGTACAGTACAGTTCATACAGTATAATGGGCGCAGTGCAGTAAACACAGTATGATGGGTACAGTACGGTTCATACAGTATAATGGGTGCAGTGCATTAAACACAGTATGATGGGTACAGTACGGTTCATACAGTATAATGGGCGCAGTGCAGTAAACACAGTATGATGGGTACAGTACGGTTCATACAGTATAATGGCGCAGTGCAGTAAACACAGTATGATGGGTACAGTACAGTTCATACAGTATAATGGCGCAGTGCAGTAAACACAGTATGATGGGTCCAGTACGGTTCATACAGTATAATGGCGCAGTGCAGTAAACACAGTATGATGGGTACAGTACGGTTCATACAGTATAATGGCGCAGTGCAGTAAACACAGTATGATGGGTACAGTACGGTTAATACAGTATAATGGGTGCAGTGCAGTAAACACAGTATGATGGGTACAGTACAGTTCATACAGTATAATGGGCGCAGTGCAGTAAACACAGTATCATGGGTGCAGTACGGTTTATACAGTATAATGGAGCAGTGCAGTAAACACAGTATGATGGGTACAGTACAGTTCATACAGTATAATGGGCGCAGTGCAGTAAACACAGTATGATGGATACAGTACAGTTCATACAGTATAATGGGCGCAGTGCAGTAAACACAGTATCATGGGTGCAGTACGGTTTATACAGTATAATGGAGCAGTGCAGTAAACACAGTATGATGGGTACAGTACAGTTCATACAGTATAATGGGCGCAGTGCAGTAAACACAGTATGATGGGTACAGTACGGTTCATACAGTATAATGGCGCAGTGCAGTAAACACAGTATGATGGGTACAGTACAGTTCATACAGTATAATGGCGCAGTGCAGTAAACACAGTATGATGGGTACAGTACAGTTCATACAGTATAATGGGCGCAGTGCAGTAAACACAGTATGATGGGTGCAGTACGGTTCATACAGTATAATGGGCGCAGTGCATTAAACACAGTATGATGGGTACAGTACAGTTCATACGTTATAATGGGCGCAGTGCAGTAAACACAGTATGATGGGTACAGTACAGTTCATACAGTATAATGGGCGCAGTGCAGTAAACACAGTATGATGGGTACAGTACAGTTCATACAGTATAATGGGCGCAGTGCAGTAAACACAGTATAATGGGTGCAGTACGGTTCATACAGTATAATGGCACAGTGCATTAAACACAGTATGATGGGTACAGTACGGTTCATACAGTATAATGGGTGCAGTGCATTAAACACAGTATCATGGGTGCAGTAAGGTTCATACAGTATAATGGGCGCAGTGCAGTAAACACAGTATGATGGGTACAGTACAGTTCATACAGTATAATGGGCGCAGTGCAGTAAACACAGTATGATAGGTACAGTACGGTTCATACTGTATAATGGGTGCAGTACGGTTCATACAGTATAATGGCGCAGTGCAGTAAACACAGTATGATGGGTGCAGTACGGTTCATACAGTATAATGGGTGCAGTACGGTTCATACAGTATAATGGGCACAGTGAAGTAAACACAGTATGATGGGTACAGTACGGTTTATACAGTATAATGGGTGCAGTACGGTTCATACAGTATAATGGGCGCAGTGCAGTAAACACAGTATGATGGGTGCAGTACGGGTTCATACAGTATAATGGCGCAGTGCAGTAAACACAGTATGATGGGTGCAGTACCGTTCATACAGTATAATGGCACAGTGCAGTAAACACAGTATGATGGGTGCAGTACGGTTCATACAGTATAATGAGCGCAGTGCAGTAAACACAGTATGATGGGTGCAGTACGGTTCATACAGTATAATGGCGCAGTGCAGTAAACACAGTATGATGGGTACAGTACGGATTACACAGTGTAATGGCGCAGTGCAGTAAACACAGTATGATGGGTACAGTACGGTTCATACAGTATAATGGCACAGTGCAGTAAACACAGTATGATGGGTACAGTACGGTTCATACAGTATAATGGCACAGTGCAGTAAACACAGTATGATGGGTACAGTACGGTTCATACAGTATAATGGCACAGTGCAGTAAACACAGTATGATGGGTGCAGTACGGTTCATACAGTATAATGGCGCAGTGCAGTAAACACAGTATGATGGGTGCAGTACGGTTCATACAGTATAATGGGTGCAGTACGGTTCATACAGTATAATGGGCACAGTGAAGTAAACACAGTATGATGGGTACAGTACGGTTTATACAGTATAATGGGTGCAGTGCAGTAAACACAGTATGATGGGTACAGTACGGTTCATACAGTATAATGAGCGCAGTGCAGTAAACACAGTATGATGGGTGCAGTACGGTTCATACAGTATAATGGCGCAGTGCAGTAAACACAGTATGATGGGTACAGTACGGATAACACAGTGTAATGGCGCAGTGCAGTAAACACAGTATGATGGGTACAGTACGGTTCATACAGTATAATGGGTGCAGTGCAGTAAACACAGTATGATGGGTACAGTACGGTTCATACAGTATAATGAGCACAGTGCAGTAAACACAGTATGATGGGTACAGTACGGTTCATACAGTATAATGGCGCAGTGCAGTAAACACAGTATGATGGGTGCAGTACGGTTCATACAGTATAATGGCGCAGTGCAGTAAACACAGTATGATGGATGCAGTACGGTTCATACAGTATAATGGCACAGTGCAGTAAACACAGTATGATGGGTGCAGTACGGTTCATACAGTATAATGGCGCAGTGCAGTAAACACAGTATGATGGGTACAGTACGGATTACACAGTGTAATGGCGCAGTGCAGTAAACACAGTATGATGGGTACAGTACGGTTCATACAGTATAATGGCGCAGTGCAGTAAACACAGTATCATGGGTGCAGTACGGTTCATACAGTATAATGGGTGCAGTGCAGTAAACACAGTATGATGGGTACAGTACGGTTCATACAGTATAATGGCGCAGTGCAGTAAACACAGTATGATGGGTGCAGTACGGTTCATACAGTATAATGGGCGCAGTGCAGTAAACACAGTATGATGGGTGCAGTACGGTTCATACAGTATAATGGCACAGTGCAGTAAACACAGTATGATGGGTGCAGTACGGTTCATACAGTATAATGGCACAGTGCAGTAAACACAGTATGATGGGTGCAGTACGGTTCATACAGTATAATGGCGCAGTGCAGTAAACACAGTATGATGGGTGCAGTACGGTTCATACAGTATAATGGGCGCAGTGCAGTAAACACAGTATGATGGGTACAGTACGGTTCATACAGTATAATGGGCGCAGTGCAGTAAACACAGTATGATGGGTACAGTACGGTTCATACAGTATAATGGGTGCAGTGCAGTAAACACAGTATGATTGGTACAGTACAGTTCATACAGTATAATGGGCGCAGTGCAGTAAACACAGTATGATGGGTACAGTACGGTTCATACAGTATAATGGGTGCAGTGCAGTAAACACAGTATGATGGGTGCAGTACGGTTCATACAGTATAATGGCGCAGTGCAGTAAACACAGTATGATGGGTGCAGTACGGTTCATACAGTATAATGGCACAGTGCAGTAAACACAGTATGATGGGTGCAGTACGGTTCATACAGTATAATGGCACAGTGCAGTAAACACAGTATGATGGGTGCAGTATGGTTCATACAGTATAATGAGCGCAGTGCAGTAAACACAGTATGATGGGTGCAGTATGGTTCATACAGTATAATGAGCGCAGTGCAGTAAACACAGTATGATGGGTGCAGTATGGTTCATACAGTATAATGGCACAGTGCAGTAAACACAGTATGATGGGTGCAGTATGGTTCATACAGTATAATGAGCGCAGTGCAGTAAACACAGTATGATGGGTACAGTACGGTTCATACAGTATAATGGTGCAGTGCAGTAAACACAGTATGATGGGTACAGTACGGTTCATACAGTATAATGGCGCAGTGCAGTAAACACAGTATGATGGGTACAGTACGGTTCATACAGTATAATGGTGCAGTGCAGTAAACACAGTATGATAGGTACAGTACGGTTCATACGTTATAATGGGTACAGTACGGTTCATACAGTATAATGGGTACAGTACGGTTCATACAGTATAATGGGCGCAGTGCAGTAAACACAGTATGATGTGTACAGTACGGTTCATACAGTATAATGGGTGCAGTACGGTTCATACAGTATAATGGCGCAGTGCAGTAAACACAGTATGATGGGTACAGTACGGTTCATACAGTATAATGGGTGCAGTACGGTTCATACAGTATAATAGGCGCAGTGCAGTAAACACAGTATGATGGGTACAGTACGGTTCATACAGTATAATGGGTGCAGTACGGTTCATACAGTATAATGGCGCAGTGCAGTAAACACAGTATGATGGGTGCAGTACGGTTCATACTGTATAATGGCGCAGTGCAGTAAATACAGTAATGGATGGAAAGCAGCCTTGGTTCTTGGTTTACTGCTGGAACTCTTGGCAGACCATTATTTTAGAGGGTCACCCCCGGACAACAGTAGTGTGCGCAGCAAGGCCTTTTGCAGCATGGCGGACCGGTGGTAAAAGTCTTTGGTTGGCGGCAGGCCACAGGCTGATACAGCCTGCACTTAGGGAAGAAATAACTCGGGTCTTTAAGCTTCCATATAAATTCTGTCCAGCTCAGTCCGTAGATGAATGCCTCGTACTCCAGACTACCTCAGGCAGTGGCCAGGAGTGCAGTGATGGGAGAGAGGTAGAACTTCATTTATTTCCCACCACCCCTGCATCAAATAGAATAAACAGAAGAACGAATACCCTATTGTAAGTTTGTCGTCCCATTACTGCTGGAAGTAACATCGCCCAATGGAACCACAGAGGTCCTCTGCCAAAGAAAAAAATTGCTGAACCATATACCTTTCTAATTTTCCCGGTATAAAGAAACAACCACTTGTGTGTACATGCCTCATTCTCAATTATGTGATTATTATTTGACCCAATGTCTCATAACACTTCAAACAATAAGAACTTATACATGTGGCACTTTAATGCATTACCTTAAAACCAGCGAGACCTTTCCAATGACGTTCAAAGGTTTTTGTCCCAATGTTGTAACACTGATTAAACGCTTGGCCTTTGCCCAAAAAAACACATATCCCAATAAACCTGAAATTATATATACAGATATAAACATACACATATTTAATATAGTACAAGAATACCAATGAGATAAAACTGATCTGTTCCCTTCATTCTCCAGGTCAGTACGATTACAGTGATACCACATTTATATAGTTTTATGGGTTTGTTTTTACAGTGTTCCCTCTGAGATAAAACTGACCTGTTCCCTTAATTCTCCGGGTCAGTACGATTACAGCGATACCACATTTATATAGTTTTATGGGTTTTGTATTTACATTGTTCCCTATGAGAAAAAACTGACCTGTTCTCTTCATTCTCCGGGTCAGTACGATTACAGTGATACCACATTTATATAGTTTTATGGGTTTTGTTTTTACATTGTTCCCTCTGAGATAAAACTGACCTGTTCCCTTCATTATCCGGGTCAGTACGATTACAGTGATACCGCATTTATATAGTTTTATGGGTTTTGTATTTACATTGTTCCCTATGAGAAAAAACTGACCTGTTCTCTTCATTCTCTGGTCAGTACGATTACAGTGATACCACATTTATATAGTTTTATGGGTTTTGTTTTTACAGCGTTCCCTATGAGATAAAACTGACCTGTTCCCTTCATTCTCAGCATCAGTACGATTACAGTGATACCACATTTATATAGTTTTATGGGTTTTGTTTTTACAGCGTTCCCTATGAGATAAAACTGACCTCTTCTCTTCATTCTCCGGGTCATTACGATTACAGCGATACCACATTTATATAGTTTTATGGGTTTTGTTATTACAGCGTTCCCTATGAGATAAAACTGACCTGTTCTCTTCATTCTCCAGGTCAGTACGATTACAGAGATACCACATTTATATAGTTTTATGGGTTTTGTTATTACAGCGTTCCCTATGAGATAAAACTGACCTGTTCTCTTCATTATCCGGGTCAGTACGATTACAGCGATACCACATTTATATAGTTTTATGGGTTTTGTTTTTACAGCGTTCCCTATGAGATAAAACTGACCTGTTCTCTTCATTCTCCGGGTCAGTACGATTACAGTGATACCACTTTTATATAGTTTTATGGGTTTTGTTTTTACAGTGTTCCCTATGAGATAAAACTGAGCTGTTCTCTTCATTCTCCGGGTCAGTACGATTACAGTGATACCACATTTAAATAGTTTTATGTTTTTTTTTTTTACATTGTTCCCTATAAGATAAAACTGACCAGTTCTCTTCATTCTTCGGGTCAGTACGATTACAGTGATACCACATTTATAGAGTTTTATGGGTTTTGCTTTTACAGTGTTCCCTATGAGATAAAACTGATCTGTTCTCTTCATTGTCCGGGTCAGTACGATTACAGCGATACCACATTTATGTAGATTTATGGTTTTTGATTTTACACCGTTAGTTATAAGATAAAACTGACCAGTTCTCTCCATTCTCCGGGTCAGTACTATTATAGTGATACCACATTTATGTAGTTTTATGGGTTTTGTTTATACACCGTTCCCTATGAGATAAAACTGACCTGTTCTCTTTATTCTCCTGCTCAGTACGATTACAGTGATACCACATTTATATAGTTTTATGGGTGTTGTTTTTACAGTGTTCCCTATGAGATAAAACTGACCTGTTCCCTTCATTCTCCGGGTCAGTACGATTACAGTGATCCCACATTTACTGTATATAGTTTATGGGTTTTGTTTTTACAGCGTTCCCTATGAGATAAAACTGACCTGTTTCCTTCATTCTCCGCATCAGTACGATTACAGTGATACCACATTTATAGAGTGTTATTGGTTTTGCTTTTACAGCGTTCTCTATGAGATAAAACTGCTTAATTCTCTTCATTGTCCGGGTCAGTACGATTACAGTGATACCACATTTATATAATTTTATGTTTTTTTTTAAATTGTTCCCTATAAGATAAAACTGACCTGTTCTCTCCATTCTCCGGGTCAGTACTATTACAGTGATATCACATTTATGTAGTTTTATGGGTTTTGTTTTAACAACGTTCCCTGTGAGATAAAACTGACCTGTTCCCTTCATTCTCCGGGTCAGTACAATTACAGTGATACCACATTTATATAGTTTTATGGGTTTTGTTTTTACAGTGTTCCCTATGAGATAAAACTGACCTGTTCCCTTCATTCTCCGGGTCGGTACGATTATATTGATACCACATTTACTGTATATAGTTTATGGGTTTTGTTTTTACAGCGTTCCCTATGAGATAAAACTGACCTGTTCTCTTCATTCTCCGGGTCAGTACGATTACAGTGATACCACATTTATATAGTTTTATATTTTTTTTTTTACATTGTTCCCTATGAGATAAAACTGATCTGTTCTCTTCATTCTCCGGGTCAGTACGATTACAGTGATACCACATTTATGTAGATTTATGGTTTTTGTTTTCACAGCGTTCCCTAAAAGATAAAACTGACCAGTTCTCTTCATTCTCCGGGTCAGTACGATTACAGTGATACCACATTTATGTAGATTTATGGGTTTTGTTTTCACCGCGTTCCCTAAAAGATAAAACTGACCTGTTCCCTTCATTCTCCGGGTCAGTATGATTACAGTGATACCACATTTATATAGTTTTATAGGTTTTGTTTTTACAGCGTTCCCTATGAGATAAAACTGACCTGTTCCCTTCATTCTCCGGGTCAGTACGATTACAGTGATACCACATTTATAGAGTTTTATGGGTTTTGTTTTTACAGCGTTCCCTATGAGATAAAACTGACCTGTTCCCTTCATTCTCCGGGTCAGTACGATTACAGTGATCCCACATTTACTGTATATAGTTTATGGTTTTTGTTTTTACAGCATTCCCTATGAGATAAAACTGATCTGTTCCCTTCATTCTCCGCATCAGTACGATTACAGTGATACCACATTTATAGAGTTTTATGGGCTTTGCTTTTACAGCGTTCTCTATGAGATAAAACTGATCTGTTCTCTTCATTCTCTGGGTCAGTACGATTACAGCGATACCACATTTATGTAGATTTATGGTTTTTGATTTCACAGCGTTCCCTATAAGATAAAACTGACCAGTTCTCTCCATTCTCCGGGTCAGTACTATTACAGTGATATCACATTTATATAGTTTTATGGGTTTTGTCTTAACAACGTTCCCTGTGAGATAAAACTGACCTGTTCTCTCCATTCTCCGGGTCAGTACGGTTACAGGGATACCACATTTATATAGTTTTATGGGTTTTGTTTTTACAGTGTTCCCTATGAGATAAAACTGATCTGTTCCCTTCATTCTCCGGGTCAGTACGATTACAGTGATCCCACATTTATATAGTTTTATGTTTTTTTTTTACATTGTTCCCTATGAGATAAAACTGATCTGTTCTCTTCATTCTCCGGGTCAGTACGATTACAGCGATACCACATTTACTGAATATAGTTTATGGGTTTTGTTTTTACAGCGTTCCCTATGAGATAAAACTGACCTGTTCTCTTCATTTTCCGGGTCAGTACGATTGCAGTGATACCACATTTATATAGTTTTATGTTTTTTTTTACATTGTTCCCTATGAGATAAAACTGATCTGTTCTCTTTATTCTCCGGGTCAGTACGATTACAGCGATACCACATTTACTGAATATAGTTTATGGGTTTTGTTTTTACAGCGTTCCCTATGAGATAAAACTGACCTGTTCCCTTCATTCTCCGGGTCAGTACGATTACAGTGATACCACATTTATATAATTTTATATTTTTTTTTACATTGTTCCCTATGAGATAAAACTGATCTGTTCTCTTCATTCTCTGGGTCAGTACGATTACAGCGATACCACATTTATGTAGATTTATGGTTTTTGATTTCACAGCGTTCCCTATAAGATAAAACTGACCAGTTCTCTCCATTCTCCGGGTCAGTACTATTACAGTGATATCACATTTATATAGTTTTATGGGTTTTGTCTTAACAACGTTCCCTGTGAGATAAAACTGACCTGTTCTCTCCATTCTCCGGGTCAGTACGGTTACAGGGATACCACATTTATATAGTTTTATGGGTTTTGTTTTTACAGCGTTCCCTATGAGATAAAACTGACCTGTTCCCTTCATTTTCCGGGTCAGTACGATTACAGTGATCCCACATTTATATAGTTTTATGTTTTTTTTTTACATTGTTCCCTATGAGATAAAACTGATCTGTTCTCTTCATTCTCCGGGTCAGTACGATTACAGCGATACCACATTTACTGAATATAGTTTATGGGTTTTGTTTTTACAGCGTTCCCTATGAGATAAAACTGACCTGTTCCCTTCATTCTCCGCATCAGTACGATTACAGTGATACCACATTTATAGAGTTTTATGGGTTTTGCTTTTACAGCGTTCCCTATGAGATAAAACTGATCTGTTCTCTTCATTCTCCGGGTCTCTACGATTACAGTGATACCACATTTATATAGTTTTATTGTTTTTTTATTTTCGAGAATTCACGAAGATGTAGTATATCTATATATTCTAGATTTCTGTTCTTTGCAGACTCATCTGGATCCTTCATTTCATTACATTAGATAGTTAGTTAATTAGTTTATATATATAATACAGATAGTTAGTTGGAGATAGTCAGTGTAGGTTAGATAGTGATATAGTGTAGCTGATAGGCTCCAGTGCAGGGTGTTAGGTAGTGTGATAGGTTCTGCTGTCCATACATACATGCTACAGACATAGTGCTGTGATGTCACATTACATTAGATAGTTAGTTATCTTCTATATATAATACAGATAGTGGGAGATAGTCAGTGTGGGTTAGATAGTGATATAGTGTAGCTGATAAGTTCCAGTGCAGGGTGTTAGGTAGTGTCATAGGTTCTGCTCTCCATACATACATGCTACATACATAGTGCTGTGATGTCACATTACATTAGATAGTTAGCTTCTATATATAATACAGATAGTTAGTGGGAGATAGTCAGTGTAGGTTAGATAGTGATATAGTGTAGCTGATAGGCTCCAGTGCAGGGTGTTAGGTAGTGTGATAGGTTCTGCTCTCCATACATACATGCTACAGACATAGTGCTGTGATGTCACATTACATTAGATAGTTAGCTTCTATATATAATACAGATAGTTAGTGGGAGATAGTCAGTGTAGGTTAGATAGTGATATAGTGTAGCTGATAGGTTCCAGTGCAGGGTGTTAGGTAGTGTGAGAGGTTCTGCTGTCCATACATACATGCTACAGACATAGTGCTGTGATGTCACATTACATTAGATAGTTAGTTATCTTCTATATATAATACTGATAGTTAGGGGGAGATAGTCAGTGTAGGTTAGATAGTGATATAGTGTAGCTGATAGGTTCCAGTGCAGGGTGTTAGGTAGTGTGATAGGTTCTGCTCTCCATACATACATGCTACAGACATAGTGCTGTGATGTCACATTACATTAGATAGTTAGTTATCTTCTATATATAATACTGATAGTTAGGGGGAGATAGTCAGTGTAGGTTAGATAGTGATATAGTGTAGCTGATAGGATCCAGTGCAGGGTGTTAGGTAGTGTGATAGGTTCTGCTGTCCATACATACATGCTACAGACATAGTGCTGTGATGTCACATTACATTAGATAGTTAGTTATCTTCTATATATAATACTGATAGTTAGGGGGAGATAGTCAGTGTAGGTTAGATAGTGATATAGTGTAGCTGATAGGTTCCAGTGCAGGGTGTTAGGTAGTGTGATAGGTTCTGCTGTCCATACATACATGCTACAGACATAGTGCTGTGATGTCACATTACATTAGATAGTTAGTTATCTTCTATATATAATACTGATAGTTAGGGGGAGATAGTCAGTGTAGGTTAGATAGTTATATAGTGTAGCTGATAGGTTCCAGTGCAGGGTGTTAGGTAGTGTGATAGGTTCTGCTGTCCATACATACATGCTACAGACATAGTGCTGTGATGTCACATTACATTAGATAGTTAGTTATCTTATATATATAATACAGATAGTTAGTGGGAGATAGTCAGTGCAGGTTATATGGTGATATAGTGTAGCTGATAGGTTACAGTGCAGGGTGTTAGGTAGTGTGATAGGTTCTTCTGTCCATACATACATGCTACAGACATAGTGCTGTGATATCACATTACATTAGATAGTTAGCTTCTATACATAATACAGATAGTTAGTGGGAGATAGTCAGTGCAGGTTATATGGTGATATAGTGTAGCTGATAGGCTCCAGTGCAGGGTGTTAGGTAGTGTGATAGGTTCTGCTGTCCATACATACATGCTACAGACATAGCGCTGTGATGTCACATTACATTAGATAGTTAGTTATCTTATATATATATAATACAGATAGTTAGTGGGAGATAGTCAGTGTAGGTTAGATAGTGATATAGTGTAGCTGATGGGTTCCAGTGCAGGGTGTTAGGTAGTGTGATAGGATCTGCTGTCCATACATACATGCTACAGACATAGCGCTGTGATGTCACATTACATTAGATAGTTATCTTATATATATAATACAGATAGTTAGTGGGAGATAGTCAGTGTAGGTTAGATAGTGATATAGTGTAGCTGATAGTGTCCAGTGCAGGTTGTTGCTCTACCTTAAGCTTGCTGTACTAAGTGGCTGCTGAATAAGTGTAGTTACAGAACCGGAGTTCTGGTCCTGAGTGTGATTTCATGGGAGTGATTATAGGTGGCTGAGTGAGGTTTGAAGCGGAGGTCCCTGAGAGTTAAGTACTTGCATTTTGGGGAGTAGCTTGTGCTTCCAGGTGCTAATAATTGCACCACTGAACTTTTCCAGAGCTTGTTCTACCTGGGCTTCCTGTACTAAGTGGCTGCTGAATAAGTGGAGTTAAAGAACTGGAGTTTAAGACAAGGATCAAGAAACTAAGGTTTGATAGATCTTCCTTGTGTATTGTTGGCTTGATTCTAGCTAGTCCTCCAACTGCAGCAGACAGGGTCTAATTCCATGGACAATGCTACTAAATGTGTGTCCTGGCAATGTATGCGTGTCTTGAAGAGCCTTTCGAAGGGTGAATACATTTGCACTAGATGCAATCATGTTGCATAATTGGAAGACCATATCTTGGATCTAAATAAGCAGCTTGAAATGTAATATACTCAACTGGCTAACTGTAGATATGGTCCAAGCTAAGTTATCAAGGCTCTGGGTCCAGATGGATTACACTCTAGAGTGCTTAAAGAGCTCAGTTCAGTCATTGCGGTCCCCCTGTTTATAATTTTTTAAGATTCTCTAGGTACTGGTACAGTGCCAAATGATAGGCGCAAGGCAAATGTGGTGCCCATATTCAAAAAAGGATCTAGGTCCTTCACAGGTAATTATAGACCAGTTAGTTTAACTTCTGTTGTGGGAAAAAAGTTTGACGGACTCTTAAGGGACAATATACAAGAGTATGTGACTGTAAATAATGTTATAACATATAAAAAATATAACACATAATAAAATGATAACCAACATAGGTTTACCAAGGACAGAAGTTTTCAGACTAACCTGATTTGTTTTTATGAGGAGGTGAGTAGTAGCCTGGACAGAGGGGCTGCTGTGCATATGTTGAGGTAAGTAGAAGCCTGGACAGAGAGGAGGCTGTGGATGTAGTGAGGTGAGTAGAAGCCTGGACAGAGGGGCGGCTGTGGATGTAGTGAGGTGAGTAGAAGCCTGGACAGAGGGGCAGCTGTGGATATAGTGAGGTGAGTAGAATCCTGGACAGAGGGGCGGCTGTGGATGTAGTGAGGTGAGTAGAAGCCTGGACAGAGGGGCAGCTGTGGATATAGTGAGGTGAGTAGAAGCCTGGACAGAGGGGCATCTGTGTATGTAGTGAGGTGAGTAGAAGCCTGGACAGAGGGGCGACTGTGGATGTAGTGAGGTGAGTAGAAGCCTGGACAGAGGGGCCACTGTGGATGTAGTGAGGTGATTAGAAGCCTGGACAGAGGGACGACTGTGGATGTAGTGAGGTGAGTAGAAGCCTGGACAGAGGGGCGACTGTGGATGTAGTGAGGTGAGTAGAAGCCTGGACAGAGAGGAGGCTGTGGATGTAGTAAGGTGAGTAGTAGCCTGGACAGAGGGGTGGCTGTGGATGTAGTGAGGTGAGAAGAAGTCTGGACAGAGGGGCGACTGTGGATGTAGTGAGGTGAGTAGTATCCTGGACAGAGGGGTGGCTGTGGATGTAGTAAGGTGTGTAGTAGCCTGGACAGAGGGGTGGCTGTGGATGTAGTAAGGTGAGTAGTAGCCTGGACAGAGGGGCAGCTGTGGATGTAGTGAGGTGAGTAGAAGCCTGGACAGAGGGGAGGCTGTGGATGTAGTGAGGTGAGTAGAAGCCTGGACAGAGGGGCAGCTGTGGATATAGTGAGGTGAGTAGAAGCCTGGACAGAGGGGCATCTGTGTATGTAGTGAGGTGAGTAGAATCCTGGACAGAGGGGCGACTGTGGATGTAGTGAGGTGAGTAGAAGTCTGGACAGAGGGGCGACTGTGGATGTAGTGAGGTGAGTAGAAGCCTGGACAGAGGGGCGACTGTGGATGTAGTGAGGTGAGTAGAAGCCTGGACAGAGAGGAGGCTGTGGATGTAGAAAGGTGAGTTGTAGCCTGGACAGAGGGGTGGCTGTGGATGTAGTGAGGTGAGTAGAAGTCTGGACAGAGGGGCGACTGTGGATGTAGTGAGGTGAGTAGTAGCCTGGACAGAGGGGTGGCTGTGGATGTAGTGAGGTGAATAGAAGCCTGGACAGAGGGGCGACTGTGGATGTAGTGAGGTAAGTAGAAGCCTGGACAGAGGAGCGACTGTGGATGTAGTGAGGTGAGTAGAAGCCTGGAAAGAGGGGCGACTGTGGATGTAGTGAGGTGAGTAGAAGCCTGGACAGAGGGGCGACTGTGGATGTAGTGAGGTGAGTAGAAGCCTGGACAGAGGGGCGACTGTAGATGTAGTGAGGTGAGTAGAAGCCTGGACAGAGGGGCGACTGTGGATGTAGTGAGGTGAGTAGAAGCCTGGACAGAGAGGAGGCTGTGGATGTAGTAAGGTGAGTAGTAGCCTGGACAGAGGGGTGGCTGTGGATGTAGTGAGGTGAGAAGAAGTCTGGACAGAGGGGCGACTGTGGATGTAGTGAGGTGAGTAGTAGCCTGGACAGAGGGGTGGCTGTGGATGTAGTAAGGTGAGTAGTAGCCTGGACAGAGGGGCAGCTGTGGATGTAGTGAGGTGAGTAGAAGCCTGGACAGAGGGGAGGCTGTGGATGTAGTGAGGTGAGTAGAAGCCTGGACAGAGGGGCAGCTGTGGATATAGTGAGGTGAGTAGAAGCCTGGACAGAGGGGCATCTGTGTATGTAGTGAGGTGAGTAAAATCCTCGACAGAGGGGTGACTGTGGATGTAGTGAGGTGAGTGGAAGCCTGGACAGAGGGGCCACTGTGGATGTAGTGAGGTGATTAGAAGCCTGGACAGAGGGGCGACTGTGGATGTAGTGAGGTGAGTAGAAGCCTGGACAGAGAGGAGGCTGTGGATGTAGAAAGGTGAGTAGTAGCCTGGACAGAGGGGTGGCTGTGGATGTAGTGAGGTGAGTAGAAGTCTGGACAGAGGGGCGACTGTGGATGTAGTGAGGTGAGTAGAAGCCTGGACAGAGGGGCGACTGTGGATGTAGTGAGGTAAGTAGAAGCCTGGACAGAGGAGCGACTGTGGATGTAGTGAGGTGAGTAGAAGCCTGGACAGAGGGGCGACTGTGGATGTAGTGAGGTGAGTAGAAGCCTGGACAGAGGGGCGACTGTGGATGTAGTGAGGTGAGTAGAAGCCTGGACAGAGGGGCGACTGTAGATGTAGTGAGGTGAGTAGAAGCCTGGACAGAGGGGCGACTGTGGATGTAGTGAGGTGAGTAGAAGCCTGGACCGAGGGGCGACTGTGGATGTAGTGAAGTGAATAGAAGCCTGGACAGAGGGGCGACTGTGGATGTAGTGAGGTAAGTAGAAGCCTGGACAGAGGGGCGACTGTGGATGTAGTGAAGTGAGTAGAAGCCTGGACAGAGGGGAGGCTGTGGATGTAGTAAGGTGAGTAGTAGCCTGGACAGAGGGGTGGCTGTGGATGTAGTGAGGTGAGTAGAAGCCTGGACAGAGGGGCGGCTTTGGATGTAGTAAGGTGAGTAGAAACCTGGACAGAGGGGCGACTGTGGATGTAGTGAGGTGAGTAGAAGCCTGGACAGAGGGGAGGCTGTGGATGTAGTAAGGTGAGTAGAAGCCTGGACAGACGGGCGGCTGTGGATGTAGAAAGGTGAGTAGTAGCCTGGACAGAGGGGAGGCTGTGGATGTAGTAAGGTGAGTAGAAGCCTGGACAGACGGGCGGCTGTGGATGTAGAAAGGTGAGTAGTAGCCTGGACAGAGGGGCGGCTGTGGATATAGTGAGGTAAGTAGAAGCCTGGACAGAGGGGCGGCTGTGGATGTAGTGAGGTAAGTAGTAGCCTGGACAGAGGGACGGCTGTGGATGTAGTGAGGTGGGTAGAAGCCTGGATAGAGGGGCGACTGTGGATGTAGTGAGGTGGGTAGAAGCCTGGACAGAGGGGCGACTGTGGATGTAGTGAGGTGGGTAGAAGCCTGGACAGAGGGGCGGCTGTGGATGTAGTGAGGTAAGTAGTAGCCTGGACAAAGGGGCGGCTGTGGATCTAGTGTTTCTGGATTTTGCAGTGCTTTGATCCTGTCTCTCATAGACGTTTAATAGGTAAAGTAAGTTCTATAGGCTTGGAAAGTACAGTCTGTAATTTCAGACTGAAGGACGGTGTCCAGAGAGTTGTGGTCAATGATTCCTATTCAGAATGGTCCCGGGTTATAAGTGGTGACCCCAAGGTTTAGTACTGGGCCCTCTATTTTTAAATGTATTAATAATGATATTGAGGAAGAGATTAATACCACCATTACTGACACTAAGCTGTGTAGTACTGTGCAGTCTATGGAAGATGTCCATAAACTACAAGCTGATGTGGAGACTCTGAGTGATTGGGCATCAACTTGGCAAATGAGTTTCAATGTGGAGAAATGTAAAGTTCTGCGTCTTGGTAGTAATAATCTCCGTGCTTCATATGTCACTTATAGAGAAGGATTTGGGTGTCCTTGTAGATGGTAGATTAAATAACAGCACAATGTCAATCAGCTGCTTTTAAGGCCACCAGTATATTGTAATGCATTATACGAGGCCTGGACTCGGGGGCAGGGATGTGATATTACCACTTTACAAAGCGTTGGTACGGCCTCATCTGCAATATGCAGTTCAGTTCTGGGCACCAGTCCATAGAAAGGACGCCCTGGAGCTGGAGAGAGTACAGAGGGGAGCGACTAAACTCATAAGGGGCCCGGAGGATCTGAGTTATGAAGAAAGATTAAAAGAATTGAATTTATTTAGTCTTGAGAAGAGACGTCTAAGGGGGGGACAGGATTAACCTGTACAAAGATATAAATGGGCCGTACAAGAAATATGGGGAAAAACTGTTCCACGTAAAATGCTTAAAAGACAAGGGGGCGCTGCCTGTGACTGGAAAAGAAGCTCAGTCTCCAGAAGTGTCAAAGCTTCTTTACTTTAAGAACTGTGAATCTGTGGAATAAACACCTCAAGACGTGGTCACAGCAGGAACAGGGGATGGGTTTAAAAAGGGTTTGGATGAATTTTTGAAAGTAAACAACATTAATGCTTATGAAAATGTGTAGAAATCTGAGTCTGACTTCCTTCTGGGATTCGCGTCCCCACCGATCCCTTGGTTGAACTTGATGTCTTTTTTCAACTGTATTAACCATGTAACTATGTGTTAGGTAGTGTGATTGCAATTACTGTGCTGTGATAGGGATTAGTGTCTTTGTGTTTCGTCTTTGAAAAAAAAAAAATGTAATTTGCTGTCTGTTTTTCTGAATCCCTATTATATTAGATTTTTTCCCCATTATCCAAAACCCAATAAAGTCTTCCCAAAGTCCGTCTTTATTTTCTTTATAATTTTTTTTGGCAGTAAATACATGTTTTGGTGATCATGAGCGGCCATGGGTGTGTTGGCAGCTATGGTTGTGGTAGGGGAGTTGGTTCCAGTGCTGGACCGCTGCCAGCACGGGACTGCTCCTCTACCCACGGAGGGGTGGGTGCAGCTGGCAGGGGCGTCCACCTCATCCGGGATTTTTGGGGGCATGGCAACCGCCCCATTTCATCTCCGAACACTGAGGCAGTTGTGGCTTTCGTGACACAAGCCAGTGGCATGGAGTCCTCTGCCCGGCTCTGATCAGCAGCAGCAGTTCTCCGCCTCCTGCAGGACCAGCCCCCATCTCCCAAGACTCGTCCCTGCTGCTGTTTGACAGCGACAGCGGGAGGGACATTATGGGGGAGGTAATGCAGGAGTGTGAGCTGCTGCTTCGTTCTGATGCTCAGGGAAGGGATGGAGGAGGAGGAGGAGTAAGGTTGTACCGCCCATCAGTACCACAGTGACATCCCTTCCAACTGGTGCACATGGTTTCAGCCACAGAAACCCCCCCCCCCCACCTAGTCAGAACCAGTCGTTAGCAGGGGGGCAGCCAAGCCAGGCGAGGGGCTCCACGTCTGCTGTTCCCCTCATTCCACCACTGGTCGGCCTTGGGTCTGACAATATAGGCGAGGAGGAGGAGGATGACTCTGACCAAGACTAGGTACCACCTCCCTTGTCAGGTGACAGCAGCACTAATGAGGAATGTGGGCACCAGAGGCAAACAGTACGCCAGGTCACCAGGGAGCTCGGTGGCAGGGGCTCCACTGGTAATGGCAGCAGGAGGTGGCCCAAGCAGCAGGTGCTGCCTCCACTTGTGTGCACCGAGCCCGAACAGGCGCAAGCCAGCACCACCACATCTGACAGGAGGATGGTGTGTAAGTCGCCTGTTTGGGCTTACGTCACCCTGGCAGAAGAAGATCACACAATTGCTGTCTGTCAACTATGCCATGCCAGGGTGAGGAGAGGGAGGTCAGTTGCTTGGTACCACTGCCCTTAGCCAGCACCTGAGAGGCAACCACTGGCGGGAGTGGGACCAGAAGCAGGGTGGTCGCAGCAGCGCCGGCAGAAGTGCGCAGGGGACAGCAGCTCTTGCCACTGTCCTGCAGCCACTCCACCCCCTTCCAACAATGCATTCCCCCACTCCCCCTCCTGGAGGTACTGGTACCGGCAGCCAGACCTCTACCTCCTCTGCAGCCTCTTCTGTCACCTCCACTGCCGTCTGGTGCCAGCCGTCGGTCGCAGAAGCATTTGAGTGCACCACAGCCTACGCGGCCTACGCACCCGGGGACTGCCAGGGGCATTAATTCAATGGGCTCCTGGCAAGGGATATCGTCCAACATCTGCTGCCCTTCAATATTGTGGAATGCAATCCATTCCGGCCAATGTTAATGCAGTCCCCAGCCAGATGGCATGTCCCCAGACGCCATTTCTTTGCCAGGACCGGTGTCCCTGCCCTACACCAGCACATTGTGCAGAATGTATCCCTGTCACTGAATCACTCTGTCAGTGACAGGGTGCATCTCACAATGGATGCCTGGACCAGTAGACATAGGCAGGGACTCTATCTCAGCTTCACAGACCATTGGGTGTCCCTCCGAGTCGTCGAGGAGGGATCAACAGATATGGCGGCATCTCAGCTTGTGGTGCCGCCCTGGGGTGTCCAAGGGAGAACTGCTGCTCTTTCTCGAACCACTGTTTCCGCCAATGCTGAGCCCCCAGTGTCCCTGTAGCTAAACAAGTGTGCGGCACGTCCGCTGCCAGGCCATGCTCCAGTTTGTGAGCTTAGGGGAACGGAGACACACTGGACCTTATGTCCTGCCACCCTCCAGGCTCAGGTACACAAGTGGCTGACACCCCGAAGGCTCCAGGCAGGTATGGTTGTCTGTGACAATGGCAGCAACCTCCTCGCCGCCCTCCATGCTGGCAGTCTCACACATGTGCCCTGCATGGCACATGTCCTCAACCTTGTTGTACAGAAGTTCCTACGTAAATACCCAAAGTTGAGTGGCATCGTGCAAAGGGTACGAAGGATTGCCAGCCACTTCTGATGCTCCCCAACCGCCACTGCGTCCCTGCCAGAATGCAGCAGGACAACAGCCTGCCACCTCACAGGCTGATGTTGGAGAGTGTGACGCAGTGGAACTCCAACCTCCATATGCTGGAGAGGTTGTGGGAGCAGTGACGGGCGATGAAGGAGTACCTGCTGGACCTAGGCACTCCGGGGCCATCATGCCCACTCCCCTACATCACCAATGCGGAGTGGGGGCAGATACACCAGGTCTGCCACATGTAGGCCCCCTTCGAGCAGACAACCAAGCTGGTCAGCTGGGAGCACGTCAGCCCCATTGACATGCTCCCCATAATGTTCCTACTGGACAGGACACTAGAACGTCTGCTCGATGCTGGGGAGAGAGCCTTGGTGGAGCAAGAAGATACAACACTGCTCCACCAACACCAGGCCCAGGACGAGGAGGAGGAAGAATTTTTTTAGGAGGTTTTGGACATCTGAGCCTTGTCAGGAGGGAGAGCCCGTGCCAGGGGCACCGTTAGTCTGGGGGTGGGGCAGCATCAGCAGGAGGACCAAGACATCATGGTCATAGGCAGCCAAGAATAGTCACAGCGGGCTGCCCTCTTCCCCATGGCTGCCCACATGCTGCGGAGGGACCTCCAGGTCAGGCAAGTGAAGGAAAGGGATGATTTTTGGGTGGCCACCCTTTTAGATCCTCGCTGCAAGGGTAAACTGGAGCAGTTCCTCCTGGCCAGCCAGTGAGATGCTCGTATGCAACAACTTCAGGCCAGTCTGCTCCGCCGGGGTCTACTTGGGGTCCGTCGGCGCTTCCAACAGCACCAACGACCCCATGGAGTACTGGGTTGCCAGGCTGGACACCTGCCATGAGCTAGCTCAGTATGCGCTGGAGGTACTGTCTTGCCCCCTCTCGAGCATACCATCTGAGCAGACATTCAGCACGGCAGGTGGGGTGATCACCGACAAGGGAAACATCTGTCCACAGACTCCGTGGATAGACTGGCCTTTATTAAAATTAATGAGTCCTGGATCGGCGGCGACTTATTGGCTCCCACCGTCGGCTCAAGTCTTTTTTATATATTTATCGATGAATTTATTTATCTATTTCTCTATTGATTAATTTATTTATGTATTTATTTATCAATGAATGTATTAATCTATTGATTAATTTATTTATTCATTAATTTATTGAGCCTCATATTTATTTATTCTTTTATTGATTCAATTAACATATTATTGAAATATATATATGTGTATACTAATTTATCTTTATACTAATTTATTGTGGGCTTTACAATCTTAAAAGTCCTGAAATAAAAACATTCCTGCTGTAGACGAAGAACCTGCTTCTGTCCTGTTCCTGCTGAGTTTGGCCGAGCTATGTGTAGGCCTTATACTCCACTGTTACCATTTCCCTGCTGCTTCTGTCCTGTTCCTGCTGAGTTTGGCTGAGCTATGTGTAGGCCTTATACTCCACCGTTACCATTTCCCTCTGCTGCTTCTGTCCTGTTCCTGCTGAGTTTGGCCGAGCTATGTGTATGCCTTATACTCAACCGTTACCATTTCCCTGCTGCTGCTTCTATCCTGTTCCTGCTGAGTTTGGCTGAGCTATGTGTAGGCCTTATACTCCAGCATTACCCTTTACCTGCTGTTGCTGCTTCTGTCCTGTTCCTGCTGAATTATGTGTAGGCCTTATACTACACCATTACCATTTCCCTGCTTCTGTCCTGTTCCTGCTAAATTTGGCTGAGCTATGTGTAGGCCTTATACTCCACTGTTACTATTTCCCTGCTGCTGCTTCTGTCTTGTTTCTGCTGAGTTTGGCCAAGCTATGTGTAGGCCTTATACTCCACCATTACCATTTCACTGCTGCTGCTCCTTCTATTCTGTTCCTGCTAAGTTTGAGCCAAACATGGCTTTAAGACAACTGCTGCACCTTCCTTGAAAGCTTCTGCTGCTGCTCCCGGATCTCCTGCATGCCTGCATTGAGCTCCTGCTGTAGCTGGCTTATTTTTCTTTTTAATCTAATGAGTTTATTTTTAATTTAATTAAAATTACTTGTAATTCAGATTAAGAGGCATAGATACAGAATTATACTGCTGTGTGCACATATTTACCCTCCTGGCTGGGGCTGGAGACATCCTCCTCCTCATCATCAGGAGCTGGGGGGGGGGGGGGCCAGATACGGCTAGAGTTGAGCGAACACCTGGATGTTCGGGTTCGACGAGTTCGGCCGAACTTTCGAAAAATGTTCGGGTTCGGGATCCGAACTCGACCCGAACTTCATCCCGAACCCGAACCCCATAGAAGTCAATGGGGACCCGAACTTTTGGGCACTAAAAAGGCTGTAAAACACACCCGGAAAGGGCTAGAGGGCTGCAAAAGGCAGCAAAATGTAGTTAAATCCCCTGCAAACAAATGTAGATAGGGAAATGATGAGTTAACATAAAATAAATAAAAATTAAACAACATTAATTGGAGTGAGGTCCCATAGCACAGAATCAGGCTTCAAGTCACCCACCAATGGAGAAGGTCACTTACTATTATTTTGACCACAGCACCCAGACAAAGGAGAGAGGTCCCACAGCAGAGAACCAGGCATCATATCACCCACCACAGGAGTAGGCCACCATTTAGTTACTTTGACCCCTACACCCAGACGGAGGAGAGAGGTTACACAGCAGAGAATCAGGCATCATATCAACCACCACAGGAGAAGCCACCATTTAGTTACTTTGACCCCTGCACCCAGGAAGAGGAGAGAGGCCCCACAGCACATATTCTGGCATCATATCAGCCACCACAGGAGAAGCCACCATTGAGTTACTTTGACCCCTGCACCCAGGAAGAGGAGAGAGGCCCCACAGCACATATTCTGGCATCATACTAACCAGCCACCATTGAGTTACTTTGACCCCTGCACCCAGGAAGAGGAGAGAGGCCCCACAGCACATATTCTGGCATCATATCAGCCACCACAGGAGAAGCCACCATTGAGTTACTTTGACCCCGCACCCAGGAAGAGGAGAGAGGCACCACAGCACATATTCTGGCATCATATCACACACCACAGGAGAAGGCCTCTTTCAGTGATTTAGGCCTTTGGACCCAGACAGAGGAGAGAGGCACCACAGCACATATTCTGGCATCATATCAGCCACCACAGGAGAAGCCACCATTGAGTTACTTTGACCCCTGCACCCAGGGAGAGGAGAGAGGCCCCACAGCACATATTCTGGCATCATATCACCCACTACAGGAGTAGGCCACCATTTAGTTACTTTGACCCTACACCCAGACGGAGGAGAGAGGTTACACAGCAGAGAATCAGGCATTTAGATCACCCACCACAGGAGTAGGCCCCAATTTAATGGGACCCGGCAACCATGTCAGATGGCACAACCATCAGCTTCATATCAATCAGCACAGGAGAAGGCGACTTTGAAAGACTTTGACCCCTACACCCAGACGGAGGAGAGAGGTTTCACAGCAGAGAATCAGGCATTTAGATCACCCACCACAGGAGTAGGCCCCCATTGAATCAGACCCTGGCAACCATGTCAGATGGCACAACCATCAGCTTTATATCAATCAGCACAGGAGAAGGCGACTTTGAAAGACTTTGACCCCTACACCCAGATGGAGGAGAGAGGTTTCACAGCAGAGAATCAGGCATCATATCAACCACCACAGGAGAAGCCACCATTTAGTTACTTTGACCCTGCACCCAGGAAGAGGAGAGAGGCCCCACAGCACATATTCTGGCATCATATCAGCCACTACAGGAGAAGCCACCATTGAGTTACTTTGACCCCTGCACCCAGGAAGAGGAGAGAGGCCCCACAGCACATATTCTGGCATCATACTAACCACCACAGGAGAAGCCACCATTGAGTTACTTTGACCCCTGCACCCAGGAAGACGAGAGAGGCCCCACAGCACATATTCTGGCATCATATCAGCCACCACAGGAGAAGCCACCATTGAGTTACTTTGACCCCCGCACCCAGGAAGAGGAGAGAGGCACCACAGCACATATTCAGGCATCATATCACACACCACAGGAGAAGGCCTCTTTCAGTGATTTAGGCCTTTGGACCCAGACAGAGGAGAGAGGCACCACAGCACATATTCTGGCATCATATCAGCCACCACAGGAGAAGCCACCATTGAGTTACTTTTGACCCCTGCACCCAGGAAGAGGAGAGAGGCACCACAGCACATATTCTGGCATCATATCAGCCACCACAGGAGAAGCCACCATTGAGTTACTTTGACCCCTGCACCCAGGAAGAGGAGAGAGGCCCCACAGCACATATTCTGGCATCATATCTAACCACCACAGGAGAAGCCACCATTGAGTTACTTTGACCCCTGCACCCAGGAAGAGGAGAGAGGCACCACAGCACATATTCTGGCATCATATCAGCCACCACAGGAGAAGCCACCATTGAGTTACTTTGACCCTGCACCCAGGAAGAGGAGAGAGGCCCCACAGCACATATTCTGGCATCATATCAGCCACCACAGGAGAAGCCACCATTGAGTTACTTTGACCCCGCACCCAGGAAGAGGAGAGAGGCACCACAGCACATATTCAGGCATCATATCACACACCACAGGAGAAGGCCTCTTTCAGTGATTTAGGCCTTTGGACCCAGAAGAGGAGAGAGGCACCACAGCACATATTCTGGCATCATATCAGCCACCACAGGAGAAGCCACCATTGAGTTACTTTGACCCCTGCACCCAGGAAGAGGAGAGAGGCCCCACAGCACATATTCTGGCATCATACTAACCACCACAGGAGAAGCCACCATTGAGTTACTTTGACCCCGCACCCAGGAAGAGGAGAGAGGCACCACAGCACATATTCTGGCATCATATCAGCCACCACAGGAGAAGCCACCATTGAGTTACTTTGACCCCTGCACCCAGGAAGAGGAGAGAGGCCCCACAGCACATATTCTGGCATCATATCAGCCACCACAGGAGAAGCCACCATTTAGTTACTTTGACCCCTTCACCCAAACAGAGGAGAGAGGTTCCACATCAGAGAATCAGGCATCATATCAACCACCACAGGAGTAGGCCACAATTTAGTTTATTTGACCCTTGCACCCAGGAAGAGGAGAGAGGCCCCACAGCACATATTCTGGCATCATATCACACACCACAGGAGAAGGCCTCTTTCAGTGATTTAGGCCTTTGGACCCAGACAGAGGAGAGAGGTCCCACAGCAGAGAACCAGGCATCATATCACCCACCACAGGAGTAGGCCACCATTTAGTTACTTTGACCCCTACACCCAGACGGAGGAGAGAGGTTACACAGCAGAGAATCAGGCATTTAGATCACCCACCACAGGAGTAGGCCCCAATTTAATGGGACCCCGGCAACCATGTCAGATGGCACAACCATCAGCTTCATATCAATCAGCACAGGAGAAGGCGACTTTGAAAGACTTTGACCCCTACACCCAGACGGAGGAGAGAGGTTTCACAGCAGAGAATCAGGCATTTAGATCACCCACCACAGGAGTAGGCCCCCATTGAATCAGACCCTGGCAACCATGTCAGATGGCACAACCATCAGCTTTATATCAATCAGCACAGGAGAAGGCGACTTTGAAAGACTTTTGACCCCTACACCCAGATGGAGGAGAGAGGTTTCACAGCAGAGAATCAGGCATCATATCAACCACCACAGGAGAAGCCACCATTTAGTTACTTTGACCCCTGCACCCAGGAAGAGGAGAGAGGCACCACAGCACATATTCTGGCATCATATCAGCCACCACAGGAGAAGCCACCATTGAGTTACTTTGACCCCTGCACCCAGGAAGAGGAGAGAGGCCCCACAGCACATATTCTGGCATCATATCAGCCACCACAGGAGAAGCCACCATTGAGTTACTTTGACCCCTGCACCCAGACGGAGGAGAGAGGTTACACAGCACATATTCTGGCATCATATCAGCCACCACAGGAGAAGCCACCATTGAGTTACTTTGACCCCTGCACCCAGGAAGAGGAGAGAGGCCCCACAGCACATATTCTGGCATCATATCACCCACCACAGGAGAAGCCACCATTGAATCAGACCCCGGCAACCATGTCAGATGGCACAAGCATAAGCTTTATATCAATCAGCACAGGAGAAGGCGACTTTGACAGACTTTGACCCCTACACCCGGACGGAGGAGAGAGGTTTCAAAGCAGAGAATCAGGCATTTAGATCACCCACCACAGGAGTAGGCCCCAATTTAATGGGACCCCGGCAACCATGTCAGATGGCACAACCATCAGCTTCATATCAATCAGCACAGGAGAAGGCGACTTTGAAAGACTTTGACCCCTTCACCCAAACAGAGGAGAGAGGTTCCACATCAGAGAATCAGGCATCATATCAACCACCACAGGAGTAGGCCACAATTTAGTTTATTTGACCCCTGCACCCAGGAAGAGGAGAGAGGCCCCACAGCACATATTCTGGCATCATATCACACACCA
The DNA here is from genome assembly GCA_033119425.1 of Bufotes viridis. Lineage (NCBI taxonomy): Eukaryota > Metazoa > Chordata > Amphibia > Anura > Bufonidae > Bufotes > Bufotes viridis. The sequence continues at coordinate 398,056,954 of CM065593.1, forward strand.
CAGGAGAAGGCCTCTTTCAGTGATTTAGGCCTTTGGACCCAGACAGAGGAGAGAGGTCAGAGATTAGCTTCATATCCCCCAGCACAGCAGAAGACCGCTTTATTTGACTTAGGCCTCAGCACCCAGACAGAAGACAGAGGTAGCATGGCAGAGGTTATGGCTTCATGTCACCCGTTAGTTTAACCGGCCACTTTCATCTGGTTAGGCCCCGGCGCCCAGACAGAGAAGAGTTTCATTCAACTGTGGGTTTCATAAAATTTGTATCAAATAAAGAAGTGGCCCGTAGCACAACAAGACATGTTTTAGGCAGTTAATAAGGACTACTCTGCACAAGGGAGGGACAGGTCCTGTGGGATCCATGCCTGGTTCATCTTTATGAAGGTCAGCTTGTCCACGTTGGCTGTGGACAGGCGGCTGCGCTTGTCAGTACGACGCCCTGCCGTGCTGAATACGCTGCTCAGATAAAACGCTGGCCGGGCAGGAAAGCACCTCCAAGGCATAACATGCTAACTCTGGCCACGTGGACAATTTCGAAACCCAGTAGTTGAATGGGGCCGAACCATCCGTCAGGATGTGGAGGGTGTGCAGACATACTGTTCAACCATGTTAGTGAAATGCTGCCTCCTGCTAACACGCTCCGTATCAGGTGTCGGTGCAGATAGCTGTGGCGTGGAGACAAAACTTTTCCACATTTCTGCCATGCTAACCCTGCCCTCAGATGAGCTGGCCGTGACACAGCTGCGTTGGCGACCTCTTGCCACTCCTCTGCCTTCACCTTCCACCTGTTCCCCTGTGACATGTGGGAATGCTCTCAAGAGCGCTCTATCAGCGTAGCGCTTGTACTCGCGCATCTTACGGTCGCGCTCCAGTTCAGGAATTAAAGTGGGCACATTGTCTTTATACCGGGATCCAGCAGGGTGGCCACCCAGTAGTCTGCACACGTTAAAACGTGGGCAACTCTGCTGTCGCTAGCGCAGGCATTGGAGCATATATTCGCTCATGTGGGCCAGGCTACCCATGGGTAAGGACAAGCTGTCCTCTGTGGGAGGCGATCGTCATCGTCCACCGTATCCCCCAGCCACGCACCAGTGATGGGCCTGGGCTGCCACCCCGCTGTGAACTTGCGCCATCCTCGTCCCCCTCCACCTCCTCCTCCTCATCCTCCTCGTCCTCCAGTACAGTGCCTTGGCTGGCGACTCTGTGAACCTGTCCTCTGCTGCTTAAACAAACCTCCCTCTGAGCCAATTCGAACAGACTGGCCCGAAAGTGTTAGAAACGAGCCCTCATCCTCCTCCTCCTCCTCCACCTGGGCCACCTCCTCTAACATCATTGCCCTAAGTGTTTTCTCAAGGAGACATAGAAGTGGTATTGTAACGCTGATAACAGTGTCATCGCCACTGGCCATGTTGGTGGAGTACTCGAAACAGCGCAGCAGGGCACACAGGTCTCGCATGGAGGCCCAATCATTGGTGGTGAAGTGGTGCTGTTCGGCAGTACGACTGACGCGAGCGTGCTGCAGCTGAAACTCCACTATGGCCTGCTGCTGCTCGCACAGTCTCTCCAGCATGTGCAAGGTGGAGTTCCACCGGGTGGGCACGTCGCATATGAGGCGGTGAGCGGGAAGGCCGAAGTTCCGCTGTAGCGCAGACAGGCGAGCAGCGGCAGGATGTGAACGGCGGAAGCGCGCACAGACGGCCCGCACTTTATGCAGCAGCTCTGACATGTTGGGGTAGTGGTGAATGAACCTCTGCACCACCAAGTTCAGCACATGCGCCAGGCAAGGGATGTGCGCCAAACCGGCTAGTCCCAGAGCTGCCACGAGATTTCGCCCATTATCGCATACCACCAGGCCTGGCTTGAGGCCCACCGGCAGAAACCACTCGTCGGTCTGTTGTTCAATACCCCGCCACAACTCCTTTGCGCTGTGGGGCCTGTCCCCCAAACATATGAGTTTCAGAATGGCCTGCTGACGTTTACCCCGGGCTGTGCTGAAGTTGGTGGTGAAGGTGTGTGGCTGACCGGATGAGCTGGTGGAAGCAGTGGAGGAGGAAGCCGAGTAGGAGGAGGAGGCTACAGGAGGCAGAGAATGATGCCCTGCGATCCTAGGGGGCGGAAGGACGTGCGCCAAGGAACTGTCCGCCGGGGCCCAGCCGCCACTACATTCATCCAGTGTGCAGTTAGTGAGATATAGCGTCCCTGGCCGTGCTTACTGGTCCACGTATCTGTGGTTAGGTGGACCTTGCCACAAATGGCGCTGCGCAGTGCACACTTGATTTTATCGGACACTTGCATGTGCAGGGAAGGCACGGCTGTCTTGGAGAAGTAGTGGCGGCTGGGAACCACATACTGCGGGACAGCCATGGCCATCAGCTGTTTGAAGCTGTCTGTGTCCACCAGCCGGAATGACAGCATTTCAAAGGCCAGCAGTTTAGAAATGCTGGCGTTCAGGCCAAGGGCCTCGAGGGTGACTCGGGGAATTTGCGCTTCCTCTCTAAGGTTTGAGATATTGAGAGCTGAACGCTGCTGTGTGATATAGTGGAGACGCTAGTTGACGGTGGCGGTGGTGGTGGTGTCGGTGGCACATCCTCTGTTTGCTGCTCGGCAGGTGGCAACATTCCTCTCGAGGCGGAAGCCGAGGCAGCAGCGGTAGAGGGAGCAGGGGAGCCTCAGCGAGTGCCTGGTTTTTAAGGTGTGTACCCCACTGCAGTTCATGCTTTGCATGTAGATGCCTGGTCATGCAGGTTGTGCTGAGGTTCAGAACGTTAATGCCTCGCCTCAGGCTCTGATGGCAGAGTGTGCAAGTCACTCGGGTCTTGTCGGTAGGACATTGTTTAAAGAAGTGCCATGCCAGGGAACTCTTTGAAGCTGCCTTTGTGGGGCTGGGTCCCTGTTGGCGATGTCCAGTAGCAGGCGAACTCTGGGGGCGGCGGCTCGCCTGCTTTGGCCCCCTGCTCCCTCTTTGGCTTCGCTGTTGTCTCGGTCTCACCACTACCTCTTCCTCTGAACTGTGAAAGTCATCGCCACGACCTTCAGTCCATGTGGGGTCTAAGACCTCATCGTCCTCTGCATCGTCTTCCACCCAGTCTCCCTCCCTGACCTCCTCCTGTTCAGTCTGCACACTGCAAAAAGACGCGGCAGTGGGCACCTGTGTTTCGTCATCATCAGAGAGTCGGTGACTCTGCTGTGGTGGTATTCCCATGTCCTCTTCATCTGGAGACATAAGTGGTTGTGCGTCAGTGCATGGTATGTCTTCCTCCACTGGGGAAGGGCTAGGTGGACGCCCCTGGGAAACCCTGCCAGCAGAGTCTTCAAACAGAAGAAGAGACTGCTGCATAACTTGAGGCTCATACAGTTTCCCTGATATGCATGGGGGTGATGTGACAGACTGATGAGCTTGGTTTTCAGGCGCCACCTGTGCGCTTTCTGCAGAAGACTGGGTGGGAGATAATGTTGTGAACGTGCTGGATCCACTGTCGGCCACCCAATTGACTAGCGCCTGTACCTGCTCAGGCCTTACCATCCTAAGAGCGGCATTGGGCCCCACGAGATATTGCGGTACATTCTGCCGGCTAGTTGAGGGAGTTCGTTCCCTACTGTGTGCGCCTGGGGCCGAACGGCCACGTCCTCTACCAGCAACAGAGGCTCCACGGACACCACCACGACCGCGTCCTCGTCCCTTAATAGTATTTTTCTTCATTGTTGCCATTCAACTCGCACCACAATGAAATATATTATTTTTTATAAGCAAAATCCCCTCACTGGAATACTTTCAGTCTTTTGACTGTATGGATTACAGATGGAATGACTGTTATATGTGAGTACCGCTTTCTTTGACAGATTCTAGTATGGGTACATATATGTTTTCCCAACCCCAGCACATTAGTTTGCTAATTCCAGATGTATGAAACGCAGGCCTAACTGTATCTAGTATATTGAACGCCAGATAAACTAACTTGGCCTTTTTAAATAAAAAAATTCCTCACTGGAATACTTTCAGTCTTTTGACTGTATGGATTACAGGTGGACTGGTATTAGTAGGGGTGACACAAGCACACCCAAGTCCCTGATGTAGGATTTCTATGGCACAGACCACTATTACAAGTGATTAATGGACGTTGGGAGAGATTGTGCTGCAGCACCAGTCCCAAGATGGCCGCCGCCTATCAGCCCAGTAACATGTGCCACAAAATGGTCTGCACAACCTTTAAAAAAATAGCCTTGGACTGTGCTGCTAAATCGCTATTGGTCTGAATCCCAGGTGTAGATGTCTGACTTGTTTGGAGCTTTGAATGCACACTGTGGCAGCTTCTGCTGCAGCACTACAAGTCGCAAATGGCGGCCGGCGGTCAGCCCAGGTACATGTGGATGGAAAAATCACTCTGGCCACTCTAAAAATAGCCAATCCCTATCAAAAAGCAGCTCAGCTGCAGTTGTTCAGATGAATCACAGGTGGAGGAGAGAAATTTGCTTCCAGTTATTCAATTATCCCTGCCTATTCTCGCCCTAGCATCAGCTGCGTCTATCCCTGTTCTATTCACATCGGGAGTGAGCACGTCCCGACGTGCGCACAAGCTTATAAAGAGGCTGAGTCACATGCTGCACTCGGCCAATCACAGCCTTGCCAATAGTAGGCATGGCTGCGATGGCATCTTAGGGCAAGTAGTATGATGCATGTTGATTGGCAGCTTTGCAGCCTTTCAAAATGCGCCTAAATACATGCCGAACGACGAACCCGAACCCGAACTTTTTTGAAAATGTCCGGGTTCGGGTCCGGGTCCCGGACACCCCAAAATTCGGTACGAACCCGAACGATGCTCGAACTGTTCGCTCAACACTAGATACGGCTGCTGGGGGCGTCCGGCCTCTTCCTCCTCCACCTCCACCACTTCTCCCACATTAGGTGGGGGTGGCCCATCCTCCTGCTCTCCCTACTCTTCTGCGGACACCACCTCCATATCGTCGGTGGAAGAACTTCGGCGGACTGAGGGAACGGGAACTCATAATAAATTAAAATTAAGTGGGGGATGTATCTAATGTACTGATGGACGGGGCCTTTTACTGGAATACAGAATGATAGTCGCAGTTTATGAATATGTACACACACATGTATATATATTTATGTGTGTGTGAAATGTACAAAATCAGCCGGTTACATCATACATCTTTACCTCACTGCCTGAAAAGGTTCAATATTCTAGGCTCAAAGTGTCAGACTTTAGTCAGCTAAGTAATCCATACCCCCTAAGCAAAGGGAACCTGAGATTGTGACTTCGGGGTTTTCATCAGCTGTAAGCCATAATCATCCAAATTATGACAAATAAAGGCTTGAAATATCTCGCTTATCATGTAATGAGTCTCTCATATATTAGTTTCACCTTTTAAGTTGCATTACTGAAATAAATGAACTTTGCACGATATTCTCATTTTTCGAGTTTCACCTGTATATACACTATGTATATATATATATATATATATATCATGGAAAAATGCCAGCAGCACTCCGGTGTCTTCAAAAAAGTGTAAAATTTATTCACCTATTCGTCTAACAGCTGACGTTTCAGCCGCTCATGCGGTCTTTCTCAAGCTAGCTTGAGAAAGACCGCAAGGAGCGGCTGAAACGTCGCTGTTAGACGAATGGGTGAATAAATTTTACACTTTTTTGAAGACACCGGAGTGCTGCTGGCATTTTTCCATGATATTATTGTCAGACCGAGTGCTGGTCGAATAGCCGGAGTTGCACCCACTTGTGATTGTGTGCTGCCTTCCTACCTTCCCTACTCTATATATATATATATATATATATATATATATATATTGTGACACAGTGAGAGGTTTGGTGGTAAAAAACAGGTATTTTCCTCTCAGCCTGTACTGCTGGGTTGATTGCAGCCAGGTGAGGGCAAATACTGGACCGGATTTTAGGTGCCGGTCCGGGTTTTTTTGGTTAATGCCTAGGTGCCTTTAAAAAACAGCTGGGTTTTATGCAAACTCTCTCTCTGTGTTTGGGATCTGAGCCTTGTGCTGGGCTGAAGAGCTGAGACCTGTGTGTCAGAAGAGCGGGCCATTTAAAGACGGTCAGTGGACTTTTTGTGTTGCTGAGCATTCAGCCAGGTGTGAACTGACACCTAGGACTTGAGGTGATTTAACCTGGAAACTGCTGGTGTTCCGTGGAGCTCTCAGGGCTGGAAGCAAGAGCTTGCAAAGAGGCGTGCAGTCTGCCTGGAAGCCTGAGGTTGGACTTTCCTGCGGCTGGGCTAACAGCCAGGTGTGAACACGCACCTAAACCACACAGGTGAATTTGATTCAGTCTTGGACTTTTGTTTTGCCTCAAGTTTTTGCTGTGTGTGTGAAGTAACACTAAGTGACTGTTTTGAGTTTTGTTTGTGCAAGTGTGAAATAAAACACTGTTTGCTGCACTACCTGGACTCTCTTTGCCTCTATACTGCACCCGCACCGCTGTCTACCAGAGCAACTCCCCCCCCCCACAATATATATAAATATATAAATAAAGAAAATGAAAAGCAGCACACTTTAAAATTGTGGGTGCATAGCTCGCCAGTGACCAGCAACTAGGTCCTCAATGTAGTAGTTCAAAAATGCATAGCAGCACTCCACTCTTCAAAACGAACAGGTGTTTATTTAGCCCAGTGCAGCAACGTTTCAATTGTTCATTACAATCTTTCTCAAGCCATATATATCTATCTATATATATAATAGAAAAAGGTAACAGCACCTGCTTTGTAGATAAGGTGGGTGCAGGCTCACTGGAGTAGCCAGTTCCAATGATGCAATCAAAAATAAAGCAGCACTCAAAAATAAATTGAAAAACAAGATGTTTATTTACCCATAGGTGTACAAGCGACGTTTCGGTCCCAACAGGGAGTGGCTAGGCTAAACTAACTAGAAAGTTGAAAACAGGGGGGGGGGGGGGGGGGCCAGAGGAGCATACCAATATACAATGCAAGATACTGAAACAGAAAACTCCTCGTCTGGTATCGGTAGATACCACTATATATATGCATACAATGGAATTGTATAAAATAACAATAGCTTGCGGATGCAATAATGTCCATCTACCTGAAAAGAAAACATGCAATGAACATTTATTCAAATCAAAAAAGGATATGTCTTCAGTTCAGACCATAGAGCTGGCACTGGAAACAGTCTTAGAAGATGTTGAGCATCTTGGTAGAAGGGATCTCAACATGGAAGTTCTGCAGGCATGAGTAACACAACTTCTGTACTAGGGCGAAAGAAGGTCTTGATTACTCCACCTCTCGCGGCTCTTCCATCTTACGAACCTTCCTATCCGAACTGGAAACGACTTTAGTAATAAGTCCAGTAGGCCAGTCGAGATCAACTTGGTTGTCTCTTAACAGAACAAAATCTCCTTCCTTTAAATTAGGCCTTGGTTCTTGCCACCTTCTACGTCCTTGCAAGAGGCAGAGGTACTCTCTTCTCCACCTTTTCCAGAACTGATTGGCGAGATGTTGTACTTGTTTCCACCGAAACTTATAAAGGTTGTGTTCTTTGAAAATACCAGATAGCGCAGGAATATTTCCTATTTTTTGGGTGAATAAGGTGGCTGGCCTTAAAATATGTGGGGATTCAGGATCAGAAGAGACAGGAGCCAGAGGTCTTGAGTTCATTATAGCTGTTACCTCTGCAAGGAAGGTAGCCAAGACTTCATGCGTCAGTTGGACAGATCTAGAGTCCATTAGCATAGAATCTAAGATACGCCTGGCGATTCCGATCATCCTTTCCCATGATCCACCCATACGTGAAGAGTGAGGCGGATCACTCACACAAATTGATCTACCGAACCCGGGAACTTGTGGAACAAGAGAGGGGCTAGGACCTGGCAGCAGCACGGCACCCCCTACATCTGGTGACGGAAAACACCAGTAAGGCTCAACAAGTGGTTGTGACTGAGCACAACCAAATCTGGTAAGCGCAACTTGCACTTATTTTACTATTTAATCGCAGGATGTTCTGCACATGAGGCACTGTGTTTTTTGTTTTTCTCTATTTATGCGGATCAAAACTCCATACACATCCGCTTTCTTTGAGATATTCTTCAACTGGTGCCTTGATGATCTCCAACTCATTACAAGCTCCAATGAAATTGGTACTACAGTCTGACCTCAGAAATTTAACTGGCCCTCTAATAGCAAAGAATCTTCTCAAGGCATTTATGAAACTTGTGGAATCCATTGACTCGATTACCTCAATGTGTGCTGCATGAACAGATAGACAGGTGAACATTACTGCCCAACATTTATTGTAGGCTTGACCTCCACAAGTTCTTCGAGCAATAACCGTCCAGGGTCCGAAGACATCCGGTCCGACATTAGTAAATGGTGGTTTCATAGTCAGCCGATCTGCTGGCAGGTCAGCCATCAATTGCTCTTGTGGTTTGCCTCTCAATTTCTGACACTCGACACACCCGTGGATCATGGTAGAGATTCGCCTTTTTGCACCGATGATCCAATAGCCGTGTACTCTGAGTTTACCTTCTGTGAAGTGCCTGCCTTGATGACAAACCTTTTCGTGACAATGTCTGATAAGCAGGGTAGCAATATGATGGTACCTGGTATGATGAGTGGATTTCTTTCCTTCTTGGCAAAGGATGCTCTGTTCAGACGTCCACCTACTCTCAGCATTCCCTGATCATCTAGAATACGGTACAAGCTAATGATAGAGCTGGATTTAGAGATTATTCCCTTTCTGCGAAGGCTCTGAATTTCTTCTGCTAAGGTCTCTTCTTGGATGATGCGAATGATACGCAATTCAGCAACTTCTAGCTCTGTTATTCCAGGTGACTCCGAGCACATGCGCCATCCCTGGCAATTTGAAAGTAGTTTTGGTTCCTGATATCCTTTAGATATGTGGACAAGTCTGGCTACGGCTCTTGTAAGTCTCTTCCAACATGAGAAGCGTTCAAACCGTTGTGTTTTGAATACACTGATGTATTTGTTTGTAACGAAGAAACTTCTGGACGAATCTCAGGATCGTCGTCAGGATGTATAATATTGAAGGTGTCGTTGACATCCACAACTGGTAAGGATTCAGCCAGCAAGAATCCTGGTCCGGATAGCCAGAAAGTCTTACAAAGTTTAGCAGCTGCAATCGATCTTGTAGCAATATCCGCAGGACTTCCGCAAGTCGGTTGGGACATAGTGCCACTGCTCCGGCACTATGGACTTCCTGATTTGTTCAACTATGTTAGCGACATAAACATAAAACCACATGGTTCTGTTGTATATATAACCTAACACAACCTTTCTGTCTGTATAGAACCTGACGGCCTTAATATTGGAATCTTGCTCGGCCTGTAGGAAATCTGCAACTTCAACAGCTAACGTGGCTCCACATAAGTCAAGTCTAGGAATTGTAGGTAAAGGCTTTAGGGGCTAACTTGGCCCTAATGAACAAGAATCCTACATGGGGCTGTTAATAGGATTCGATGACCTTGAGGTGTGCTACAACAGCAATAGCTTCTGTGGAGGCATCGGAAAGGATGTGGATTTCTGTTCTTGAGGCCTTGGACATGCAAACGGGAGCATAACATCTTGGGATATCAAGCTGTTCAAGCGCCTTTAGAGAGTCTTTCCATGCTTCCCATTTTGGTTGTAAGTCTGCGGGAAGTGGGGCGTCCCAATCTTTTCTTCCCTCGATGAGCTGCCTTAGAAAGAATTTTCCTTGAGTAGCCCAAAGGATCATAGAGGCTGTTCACCATGGAGAAGACCCCGCGCCTGGGGAAGGGTCTTTCCACTTCAGAGATTTTTAAGGAGAAAGTATCAGATGCGATATCCCAGTGTAGCCCAAGGCTCCTTTGCATGGGTACCTCGTCTCCTTCGAAAACTTAGACTCGGAAGCATAATCGTCTGGGTTGAAGGCCTTCATCACTTTGCTGTTGTTAGATGCGATTTTGTGAAGACGCAAATTGGCTTGAGACAAGAGTTCTTTAGTTCTCTTAAGCAAATCGATTGCTTCTTTGGCGTACAGCAGGGATTTTAACCCATCATCGACATAGAAGTCTTTCTCAACGAATTGTCTAACATCAGAACTGTAGGTAGTTTCTCCTTCTTGAGCCGTTCTCCTTAAGTCATAAGTTGCTATGGCAGGGGATGGGCTATTGCCGAAAACATGGACTCTCATACGATACTCGATGACTTCCTCGTCCAGATTGTAATCCTTATGCCACAGGAACCGTAGATAGTTGCGGTGGTCTTCTCTCACCAGGAAGCAGTGAAACATTTGCTGAATGTCTGCCATAAATGCAACGGGCTCCCTCCTAAACCGCGCCAATACACCTATGAGGCTGTTAGTGCAGTTTGGTCCCGTGAGCAGAACATTGTTTAGGAAAAGTCCTTCATACTGTGCACTAGAGTTGAACACCACCCTGATTTGTCCTGGCTTCCGTGGATGGTAAACTCCAAAGAATGGTAGGTTCCATCTTTCTGCTTCATCATCCAAAGGTGGTGCTAGTTCTGCATGTCGGTTTTCAAGTATCTTCTGCATAAATGCAACAAAATGTTCCTTAATTTCTTATTTATTTTTGAGTGATCTTTGTAGCAAGATAAATCTGGATTCTGCTTGTTTACAGTTGTTTGGAAGGGTCACTCTTGGATTTCGAAAGGGCAGAGGTGCTACCCAACTTTTGGTATTATCCTTGAAGAACTCTCTGTCCATGAGGGTAACGAATCCCTTATCTTCTGTTGAAGGAGCTAATGTATTATCCTTAGCGGTAACTTGGAAAACCATTTCCCCTATTCCGTTATTTAATTCTTCCTACCTAACGAAGGGGTCTGTCTCACTGGATGTCTTGGTTTTCAGCTTGGGGCTCTATTGCACCTAGTAGTGGTTGGGACACTGCCTGAAGTAAGAAGCTCTTTTCCCTCTTAATACGTTGGTTCTAAAGGAGTGTACTTGTCAGGATCTGCGGGTTCTGTCCAGACATACATCTGTCCATATTGAATGGGTCATTGCGAAGTTCAAGGACCTTATGAGCCTCGAGAATGTCTCTACCTAGCAGGAGTAAGATCTCATCAAGGGGAGCAATCTCTCTGGCTATGTTCCTGAGATGAGGGTGATGCTGTGTGGCTTCAGGTGTGGGAATCCCTTGTGTTCGGCAATTCGTCACACTCAATAAGGGTTCAAAGAAAGAGTTTCTTATCTCCTTTGATGGGCTTCAAGGTGAAACCATTATCTCTTCTTCCTGAGGTTGTCACAAGACCAGAGCATGTTCCTAGGGTGTAGGGTGTAGTTTCTCCCTCTATCCTGAACAGATCATAGAACTTAGGGCTAGCTAGGAAATAATTACTTTGGTCATCTAGAATAGCATACATTCTTATGGTCTTCTCTGGTTGTGCAGTAGGAAACACATCCGCGAGGCAAATTTTGGAACAAGATTTACCGCACACAAGTCCTTTTCGGCATACCTGGGCATCTGGGCGTGACGGTAGTGGTTGGTCGATCGGCACTCTCCCCGCTATGACTCTCCCTGCCTTGATCGGAATGTGGCTTGCGCCAGCTAACTGGTTCTAGGTTCCACCTGATTGGTTCCTGGTGAACAGCGGACACATGTAGATCACTATTACATTCAGAACACTTGACTGGAACCTCACAGTCTCTGGTGGATGCTCAATGGATGCACAGCATCTGAAGCAGATATCACGACTTCTTAGGAGCACCTTACATTCCTCAAAGGGCTTTCCTATAAAGACATGGCACTTCCTTAAAGGATGTGGTTTATCATTGATAGGGAAATGATGATCGGGTTCCTTAAGGCTTTCGTTTCCAATGAGAGTAGCTGCGTTAGTAGTGGGCACAACCCCTGTCTTTTTTACGGAAATTAAACCTTTAGGGTTTCTCTGTCTGGGGCTGAAAGTCCCGCGACTCTGTTTAGTATGTTTAGTAGAGCCAAAGATGTTGGTTCCCAAGGTGTTGAAGCTCGGATCGTTTTTGGCTTTAGTTAAGTGTGACGAGACCAATCTCGCCACATTGCATTGGAGAAACCTGGTTGCTCGCCTGCTGCCTTTGGACTATGGCCCCCTGTTAAAAGACATCTTTTTTTACCTGCAGAAAAGCTTAATTCGTGCTTTTCTGCCTGAGGTTCGGTAGTTTTGGTTGAATGTGTTATACCCCAGATAGGAATCCCATGGAGCCCATTCGTATGAAACTGACTGTAAAGACTTTGGCTCCATGGCGATTAAACTGTATTCGTGTGGTCTGAGCGCCATTCACTTAATAATGTGCGCTCAGACCTGAGCTATCTGGGGATATGTTAAATGTATAGTTTTAATGTAATGTGTCTTACCTGGTGTATTTTAACAGTAATGCTTGTTCTGTGTCCCCATGTGCATAATGGAGTCTTGTCTGTGAAATGTCTGTGTGTATTGTAAAGGGTGGGACATTGTATATTGAATAGTGATGTCTGTCCTATTGTCCCCACATGTGTATTGGCGATTTCCCTTTGTCCTGAGAGATAATTGAATGACTCCTCAATTGTCTCCAGGACAGAAGACATTGTGTATTCGTCTGCCTGTGATGATTGCATTACCCATGTAGGGTGATGGTATCACAGGCAGAGGGGAGGGATATGCTGGGGGTGTCTGTATTGTCCCAATGTGTGTGATTGGCTGCTGTATCCCGTGTCGCAGTCTTCCTTCTGGTCCTCTAGGGGAGTGTCCACCAGGTGGGAGACCTGGATAAATACCAGGCAGGTAGCCGTTAATAAATGTTAGAATTCCTGTTTACCATCAATACGGAGCCTCGTCTCGCTCTTGGGGGATTCACTGTATGCTGTTAGAGACTGATTGCCAGGAGTGTAAGCTGATTGTCTGCTTTTCCTGTTCGTCTGCTAGCAGCTATTTGGGAGGTTCCAGTACGGGAGTTGGAGTGCTATTTTGTATCCAGTTCGGGAGTTTGGTGTCTCTGCAGTAGCTGTGCCTATATCTCTGTAAAGGGGGCCGATCGCCTAAACGGTTTTTACCCCTTGTCTGCAGCAACGGTCCGTTACAATTGGTGGCGAGCAGCGGGATCGTTCCTACAGCCAGAAGGACAGCTACAGGAGACACCATTTCCTTGGATTTACAAGTGGGGGCAACGCATGTCCCAGTACAGCGACCCTAAAAGCAACAGAATGGAACCAGCAGTGTCATACGAGGAGGAGGACCTGGATGGCCGGGATGCATTAAGGAAAGGCATCTGGTACCAGGCCCTGGACAATGTACAATACCAGCGGGGTGAGAGTCTCCCAGTGAAGAGCAGCGGTGGCAGAAGCAAGTGGCTCCTGCGGATGCCCTTTCTGGGAGAGCAGCCCCTGGATGAATGGGTGAAGGAACTAGAGCACCGGGTATGGCAGGAGCTATGGCTGGAGAATGCCTACCAGGCGCTCTGGTGGTATATGGCACAGTATATACCCTGGACAGCCGAGCATGACAAGCCAGAGGGAGAGGAGTTTGATGGTTCTGGCTTGTTATGGGAGTCCTTTGCAGAGCCTGACTTCGGGAGTCCTGCGCAGAACAGACTTCAGGACATTTTCTACGAGAGGGAGGCTAGGCATGACGGGGATGACCCCCATGAGGTAGAGCAAGACCTGGCTCACCTAGCAACCCTGGAGTGGGAACTGGAGCAGGACTACCGAGATCTCTTCCACTCCATTGGGAAGGCTCAGCAGGACAGCAAGGTGACAGATCCAGTTCCAGACCCATTCCGCTGGGAAGATATTATTGAAATTTACTGGGAGGAACCCCAGGCGGCAGGTGGAGATGGGACCGAGGTCTCTCCACCGGTATTGCAGGGAATTGGGAGCCTGAGCTCCATTCCCCAGCGGGAGATATTGCAGGGAATTGGGAGCCTGAGCTCCATTCCCCAGCGGGAGATATTGCAGGGAATTGGGAGCCTGAGCTCCATTCCCCAGCGGGAGATATTGCAGGGAATTGGGAGCCTGAGCTCCATTCCCCAGCGGCAGGCTGAGCTACAGGGGGCAGAGGTAGTTGTTCCTGCCCCACAGCAGCAGCGTGATTTTTCGGGAATTGGGAGCCCGGTCTCCATTCCCCAGCGGCAGTATTATTTGTTGGGAATTGGGAGCCCGGTCTCCAGTCCCCAGCGGCAGAGTAACCAGCAGGGAATAGAGAGCCCAGTCTCCTTTCTCCAGCAGCAGGACTCTGTATTGGGAGGAGAGACAGTCGGTCTCCCTCCACTGAGGAGGAAGGTATGTATGGGAGAGGAGCTTACTACCACCTCTCCCCAGCGGCGGATCATTAATGGGCAGGGAATAGAGAGCTCAGTCTCCTTTCCCCAGCAGCAGAGCTGTGTAACCGAAGGGGAGACAGTCGGTCTCCAGCAGCAGAGCTGTGTAACCAAAGGGGAGACAGTCGGTCTCCAGCAGCAGGACGGTATATCTAAAGGGGAGACAGTCGGTCTCCCTCCAACAACCAGGCTTCAACCAGGCTACCCTCCCAGTAGCGCTGGCAACAGGGCAGAGTGACGCGGGTCTCTGCTCCATGCAGCACCCCACCAAGTCAGCGCACTCGCACTCCAGCACAGTCCGTGGTGAGGCACCTGGACATGGACAAGCTTCTCCTCTACCCAGTTGCAGTAACTATTTATTGTGGGTGGGCTGTGCTGTTGATTGTGTTTTGTGGGTGGCTGCTGACTAACAAGGGCACTGACCGGCAGGAGGTCAGATACCCTGTTAGTCTGTTTGGAAAAGGGGAGAGATGTGACGAGACCAATCTCGCCACATTGCATTGGAGAAACCTGGTTGCTCGCCTGCTGCCTTTGGACTATGGCCCCTGTTAAAAGACATCTTTTACCTGCAGAAAAGCTTAATTCGTGCTTTTCTGCCTGGGGTTCGGTAGTTTTGGTTGAATGTGTTATACCCCAGATAGGAATCCCATGGAGCCCATTCGTATGAAACTGACTGTAAAGACTTTGGCTCCATGGCGATTAAACTGTATTCGTGTGGTCTGAGCGCCATTCACTTAATAATGTGCGCTCAGACCTGAGCTATCTGGGGATATGTTAAATGTATAGTTTTAATGTAATGTGTCTTACCTGGTGTATTTTAACAGTAATGCTTGTTCTGTGTCCCCATGTGCATAATGGAGTCTTGTCTCTGAAATGTCTGTGTGTATTGTAAAGGGTGGGACATTGTGTATTGAATAGTGATGTCTGTCCTATTGTCCCCACATGTATTGGCGATTTCCTTTGTCCTGAGAGATAATTGAATGACTCCTCAATTGTCTCCAGGACAGAAGACATTGTGTATTCGTCTGCCTGTGATGATTGCATTACCCATGTAGGGTGATGGTATCACAGGCAGAGGGGAGGGATATGCTGGGGGTGTCTGTATTGTCCCAATGTGTGTGATTGGCTGCTGTATCCCGTGTCGCAGTCTTCCTTCTGGTCCTCTAGGGGAGTGTCCACCAGGTGGGAGACCTGGATAAATACCAGGCAGGTAGCCGTTAATAAATGTTAGAATTCCTGTTTACCATCAATACGGAGCCTCGTCTCGTTCTTGGGGGATTCACTGTATGCTGTTAGAGACTGATTGCCAGGAGTGTAAGCTGATTGTCTGCTTTTCCTGTTCGTCTGCTAGCAGCTATTTGGGAGGTTCCAGTACGGGAGTTGGAGTGCTATTTTGTATCCAGTTCGGGAGTTTGGTGTTCTGCAGTAGCTGTGCCTATATCTCTGTAAAGGGGGCCGATCGCCTAAACGGTTTTTACCCCTTGTCTGCAGCAACGGTCCGTTACATTAAGTCCTTGATGAACTTACAGAAGAATGAAAATGGTGGAAAGGGAACACGATGTTGCTCCTTGTCTTTTGAACATGTTGTTGCACATTGGTCTTGAATATTGAGGGGTAATTTCTCCACGATCAGGCCCACACCATGAGAGGTATCAAGAAAGATGAGACCTGGTAGCTGCGGGTCTCCCTTGACGATTTCAAACTCAAGAAGAAGGTCGCTTAATTCCTGGAACCCTCAGCGGTCTGTATTGGATAATTCAGGAAAGTCGTATAGTTGTTTAAATAAGGCACGTTCAACTACTTCCGAGCCGCCGTATGTCTGCTTAATCTTTCCCATGCGAGACAAAGACCTTTGACTGGTTTGTATATATGAATGGTTTTGGGTCTCTTAACACAGTTTGACGACCATGGACCTAGCCATCTAATTAGCAAATCAAGTTTTTGCATCGGCAGAACAATAGGGTTTGAACTGTCTTGAAAGTGGCCTTCCAACTTCTATAGTTCTCTGGGTGATCATGAAAGTTTGTAAGGCTAGTACTGATGAGGTCCCTGAGAGTGAGGTACTTAGAGATTTATGATGCGTCATTTCTGCGGAACTTCTCCCTTGCTGGTGTTGTTGGCACCATCTGATACCCTATGTTTGGGGGGTTGGAAGATGGAATGGAGTGGAAGCTGGGTTGAGTGTAAGTGAAGACTTCAATCTAGTAATCTTGACGACAGCGTCTTGGTCGGTATGCGACTAGTCTCAGGAGGGTTTAATGTGATTTGATGAGCTTGAAGTGGCTTTGTCTCTAATGGCGCCTGAAATACTGTGTAAGGTGCCAGAGATTTGAAAGAAAGAGAAATGTCCACTGGACTGGGGTCAACTGTATAGTTATCGGCTGCCTCTTTTTCAACTCACATGAGTTCAGCGGGCTGGCATGCAGAGGTCAAATCCTCTGGTGCACATGCGTTGACTTTGCTTTGGTTTAGGACAAACGGCAGGGTACACCTTTCTGAGTCATTAGATATTTTGGACATAGGATGATAAGCTTCTTCTTCAGCAGCTTCTTCAAGAACTCTGAGTTCAGCCATGGCTATTGCTTCTTCCCTTTCCTTCTGAAGGACATCCAACTCAGCTTCGGCCTTGGCTTTGGTCACTTGCGTTTGAGCCTGTATAGCTGCTTGATTAGCTTGTGCTTGAGCTTGTATATTTGCTTGATTAGCTTATGCTTGAGCCTGTATAGTTGCTTGATTAGCTTGTGCTTCAGCCTGTATAGTTGCTTGATTAGCTTGTGCTTGAGCTTGTGTCTCTGCGACTTATGCCTTAATGGCTGCTTTCTTTCTAATGCAGTGAGCTTGTAGCTTTGCTGCTTGCGCTTTTGCGCGTGCGAACACCAATGAGTTACTTAGCGAAGAGTGCTGTGAGTGAGACCTTAGTGATGAGGACTGAGCAATAGATTTCGAGGAACGGGATGAAGCCTTGGAGTGCCTTGAAAAGTTGGAATGGCGGGACGCAGTTTCATATTGATGTGATATCTTGTCCTCTAGCATTGACTAGACTGGAACAAATCTGCTATATCTTTCATTATTAAGTGCAGTGTGGGTCTTTAAATCTAGGATGAATTCCTCAGAGTCGAGACTTGATAACAGAGAATAACATTTTTCAGACAGTCTCTTATAACTTTCATAGGTCTTATTCAATTTTTTACACATGGCCTTTAATTAATCTGCATTATACCAAACAAAAAAAGGAAACAAAAAAAGGCACCGGAGGTATCTCATGCCCTGTCTACAAATTGTACACTCAATGGTGGGGCCTCTATTATTGAGATGCCTATTATATACATATCTGCATATACTCTGCAACAAGCACATCACAAAAAGAGAAAAACAAAGAGCAACATGCAACGGTATTAGAAAATTTTAAAAAAGATTTTATTGGTCATATATTAAAAATTACAAATCATAGAAGGAGGTGACAAGAGAACACAGACGCCACCCTGGACCCTATAGCGAGATATACAAAAAATATATATCTAGCACCGCTGAAATAATATAGTAAAAGAAGGCCAATCACTACACTATTGCATGATAAATATGGTATGTCAAGGCCTTGCTGCAGCCTTCAAAAAATCCGCAAAAAACAGCCATAGTGAATACAAGTGTCTTTATATATAGGCAATGCGGATGATGTAAGGCAAAAGAAAATGACCATCAGCAGTGCTAAAACAGAACCCGAGGGGTACTCACCAATAAGTAAATAGGAGTGAGGGACCAAGATGGCGTCACCCCGACGCGCATTTCGGCGAACCTTCGTCCGGGGGTAACGCCATGTCTATGGTCTGTAGCTTAAAAGGACCCACTACCCAATCACAAATAGGAAACACCATGACGTATCACAGGATGTCAGAAGGGCGGAACATCAAAAAGGCGCGAGAGATACGTGTCAGCAAAGCGCCGGATGAACACCCTCCATTGACGTCAGCAAAAGGCGCGGTCTATCACATGACCGGACCCGAACAGCGGACATAACCTTAAAGAAATAAAGACACCAGAAAAAACTCATGGATAAAAATACGATAAATTATTAACAAATAATAGATGACAGGAGGCGACATAGTAACGGGATTCTCGAAATAATGAGAAGCATAATTTATCAATGTTTCTGAATTGCTGCACAATAATACAGAGGGTGTGTGAAGAGAAGTGAAGGGTGTGAGGGGAGTGAGGGGGAAGTGAATGGGGAAAGGTGAGTGTAAAATTGTGCAACAATTTATCAAAACATCTAATGTGAAATAAAGTAAAATAAAACGTAGAGGTATTGGGCACATCACACCTACATAAAAAATATTTGTATACGATGATAAAAACAAAATACGAATGTGAAATAGAGTTGAATAAAAATACAAAAATTAATTGCATGATATGAAAAAATTAATAAAATAACATACATGTGAGGGTGAATACATGATTAAAAATACATATGAAAATAGTGTATATAATCAGTGAGAACATGATTGAAAAGGAATAAAGTAAATGTATATTAAAATACAAAAACATTTACAATACATGTAGTGTTCCCATTATCCATCCCCCCGATATCGCAGCATCTGATACTGAGCCCCCAATAATTGTTGTCCAAGGTACGATGTTTCATTGATGATCTATAAATGTCCGGAGTCAGGAGAGAATATACCATCAAGTATTCGCATCAATTAGCTAAAAGGTGTTTCATGGAGATCTAAGTGGACATATAGAAAAATAAATAAGTACAGGGAATATAAATAAAATACACAAAGTAAAGTAAAATAAAAGACCACAGAGGGTGGTCCCAAATGGATTAGAGAAATGCAGAGAAACCCATAGTCTCATTCAGACCATTAGGACGCATAGTCCCAAGGGTCCATATCCATCTACTCTCTTTTTGAGCTAGTCTCTTAGATATTTGCCCAGCCCTCAAATCAGATCTAATACAATCAATGGCCCTCACCTTTAACCTCCCTGGCGGTATGATTATGTCAGGAATTTTTTACCAAAAGTGGTACAATTTTTTGCATGGAAATTTGGTGTTATGTATTGTAGGCCTGCAATTCTTAGTAATTACTTACTTAAACCTCACCAAACAAGACTCTAGTAGACATCCCAGATGTGATAAAGTTTGAAACACAAAATTATTAAATATAATCTAATAAATAATATAATTTTATTCAGTAATGTAATAAAAAAAATAATGAAATTTGTCAAACAAAGAAAATTCAATAAACATCCTGAGTGTGATAAATTTTGAAACATGGGACTGCACAAAGTCCAACGTCACAATCAGGACAATGGAACCTGGTTTCTTTTCGGACTTTCTTTCCATTGCCATCTCTCTTTGAGCAGCAAACCACGCACATCCTGGTAGGTGCTGCCTTTTTGAAGTAGGCGGGATGTAGTCCATAAAGTGACGACCAGTCAGGCGTTCTGGGTTGACAACGTCAACAGCACGACGTCCAGGTCTGTTCACAGCTACTGATGGCGTCTGGTGGGTGACAAAAATCCGCTCAACCACCTTCCATATAAACTCAGAATGAACAAAAGGCTTGTCACCCGTTGCTCTGTGCAGGATATATGCGTTCCAAAGGCATTGTTCCAGAAGATGCCTGAAGATCTTCTTATAATATTTTTTTGCTGTTTGCGCATAGCCGGATAAAATGTCATTGCCTGATCGGCTCTGTCGACACCTCCCATGGTGTTATTATAGTCTATCACGACTTGCGGCTTCAGCACATCTTTCCCACCTCTTGTGTGGACCATGGCAGTAGAGGTATTGTGCACAGTACTCATGAGACACACGTCCTTCTTGTCTCGCCATCGCATTGCCATCATCTTACCCTTCTGCCAGGCAACCATTTCTCCGGTTTTGAGTTTTTCTTGGCAAACATAGATGGCATGTCACGTCGGTTAGGCCTAACGGTACCATATGCATCAGTCTTGTTTTGTAGCAAAACCTCATACAGTTCCGGAGACGTGTAGAAATTGTCCGTGGTCACACAATATCCCTGGTTCAGCAATGGCTCCAGCAGTGTAAGGACAGATGATGTGGCCATCCCATAGCCGCTGTACCTGGGGTTGAACTTCGTGCCTTTACCGGTGTAAATGACCGAATTCCAGATGTACCCAGTGGATGACTCACAGAGCATGTAGGATTTGATGCCAAACCGCGCTCTTTTGGATGCAATATACTGTATCCAGCTTAGGCGTCCCTTGTAGGCCATCAAACTTTCATCTACGCTGACGTCCCTTTCTGGCACGTAGGTCCGCTGGAAATTGGTCACAATAATTTGGTATACCTCCCAGATTTTTTTAGTTTGGGCGCAGGATGCGTGGCCTCATCAAATTCTTCATTGTTCGTGAAGTGGAAATACTTCATGATGAGGAAAACCGGTATTCTGACATCACGGTACCAAAAAATGGAGTGGCCAGTAACTTATTGGTGGTCAGTACCATTTCTGGAGCGGTTTCCCATCACCCCTGAAGAATGATGAGTCCCAGAAACTGCCACATGTCCTCTTTGGTCACTGGTTCCCACTTTCTGCTTCTGGAAAATGTGGCATGCAGCGTAGCGCATTGCTGCTCTTGGTAGCGATTTGTCTCCGTGACAATTTTTCAATTACCTCCTCAGTAAAGAATAATTGCAGGTATGCCAGAGGGTTGTCACGCTCAACATCTATCTTCATCCCGGGTGATCCAGTGAGCGGGAATCTTGGGGCGCTAACTGGTCCGTATCGCAGTCAATAGGGCACCAAGTGCGCACATCGCTGAGGACAGGTGCAGGATCATCGCCGTTTTCACTTGCCGTGTCAGTGTCAGATGACAAATCTCCCCACGACTCACTATCGCTCAGTTCTGCGAGCACCTCTGTGTCACTGTCGCTCAACTGGTCCAAAGCGTTTTTAGTAAAGTGGCGCTTTTTGATGCCATGTTATAAATATTTTATATGCACAAATGGCAGGCAAGGGGCACTGTACAGTGTTATAAATAATTTATGGGCACAAATGGCAGGCAAGGGGCACTGTACAGTGTTATAAATAATTTATGGGCACAAATGGCAGGCATGGGGCACTGTACAGTGTTATAAATATTTTATGGGCACAAATGGCAGGCAAGGGGCACTGTACAGTGTAAATATTTTATGGGCACAAATGGCAGGCAAGGGGCACTGTACAGTGTTATAAATAATTTATGGGCACAAATGGCAGGCAAGGGGCACTGTACAGTGTAAATATTTTATGGGCACAATGTGTCATCCTCTCAGAATGTACTTTTGTGTGTTTCACTTTTAAATTTCCCGCCCAGTTCCGCTCCCATGCGCCACTGCTGCTCGCAGGGAACGGAACCAGGAAGTAAAAAGCCGGCCGGCGCTCTCAGCGGCGATCGCAGCGAAGGTAAGCAGACTCCGCTGACTGCTCTGCAAAGTTACCCCGAGCGTAACTCGGGGTTACCGCTCCTTGCAATGAAAATTAACCCCGAGTCACGCTCGGGAATACCGCCAGGAAGGTTAAAAGACAAGGGTCACATGCTTGGAGATTTTTGAAATGTCTTGCAATCGGTTTTAATCCTTTGTTGTTTCTTACTTCCTTTGCAGAAATAATATCCTTGATATGCTCACGAACCCGGACCTTCAATTCCCGGGTCGTCAGCCCAACATATATTAGCGGGCAGGGACATGTGGCATGATAGACCACCTTGGTACTGGAGCAGGTGAGTGTATGTAGGATATTACATTTCTTTTGTCCAGATGAATCCACAAAATCACTAGCTTGCTGCATGTTTGGGCAGGCTACACATTTCCCACACGGTTTAAAGCCCAGAATCTGTTTGGGGAGGCTCAATGTCAACTGTGATGGTTCCGGATCCATATAGCTTCTGACCAAAGTATCCCGTAACGACCTTGCTCGTCTCACTGTAATCGACGGGTAAGAGGGTAACAACTTTTCCAACATTGGATCTGTTAATAAAAATCTCCATGAAACACCTTTTAGCTAATTGATGCGAATACTTGATGGTATATTCTCTCCTGACTCCGGACATTTATAGATCATTAATGAAACATCGTACCTTGGACAACAATTATTGGGGGCTCAGTATCAGATGCTGCGATATCGGGGGGATGGATAATGGGAACACTACATGTATTGTAAATGTTTTTGTATTTTAATATACATTTACTTTATTCCTTTTCAATCATGTTCTCACTGATTATATACACTATTTTCATATGTATTTGTAATCATGTATTCACCCTCATATGTATGTTATTTTATTAATTTTTTCATATCATGCAATTAATTTTTGTATTTTTATTCAACTCTATTTCACATTCGTATTTTGTTTTTATCATCGTATACAAATATTTTTTATGTAGGTGTGATGTGCCCAATACCTCTACGTTTTATTTTACTTTATTTCACATTAGATGTTTTGATGGATTGTTGCACAATTTTACACTCACCTTTCCCCATTCACTTCCCCCTCACTCCCCTCACTCCCTTCACTTCCCTTCACTTCTCTTCACACACCCTCTGTATCATTGTGCAGCAATTCAGAAACATTGATAAATTATGCTTCTCATTATTTTGAGAATCCCGTTACTATGTACGGGGTAACATCGCCTCCTGAGTTTTTTCTGGTGTCTTTATTTCTTTAAGGTTATGTCCGCTGTTTGGGTCCGGTCATGTGATACATCACATGACCGCGCCTTTTGCTGACGTCAATGGAGCGTGTTCATCCGGCTCTTTGCTGACACGTATCTCTCGCGCCTTTTTGATGTTCCGCCCTTCTGACGTCCTGTGATACGTCATGGTGTTTCCTATTTGTGATTGGGTAGTGGGTCCTTTTAAGCTACAGACCATAGACATGGCGTTACCCCCGGACGAAGGTTCGCCGAAACGTGCGTCGGGGTGACGCCATCCTGGTCCCTCACTCCTATTTACTTATTGGTGAGTACCCCTCGGGTTCTGTTTTAGCACTGCTGATGGTCATTTTCTTTTGCCTTACATCATCCGCATTGCCTATATATAAAGACACTTGTATTCACTATGGCTGTTTTTTGCGGATTTTTTGAAGGCTGCAGCAAGGCCTTGACATACCATATTTATCATGCAATAGTGTAGTGATTGGCCTTCTTTTACTATATTATTTCAGCGGTGCTAGATATATATTTTTTGTATATCTCGCTATAGGGTCCAGGGTGTCGTCTGTGTTCTCTTGTCACCTCCTTCTATGATTTGTAATTTTTAATATATGACCAATAAAATCTTTTTGATAATTTTCTAATACCGTTGCATGTTGCTCTTTGTTTTTCTCTTTTTGTGATGTGATTAATCTGCATTATAGCCTGATCCATGTGCTGCATCCATACAATGTTTAGTCTTTTCCCACAATCTGGTTAAATTATTACATATCTCCATTTTGTCAGTCAGAAGGGCCTCTTTCATTTTTAATGAGGGGTTAGAAATCCTTTCAGCTATGTCTTGCATCTCCATTTTTAACACAGCAGCGACCTCTAATGGTTGGTTCAGTGTTTTAAGCCTGTATGAAGCTTCAATTTCTAGAAGCTTCTGCGATCCTCAGTGAATGCAGTACAGAGCAGGATATGATAAAAGTCTTACACAAGCGGTGCTATTACCCTCCCCTGCAACAAGCAGGAGACTAATGATGATGGCTTATTACTTGGAGGAGGAGAATATTCTTTGCTTAGCAAGAGAAGGAGTGTACTAAGGTAATTCTTTTACTGTGGCGTTTCAAAATGTCAGCGATATACAATCACACCTGTGTAGAGCCGCCTCTATGCGCACAGAAGTGACTTGTTGAATTTGACTTTTTTCCACTTACAGTTTACGCATCAGACACCCAGGCGTTAATCAAGTAGCCCTTTAATCCGGAGATTGTATTACAAGATGTTGAAGGGTAATCAAGATGGTAAAATTATTATGCCAACAATATTTCCTTGCTAAGAAGATAGATGCTGCTACTAGAAAACTGAGCACACACTAAGAGCAAAGCATCACTGGGAAAACAGGGAGTGGCTAGGCTAAACTAACTAGAAAGCTGAAAACAGGGGGGGGGGGGGGAGAGGAGCATACCAATATACAATGCAAGATACTGAAACAGAACAGGCTGATTTGCTACATGTCACACCAGGTACTAAGAAATCATTTGTAAAGGGATGAAATACTTATTTGCATAACTGTAAATATACATTACAGAGTTTTGGCGAGAGATACAAAAGTAATGTACGCATTGTACCTGGGCATTTGCTGTCACGGATCTGCGTGATCCACCCGATGTGCCTCTTCTTTAGATCAGACCAAAGCTTGATGATCGCCATCGCACTGTTTCCCCTTAAACTACCTCAGTAGCTCCTTCCGTATCCCTATCATAATCCTGTGCTTTTCTTCTTGGACCCTGTCATATCCCCGCTCAAACATGCGCTGCAGGATAAAGACACAACCATATAATCCCAAATTTTTTAACTACAAGCATTGAAAATTATGTCCTTGACAAAACAGCAAAAAGTTTTTAAGTCTTTGAAGAGGAAATATTAGATTTAATGTTACCGTTATAAGATCGGATTGTATTGCAATTGTATGTGTGTGGGGTCGGAGCAATCGGATATTGGCCAGATGAGCAGAGATGTATCTGTCTAGTGAAATGACGGTACAGTATGGGGTGTAAAGCTGGTTCGCCTCCCCGTGGTACACCCTGGGTAACGCTAAATGAACCTGCAAATACTGGCAGTCAGACAAAGAAAGCTTATCCTGACCAACACGACACAAACTCTAATCTATAGACTGTGTTTGTGTGTGTGGGGGCGGGGGGGCGGGGGGGGGCCGGGGTGTATATAGTGTGTGTGTGTGGGAGGGGGGGTATATAGTGTGTGGTTTATAGTGTGTGGCAGGAAAATGGATGTGCCATGAGCATGTGAGAGATATTTCTTTGCTGTCCATACATACATGCTACATACACAGTGCTGTGTGATGTCACATTACATTAGATAGTTAGTTATCTTCTATATATAATACAGATAGTTAGTGGGAGATAGTCAGTGTAGGTTAGATAGTGATATAGTGTAGCTGATAGGTTCCAGTGCAGGGTGTTAGGTAGTGTGATAGGTTCTGCTGTCCATACATACATGCTACAGACATAGTGCTGTGATGTCACATTACATTAGATAGTTAGTTATCTTATATATATAATACAGATAGTTAGTGGGAGATAGTCAGTGTAGGTTAGATAGTGATATAGTGTAGCTGATAGGTTCCAGTGCAGGGTGTTAGGTAGTGTGATAGGTTCTGCTGTCCATACATACATGCTACAGACATAGTGCTGTGATGTCACATTACATTAGATAGTTAGTTATCTTCTATATATAATACAGATAGTTAGTGGGAGATAGTCAGTGTAGGTTAGATGGTGATATAGTGTAGCTGATAGGTTCCAGTGCAGGGTGTTAGGTAGTGTGATAGGTTCTGCTGTCCATACATACATGCTACAGACATAGTGCTGTGATGTCACATTACATTAGATAGTTATCTTATATATATAATACAGATAGTTAGTGGGAGATAGTCAGTGTAGGTTAGATAGTGATATAGTGTAGCTGATAGGTTCCAGTGCAGGGTGTTAGGTAGTGTGATAGGTTCTGTTGTCCATACATACATGCTACAGACATAGTGCTGTGATGTCACATTACATTAGATAGTTAGTTATCTTATATATAATACAGATAGTTAGTGGGAGATAGTCAGTGTAGGTTAGATAGTGATACAGTGTAGCTGATAGGGTCCAGTGCAGGGTGTTAGGTAGTGTGATAGGTTCTGCTGTCCATACATACATGCTACAGACATAGTGCTGTGATGTCACATTACATTAGATAGTTAGTTATCTTATATATATAATACAGATAGTTAGTGGGAGATAGTCAGTGTAGGTTAGATAGTGATATAGTGTAGCTGATAGGGTCCAGTGCAGGGTGTTAGGTAGTGTGATAGGTTCTGCTGTCCATACATACATGCTACAGACATAGTGCTGTGATGTCACATTACATTAGATCAGGGGCGTAGCTAGCGGCTCATGGGCCCTGGTGCAAAAGTTCAGCTTGGGCCCCCCTTCCCTCAGTGCTTTGTGTGTCTTCCTATGCGGCACAAGGGTCTTTGGGCCCCCTTAGGCTCCTGGGCCCGGTAGCGACTGCTACCTCTGCACCCCCTATAGCTACGCCCATGCATTAGATAGTTAGTTATCTTATATATATAATACAGATAGTTAGTTGGAGATAGTCAGGGTAGGTTAGATAGTGATACAGTGTAGCTGATAGGCTCCAGTGCAGGGTGTTAGGTAGTGTGATAGGTTCTGCTGTCCATACATACATGCTACAGACACAGTGCTGTGATGTCACAACATTACTTAGTGTACCAATCAGTACTATGTTCTCAGACCTGATAAAATGTAAAGTTTTATGTATTGCGAAAAAAATATGTGCATCATTAGTGCCGATTTGCGCAAACGCGAATATATTAGAGCATATAAAGTTATTGTTCTGCCATACATGCGAAATGTAATCAAATACAGTGCTGTAATGTAAAATTACTTACAGTGATCAGGAGTTCTTCCTCACACTCACGAAAGTTGCTGCCAACCATTTTCTCAGGAACACTCTCAGGAAACTTCTAGCAGATTGACAAATGTAGCAAAAGTGAGCCACGTCTGTATTGCGCACGCAATACTCGCATATTACATTGTCAATTTTTGCAATCAAGAAAATAGACTGGAGATCGCAAATTCTAGAATTTATGGCGAATATTAGGCCATAAATAAGTGAAATATCACGAAAAGTAATATTGCCTATGCCGCTCATCACTACTTTTCATTGTCCAGGTCAGTACGATGACAATGATACCACATTTATATAGTTTTATTTTTATGACGTTCCCTATGAGATAAAACTGACCTGTTCTCTTCGTTCTCCAGGTCAGTACGATTACAGCGATACCACATTTATATAGTTTTATGGGGTTTGTTTTTACAGCGTTCCTGAGATAAAACTGACCTGTTCTGTTCATTCTCTGGGTCAGTACGATTACAGAGACACCACATTTATATAGATTTATGGGTTTTGTATTTACACCGTTCCCCATGAGATAAAACTGACCTGTTCTGTTCATTCTCCGGGTCAGTACGATTACAGTGATACCACATTTATATAGATTTATGGGTTTTGTTTTTACAGCGTTCCCTATGAGATAAAACTCACCTGTTCCCTTCATTCTCCGGGTCAGTACGATTACAGTGATACCACATGTTACGGTATAACCCGGTATAGTGAGGGTTAATACCGTTCGGGCGATTCCCCTGGCGAAGAGCACAGCAACCCACAACCGCTGGAATCCACCGAACTGGAACCATACGAAGTCCTCCTCTCCTGGAACAGGCAAGAGAACGTTCTGACGTAGCAATTCCCCCCAAGTACGAGACGAGGCTCCATATTGATGGTAAACAGGAATTCTAACTCTATTGAGGGCTACCTGCCCGGTATTTATGCAGGTCTCCCACCTGGTGGACACTCCCCTAGGGGACCAGAAGGAAGACTGCGACACGGGATACAGCAGCCAATCACACACAATGGGACAATACAGACACCCCCAGCATATCCCTCCCCTATGCCTGTGATACAATTACCCTACACAGGTTAATGTAATCATCACAGGCAGGAGAATACACAATGTCTTCTGTCCTGGAGACAATTGAGGACTCATTCAATTATCTCTCAGGACAAAGGGAAATCGCCAATACACACGTGGGGACAATAGGACAGACATCACTATTCAATATACAATGTCCCACCCTTTACAGTACACACAGACATTTAACATATCCCCAGATGGCTTGGATCTGAGCGCTCAATATATCCAAGGATAGAGGCAGACTCCATTGAGCACATGGTTGCAAAAGGACATAAAATTACACAATGTTACAATTACTACATCAAACATATACATGCAACATATCCCCAGATAGCTTAGGTCTGAGCGCACATTATGGAATGGCGCTCAGACCACACACATCCAGTTCAATTGCCATGGAGCTAAAGTCTTTCCCATAGTCTTTCATTATACGAATGGGCTCCATAGCAGAGCTATCTGGGGCATCACCGCTCAAACAGGACAAGCATACATGGGGCCATAGTCGCAGGGCAGGAGGCGAGCAATCTGTCCCCTCCAAAACCCAGTGGCGCGGTTGGTTTCGCCACACCACATTTATATAGATTTATGGGTTTTGTTTTTACAGTGTTCACTATGAGATAAAACTGACCTGTTCTCCTTATTCTCCGGGTCAGTACGATTACAGAGATACCACATTTATATAGATTTATGGGTTTTGTTTTTACAGCGTTCCCTATGAGATAAAACTGACCTGTTCCCTTCATTCTCCGGGTCAGTACGATTACAGAGATACCACATTTATATAGATTTATGGGTTTTGTTTTTACAGCGTTCCCTATGAGATAAAACTGACCTGTTCCCTTCATTCTCCGGGTCAGTACGATTACAGTGATACCACATTTATATAGTTTTATGGGTTTGTTTTTACAGCGTTCCCTATGAGATAAAACTGATCTGTTCTCTTCATTCTCCGGGTCAGTACGATTACAGAGATACCACATTTATATAGATTTATGGGTTTGTTTTTACAGCGTTCCCTATGAGATAAAACTGACCTGTTCTCCTTATTCTCCGGGTCAGTACGATTACAGAGATACCACATTTATATAGTTTTATGGGTTTTGTATTTACAGCGTTCCCTATGAGATAAAACTGATCTGTTCTCTTCATTCTCCGGGTCAGTACGATTACAGTGATACCACATTTACCGTATATAGATTTATGGGTTTGTTTTTACAGCGTTCCCTATGAGATAAAACTGACCTGTTCTCCTTATTCTCCGGGTCAGTACGATTACAGTGATACCACATTTATATAGTTTTATGGGGTTTGTATTTACAGCGTTCCCTATGAGATAAAACTGACCTGTTCTCCTTATTCTCCGGGTCAGTATGATTACAGTGATACCACATTTATATAGTTTTATGGGTTTTGTATTTACAGCGTTCCCTATGAGATAAAACTGATCTGTTCTCCTCATTCTCCGGGTCAGTACGATTACAGTGATACCACATTTACCGTATATAGATTTATGGGTTTTGTTTTTACAGCGTTCCCTATGTGGTAAATCTGACTTGTGCCTGTCTAGCGCAGCCTGCTGGTCAATGTTAGTAAAGCACTCACATTAAAATGCAATGCACTATAGGGATAGTGCATTGTATTTTATAATCAATCAGAATGTTATATGTTATAGTCCCCTTGTGGGAATATTAAGTGCTAAAAAAAAAGTTTAAAAAAACCCACATTTATGAAATAAAAAAATTCCAGTAAAAATAAAAATAAGCTTTTTTTCATTGTAAATACATTTTTTAATGAAAACCAGAACTATATATATATCATGTAAATTATCCCCTATGGTGAAAAAAAAGAAAGAAAAAAAGGCCAGAATTGCTAATTGATTCTTAGTTACCACTGAAAAAACGTAATAACAAGCGATCAAAAAAACGCAATTTACTGCAAAATGATACCAATGAAAACTACAAGTCATCCCACAAAAATCAAGTCCTCACACAACTCAATAGAAAGAAAAATAAAAAAGTTATGGGTCTTGGGAAGCGGTGATGAAACATTTTATTCCTTTTAAAAAAAAGGGGTTTTATTGAACAAAAGTAGTAAAACAGAAAGAAACACTGTAATGAGGTGCGTCCACGATCTTACCGACCCGGGTCTGCTCTGCATCAGCTAGTGACTGTGAACTGAACAAAGGCTTCTCCAACAGGCGTGCGGTACCACAGTGTATATTGCTTTGCTCCTAAGCTCTCATCAGCGTTCCTGGCAGCAATCCTTCAACCTGGACAGGATCAGGTTCTTGGACACGATCAGCTTCACTTGGCTGCAGCTCTGGTCACAGCAGGATGCTCCCACACCAGGTTGTCGATGGATCCTCTCCTCACATAGGTCCTCAGTCTCTCTCAGCTTCACTCTAAGATGGAGGACCCTTCACTTCTTTTTCAGGCTTATAACTCCACCCCTGAGAGTTCTCTTTAACATCAGATGAATCTAGAAATGCAGCCCTTTTTTTAGCAGTGCTTAGAAAACAGCGGCATCTTGTGGCCAAACAGCAGAATGTCAGTCCAGATCATTTACTGTACCTTCATTTACACAAACACAGTGAGGGAAATATATCAAGACTGGTGGATCCATCCGCCAGTACTGATCTCCCTTCACTGGCGTTAGATGCACCTAATTTATTAAGAGGCAGAAGCCTCTTAATAAGTCAGGCACACCTCTGCCCTGCTGTGCGCCAGAAACTGAAATCTACTGATACAGCTACAGTTAATAAAATCCAGGTAAAAAGTCGCGGAACCTCTGTGGGTATTGGGGCAGGGACAATACACCCTTCCTCCTCCTCTAAGAAGGGGATTTCCTCTCTACTCTGAGAAGGACGAGGCATCTCCTCCACACACATGGGCCCATCAAAATTTCACCTCAACATGTTACAGTGCAGGTTCCGCAAGGGCCCCCCAGTCCCTACTGGCTCTACCTCATAGACCGGGATGGCAGGGTCTACCCTCTTCTTCACCGTGTATGGGACCACCTCCCATCCAACTTCGCAGATGGCCGCTTGGCACTGACCATCACTCGATCGCCCGGGCGTACCCATCCCTCTACACTGGTCTTGGTTTAGAGTGTATTACTTGTCTGAGGCGCTCCCCCACAACCTTGTGGATCGCTCTCAGCTGGTGGCGGTGCTCTTGCACCCATAAGGTGGTAGTTTTTGGTGGTGGCTCCATCGGATTGGGCATATGGAGCGCTTCAATCTCCAGCCAGCTCTCCCAAACATGAGCATATGTGGGGAGTAACCAGTGATACTGTGTGCCCTGTTGTTATAGGCCCACTTCAGTTCGGGCAGGTTCTTTGGCCGCTGGGCCTTTTGGCTGTCCTCCAGAGTCTGCAGCTTCTGGAGCAAGGTGCGATTGAACTGCTTGCATGCCCGTTTCCCTGGGGGTGATACGGGGTGGCGCAGGAATGTTTGATCCCATACAGTTGTAACAGCTCATTCATTAGAGTAACATAGAAACATAGAAACATAGAATGTGTCGGCAGATAAGAACCATTTGGCCCATCTAGTCTGCCCAATATACTGAATACTATGAATAGCCCCAGGCCCTATCTTATATGAAGGATGGCCTTATGCCCAATATACTGAATACTATGAATAGCCCCAGGCCCTATCTTATATGAAGGATGGCCTTATGCCCAATATACTGAATACTATGACTAGCCCCCGGCCCTATCTTATATGAAGGATGGCCTTATGCCCAATATACTGAATACTATGAATAGCCCCAGGCCCTATCTTATATGAAGGATGGCCTTATGCCCAATATACTGAATACTATGACTAGCCCCGGCCCTATCTTATATGAAGGATGGCCTTATGCCCAATATACTGAATACTATGAATAGCCCCAGGCCCTATCTTATATGAAGGATGGCCTTATGCCCAATATACTGAATACTATGAATAGCCCCGGCCCTATCTTATATGAAGGATGGCCTTATGCCCAATATACTGAATACTATGAATAGCCCCGGCCCTATCTTATATGAAGGATGGCCTTATGCCCAAAATACTGAATACTATGAATAGCCCGGCCCTATCTTATATGAAGGATGGCCTTATGCCCAATATACTGAATCCTATGACTAGCCCCCGGCCCTATCTTATATGAAGGATGGCCTTATGCCCAATATACTGAATCCTATGACTAGCCCCCGGCCCTATCTTATATGAAGGATGGCCTTATGCCCAATATACTGAATACTATGACTAGCCCCCGGCCCTACCTTATATAAGGGATGGCCTTATGCCCAATATACTGAATACTATGAATAGCCCCAGGCCCTATCTTATATGAAGGATGGCCTTATGCCTATCCCATGCATGCTTAAACTCCTTCACTGTATTTGCAGCTACCACTTCTGCAGGAAGGCTATTCCATGCGTCCACTACTCTCTCAGTAAAGTAATTCTTCCTGAGAGTACCCTGAAAACATACCTCTGATCCAAATGTATCCTCCGTTGACATCCGAACACCTGTATAAAGTGTTTGCAGACCGCTTCAGCGGCTGACTCTGCCATGTGGTCTCTGATGGGTACAGCCACCGCATACTTCGTGAAATGATCTGTCATGACTAAATAGTATGAGTGTCCCGAGGTACTTTACCCAATCTGTACATAATCGTTCATAAGGAGCTCTAGGGGTGCTGAGGTCTGGATGGCCTGGACAGGAGCCCTCTGTTCAGTACTCTTACTCAGCCCACTGGGCCGATACTTGAGACATGCCTCGGCCACCATGTCTGCCAAATCTGGACAGTATACCAGCTGTTGGAGCCACTTGAACGTTTTTTTGCTCCTGAAATGGACACTTCTCTCATGGGCTTCCCAGGCAGCCTTGTGTCCCAATGATATGGGGATGTTGCCGGTACTGCACCTCTGATTGCAAGTATATAGTCCGACATTGGAGGCCCTGGGGACAGTCAGCTTATCCGACTACCTCAACAACTTCTGGATATCTGAAGTCAGACGGGCCTGCTCTTCAGGTCGAGACCAGATCTTGGTCTGGACCCATTCTTTCACTTTCCACAGGTCCGTGCAGCCATTCTGGACCCTCTCCCACTCAGCCAATGTCTTTCCCAGCACCATTCGCATTCCAGACGCTACCCCACTTGAATGTACCACAACCTGAAACATGGGTAATCAACCAAGGCCAGGAGTTTCAGTGTTCTCTAGCTCCTCATCGGCACTCTGAGTCAACAACACTACAGGGACTCGGGAGAGTGCATCGGCGTTGCCGTTCGCCCTCCCCGACCGGAACTTGATGCTGTACTGGTACTTAGAAAGGAGAGTCATCCACCTCTGTTAAAGCGCACCAAGCTTGGCATTCACCAGATGTGCTAATGACTGAGTTGTCTTTCCTCACGGTCACCTCTGCACCAGGTACTCTGCAAACCTTTCGGTCATGGCCCTTACCAGTGCCAGTAGTTCCAATCTAAAGGAACTATAGTTGTCAGGGTTGCACTCCGACTCCCTCAGAGACTGGCTGCCTTAGGCAATGACTCTCTTACATCCGTCCTGGACTTGGGATAACATGGTCCCCTGACCATATAGACTTCTGTCAGTGGACTGCAAGAATGGGGTATCGAACCGGGCATAAGCCAGAATCAGGGCACTGGTCAGCACCTTCACTGCTTCAAAGGCCTCTTAATGCCGGGGTCCCCACTTGATGGGACGATTGTTTGGGCCCCCCCGTTAACTCGTTTAATGGGCTCGGCAAATGAGCAAACTTGGG
Organism: Bufotes viridis; assembly: GCA_033119425.1. Lineage (NCBI taxonomy): Eukaryota > Metazoa > Chordata > Amphibia > Anura > Bufonidae > Bufotes > Bufotes viridis. Next base: position 398,090,692 of record CM065593.1, read on the forward strand.
TATAAAGCTCCTACAGTAGCCGGCCAGTCCCACAAATGCCCAGATCTCTTGTAGTGTACGTGGCTGGGGCCACTTTTGGATGGCCTTCCCCTTGTTGGGGGCAGGCTTTACCCCCTCCTGGGTGACCAAGTATTCCAAATCTGCTGTCAAAACATTTGGCACTTCTTGGGCTTGATCTTGAGCCCATTGTTTCGCGGCCTTCCTAGGACCTGCCACAGCTTCTGGAGGTAATCCTCAAAGGAGGCGCCAAACACTACTATGTCGTCCAGGTATATCAATACAGACTCAAAGTTGAGGTCCCCCAGACAGTGCTCCATCAGCCGGTGGAATGTTCTCGGGGGAATTGGACAGGCCGAAAGGCATCCGATTGAACTTTAAGAGTCCCATAGGTAGGATAAAGGCCGCCTTCAGTTTGTCCTTTGTCTTGGCCATCGGTAACTGCCAATACCCTTTGGCCAGATCAAGAGTCGAGAAGAACTTCACATGACTCAGGGCGGACAACGACTCCTTAATCCGTGAAAGGGATCCCGGACGGTCTGGGCATTCAGCTTCCAATACTCCGCGCAGAACAGGAGACTCCCATCTTTCTTCCGCACCAAGATCACTGGAGCAGCCCGAGCAGTTTGACTCTCCTAGATCACCCGACTTTCCAACATGCTGGCTACCATGTCTTTCACCTCCTGGTAAATTTTAGGTGGGATTTGCCAGTAACGTTCCCTGATTGGCGGAGCATTGCTGGTGGGGATTTCATGCTCGATGGCGGAAGCACATCCAAAGTCCTCATCATGTTTTGAGAGCGCCTCCTGAAATTCCCAAAGGGTGTCTTCCAGCAACTTCTGTTGTCCTGGAGTCAAGGTCTCACAGTCCACCCTCCTCCGGGCCATGATCACTTGGCCGTTCCACTCCGCTGTCGGGGTCTCCCTTTGATAGACCTCTACAGCATAGGTCCAGGCTGTTTTCCTATCCGGCTGTAGCGTGTAGCATCTTCTTCGAAGGATGTCACCCTCGGACACATAAACTTTAGCCAGCAAAGTATTCCCAGGAATGGTTTATTTGCAGTCTTCAACATTGAGGTAGCGAACACATCCACACTTCACAATAGCGAGGGCCCGGCTACCAGTGGGTGAGTCTGCATTTCCTCCTGGTAAGCAGGGTAGATCAGGACCTCCAGTCCACTCAGTTGTCGTCCAGCTCCCATCGGCAGCATCAATATTTGTTCTTGTCATGTCGGGATCTTCACCGGGGTCCTCCATGGCACCTTCACATGTCCAATGGGCCAACCAGACATGTTATTCATGTAGACTACAGCTCCTCACCATCTGCTGTAAAACCTTTTGGGTCGGCCAGTTTGTGGTGGCCCTTTGCCAATACTTCGGCCCTTCTTTGGCATAGAGTTGATGGTCTAGGTCTCTTAGCACATTCATACCTAGCGTCAAGTCCATTTTTCTCCAGGACGAATGGTCCACCAGCATGACCCCCTTCTTGCTGATGTCTTGCCCAAACAGTAGCACCTGCATCTAGACTATCCCTTGCACGTCTATCTCTCTGTTATTCGCAGCTGTCAGCCTGATGATGCTCCCGTACACTCTGACCCTGTATGAACTAGGCAGCGTACCTTCTGGACTTCCAACTTGGCTTCCATTGTGGGGCTTCTTGGCAAACAGGTCGTTAGCCTCACGCATAGGGCTTAGCTTCTGGTGTACCACCGCAGGATGCCCAGCTACTGCGGCGGTTTGAAGTTTAATGTTGGCTCGGACTTCATCTGTATAGGGCACTCTCTGGCCAAATGGCCATACTGTCGACAAGCCAAGCAAGGGGCCCTCTTTCAACAAGCCCCCGCACCCGAGAAATCCTTGATGGAGTGGCACGAGGTGCCAGGTTCATTTCCGGAGGCTGGGGTGATCCTGCCTTCATCTGGGACACTTTCAGCCAAAGTTCTCTCAATTCTGTGTTCAGGGCATGGACCACATCTTTTAAGGACTTCAGGAGTCTTCAGACCCGACCTACCTCCTGATGCAGGGGGGGGTGTTGCTCACTACTTTGGCCGCCACAGGCATGTGCTCTTCTACTCTCTTCACGGCGGCTAGGTAGATGCTGTAGAACGTCATGTGGGCCGTCGTCCGGGTCATCTCTTGCAAATGGTCCTGTAAGAACTTGTTGGAGAGCCCCACTATTAACTGGTCTCGTAGTAGCCGGTCCACCTCCTGAAAGGCTCCCATGGCCTCTGGGTCTCGCTGCTATATTTCATTTAAGGTCTCCTGTAGGGTGTTGGAGTTCTGCATTAGAGTCTCTCCCTCTCGCTGTGGTCGGTTGAAGTGGCTCTCCAACTGTACTACTTTGGCACGTCACCCCTGGGCTCCCTCCAGCAGGGAGAATATTTTCTCTAGGGTCTCCCTCTCAGATTTGGGCCTTACCATTACTGTCCGTCTGATGTGACTCTCTAGAGCCCGCAATGCAACCTCCGCCAGCAGGTCGGGAGTCGGGTAACACATTTTAACCGCACTCCGTACCCTTTCAGTCCAGTCCAGTCATGTTTTTACCGTCAAATTTGGGAAGATGTCACAATAGCACCCCCACAGGGAAGTACCCTACTGGGGATGGCATTGCAGGGGCAGGCTGTATCGGCGGCACTGGGGCCAGTTGTTCCAGTGGTGTTGGGGCATGCTGGCATTGCACTGATGCACCCTGAGCTGGGTCCTGCGCCGGCTCATTGGAAGGTCTCCCGCTGTGTTCCCGTCCGTAACGGTCGCTGTATCCTGACGACTAAGCCAAATTGTAAGCCGTGTACCGGCGTTGGCTCCCCAGGATACAGCGAAGTCACCAATGAGGAAAGCAACTCTAACACTAGTTTTTTCCTAAACGGTATTACTTGAACATGGTAATGAGCATGAGCACAAATGCTGGTAACACACAATTAAATTTACATACACCCAGCCAGAAGGCTGAGACCCTTGTGCTGCACAGCGTGGTACCTTCCGGTGGATGCTGAAGGTAAGAGCAGTAATTTACCTACTGGCTCAAATAAAACAGTCACGCCTTACCTGTTACTACCCTTAAAATCAGGAACAACTGTTGCATGGTGCAGGCTAGCCTGTGGTACAGGCCATCTTACAATTTAATTATACGCTATAGTATTCTCCCTCCACTGGTCATGTAGAACATGCCTTAGTGTTTCTTCTGAGTAAACGTCAGCCTGGCTTGAGTTTATGGTACAGCTGATCAGCTCTCCGGTGTGAACTGTAACTTTAACTGTAAAGTCTTTGTAATGAACAGTTAACAATCCTTGTGGCCTGACACAAACAGAAACCTTAGTGACTAAGTACTAGTGTCAGTCTCTAGGATCCTAGGCGTCAACACATAATGAGGTGCATGCACGGTCAGTCTTACCGACCCAGGTCTGCTATGCATCAGCTGATGATTATGAATTGAACAAAGGCTTTTCCAACAAGCGTGCGGTACCGCAGTGTATGTTGCTTTGCTCCTCAGCTCTCATCAGCATTCCTGGCAGGAATCCTTCTTCCTCTGGACAGGATGAGGGTCTTGGACACGATCAGCTTCACTTGGATACAGCTCTGGTTTTAGAAGGGTGCTCCCACACCTCGGATTTTTTCCTCACACAAGTCCTCAGTCTCTCTCAGCCTCACTCTAAGATGGAGGACCCTTCACTTCCTTTTCAGGCTCTGTAACTCCACCCCTGAGATGTATTTTTTTTACATCAGATGAATTTAGGAATGCCCCCCATTTTAGCTATGCTTAGGAAACAGCGGCATCTTGTGGCCAAACAGCAGAATGTCAGTCCTAATCATTTAACTTCATTTACACAAACAGTGTTCACACAATGAGAGCTGTTTCCCCACATCTGCACAATGCATAATAATTACGGGGTCCTCTCAAGTATTGCCGCCACTCCAAGGGACTGTACAAACAATGCCATCATCAGCCTTCTCTGCCTCCAAAGTGGGATAAATGTTCCTCCACCAACATCACAGATTCTCACCAACATGGGGCAACTACGTCCAGTGTAGCATCTCAAGTTATCCCTGATATCTCCACTCCCTCCACACAGGGAACGATAGAGATAAGGGGCGAAATAACGTAAATACCAACATACTGAGAGAACCTCCATGAGCAGAGGCGGATGAAACTAAATCTGTTCCTTTAAAAAGGGCATTTACTTCACCCCAACACCAAGATGGGATCTGTTTATCAGAGACGATCAGAGACGAACCTCTTTGCCAGGAAACTGTCAATAATCAAATGTCATACAGGTGAAAATAATGAGAAGCGGAAGCAATAGGGATCATGGAAATACCCAGCAATGTACAGGAGAGGGTACAAGAGGATATTACTGCACCCTTTACTAATCTCAAACTACACCTCTGTTCTCACAATATCCACAAATAGAAACATTTGTAGAAATGGTGATCCAAGATATCCGAAAAATCAGAGCAGATAGAAGCAGGGAAAATCAGAACCTGAGTAAGGAGCAAGAAAAAGCCCTTCTGGTTATCAAACCTTCTGATAGAGGGGAGAATATAGTTATAATGGAGAGAGAAAACGACATTGCTATGTGACGAGACTACCTCAAGATACATTGGGGGTAATTTACAAACAGACATACGCCACTTTTGTGGCGTATATCCCGTGCAGATTCTGTCGCAGGCCATGCTGCAGCAGAGTCTGCAACTTCTTCCCCACTCACGCCAGTTCTAAAAAAAGGGTGCATGACGTGTGCGATGGAGGGGATGGGCAGGCAGGCCTGTCTCATTCAATATTTTCTATGCATAGGCGTAGAAAATGGTGTAAATGTTAATCAGCATTTAGAATGGCGGTGGATATGCTGAAGTTATGTAGAGGCCGGCGTCTAAACCGCATGGGCTTATTAAGCCTGGCGTCTAAAACGAATGCCTACAACGGCCTTTGTGCGGAAACTCTTCAGGATACGGAATAAAGCAAAGGTTTAATTAGTGCTGGAAAATTCAAATTTCTCAACACGACTCATCCTATCAAGAAATGCATCCTTTACCAGGAAGACTTTACCCAATATGCTAGGACCTATGTAGACTGTCTTCTATCGCCCTTCATCAGGCACTGCCATATTTTTTCAAGTCATGAGGATCAAGGAAATAATAGTGACACCAGAAATATAGGGAGGCCTTCCATAGGGAGTTGGCTGCAATCCATCCAATAAAATAACAAGATGGGGGGGAAACAGCAGTGCTTCTTATGGGGCGAAAGCTGCATTTTTGCTGAAGCTATTATGATACACCCGCAACAATGCCGCGCAGCGGGTGTATCAGCTAAGAGGGAGGAGGGGCTGTGGCGGGTCGGCATGACAGCGGGGCCCAAGCAGTGACTGTATCCTACTACACGGGCCCCGCTCACTGTATATAAGCTTGCTATAATTGAAGCCACTGTTATTATAAGTAAAAATCCTTAGTAATCCTTAGTTGTATGATTCTACTTACAATCCGGTGGCAGAGAGGAGGAAGGAGGCAGGCCGGGAGGACGGGCGCAGGCAGCGTGAGTCACTACGTCACGTGCCTGCGCCGCCCAGTTTAACAGCATAACAGTGCGCCATCCACAGATCTTCCATAACAGTGACATCCACAGATCCCCCATAACAGTGACATCCACAGATCCCCCATAACAGTGTCATCCACAGATCCCCCATAACAGTGACATCCACAGATCCCCCATAACAGTGTCATCCACAGATCCACCATAACAGTGACATCCACAGATCTCCAATAACAGTGTCATCCACAGATCCCCCATAACAGTGTCATCCACAGATCCTCCATAACAGTGTCATCCACAGATCCCCCATAACAGTGTCATCCACAGATCCCCCATAACAGTGTCATCCACAGATTCCCCATAACAGTGTCATCCACAGATCCCTCATAACAGTGTCATCCACAGATCCCCCATAACAGTGTCATCCACAGATCCTCCATAACAGTGACATCCACAGTGCCCCCATAACAGTGACATCCACAGTGCCCCCATAACAGTGACATCCACAGTGCCCCCATAACAGTGACATCCACAGTGCCCCCATAACAGTGACATCCACAGATCCCCCATAACCGTGTCATCCACAGATCCTCCATAACAGTGACATCCACAGATCCCCCATAACAGTGACATCCACAGATCCCCATAACAGTGACATCCACAGATCCCTCATAACAGTGACCTCCACAGATCCCCATAACAGTGTCATCCACAGATCCCCCATAACAGTGACATCCACAGATCCCCATAACAGTGACATCCACAGATCCCCATAACAGTGACATCCACAGATCCCCCATAACAGTGTCATCCACAGATCCCCATAACAGTGTCATCCACAGATCCCCCATAACAGTGTCATCCACAGATCCCCCATAACAGTGTCATCCACAGATCCCCCATAACAGTGTCATCCACAGATCCCCCATAACCGTGTCATCCACAGATCCCCCATAACCGTGTCATCCACAGATCCTCCATAACAGTGACATCCACAGATGCCCCCATAACAGTGTCATCCACAGATCCCCCATAACAGTGTCATCCACAGATCCCCCATAACAGTGTCATCCACAGTGCCCCCATAACAGTGTCATCCACAGCGCCCCCATAACAGTGACATCCACAGATCCTCCATAACAGTGTCATCCACAGATCCCCCATAACAGTGTCATCCACAGATCCCCCATAACAGTGACATCCACACCATTAGTTCAAAACCCACCAAAAGCACACCTTTTGGTTAAAAAAAATTTTTTTCTTATTTTTCTCCTAAAAAATCTGGGTGCGTCTTATGGGCAGGTGCATCTTATAGGGCGAAAAATACGGTAATCAAGCTGAGATTTCTTTTCTCAGTAAACTCTTACTGAAGCATACAAAATGGATGACATACTAAATGGCTGAAGATCAACATTATAATGTTCACATACCCAGAACGATGTTCACATACCCACATGCCCCAATGAGGGAAGCATTCCTTAGGGCTAGAACGATGGAACGCAAACAACTACCGAAAAACAAAATACCCAAAACGAAAGTCCAGTGGTCAGATGTATAGGCATCTATGAGGGCTACAACAGACAGGTGACACGGTCCGAAACTAATTCATCTTAGTTGCTAACACTCGTCAGACCAGGCTGACGAGACACCTTGCATTAAATAACACTTAAAGGGGTTGTCCGGGATCAAAGTTTTTTTTAAAGTGTACTCACTGTTAACAGGTGATTCTAAGTCCCCCCCATATGTTTTAAGGTATTTTCGCCATTTCTACACGGTTCCGACGGTTCCCACGCACTGTTTACATCTCTGTTTATTTTCGTCTAACTTCCTGCCACTCTGCACTGTGGGTCCCAGCGCAGCGTGGCATCACATGCTTTCAGACGACTGTCATCTCCGCCGTGACTCCGCTCTCTCATTGTTATTCCACCTCCTGCCGCACATAGCCACGTCCTCCATGCATCCCCCCCCTTGAATCATATTACATAGAAACATAGAAACATAGAATGTGTCGGCAGATAAGAACCATTTGGCCCATCTAGTCTGCCCAATAGACTGAATACTATGAATAGCCCCAGGCCCTATCTTATATGAAGGATGGCCTTATGCCTATCCCATGCATGCTTAAACTCCTTCACTGTATTTGCAGCTACCACTTCTGCAGGAAGGCTATTCCATGCGTCCACTACTCTCTCAGTAAAGTAATTCTTCCTGATATTACCTTTAAACCTTTGCCCCTCTAATTTAAAACTATGTCCTCTTGTAGCAGTTTTTCTTCTTTTAAATATTCTCTCCTCTTTTACCGTGATGATTCCCTTTATGTATTTAAAAGTTTCTATCATATCCCCTCTGTCTCTTCTTACTTCCAAGCTATACATGTTAAGGTCCTTTAACCTTTCCTGGTAAGTTTTGTCCTGCAATCCATGTACTAGTTTAGTAGCTCTTCTCTGAATATCCTTCTGCAGATATGGTCTCCAGTACTGCACACAATACTCCCAATGAGGTCTCACTAGTGCTCTGTAGAGCGGCACGAGCACCTCCCTCTTTCTACTGGTAATGCCTCTCCCTATACACCCAAGCATTCTGCTGGCATTACCTGCTGCTCTATGACATTGTCTGCCCACCTTTAGGTCGTCTGATATAATGACCCCTAAATCCCTTTCCTCAGATACTGAGGTTAGTACTGTATCACTGATTTTATATTCTGCTCTTGGGTTTTTACGCCCCAGGTGCATTATCTTGCACTTATCAACATTGAATTTTAGTTGCCATATTTTTGACCATTCCTCTAGTTTTCCCAAATCCTTTTCCATTTGGTGTATCCCTCCAGGAACATCAACCCTGTTACAAATCTTTGTGTCATCAGCAAAAAGACACACCTTACCATTGAGGCCTTCTGCAATTTCGCTGATAAAGATATTAAACAATATAGGTCCCAGAACAGATCCCTGAGGTCCCCACTGGTAACAATACCATGGTCTGAATATACTCCACTGACTACAACCCTCTGTTTTCTGTCCTTCAGCCACTGCCTAATCCATTCAACTACTGCCTAATCCATTCAACACTGCCTAATCCATTCAACTGCCCCACATTTTCCTCCCCCTTAGTAACGCCCCTAAACTCCTCCTGGCTCAGTCCTTTGAAACGCGATTAGGTCCGAGTTTTGCTTCTATCTCCAGCCTGCCGCCCCATTTGCCTGCATTGGAGGTGTTTACTATGCTAATTAGCATAGTTCCCTTGCCTTCTTCATTGTGAACAACACGCCCTGTCCGGTGATGTCACCGGACCGGAGGGGCGTGGTTTAGCGCAATCTGTTGCTGCCAAGGTACCGCCCCTGCATAATGCCTGCGGATGATGGTGACGTCACCGGGCTCCCTGCAAAGCAGAAGAAGCGGCTTCCCTCTGCAGAAGGGACCCGGTACGTCACTGAATGTGAGGAAAGACTCACTTCCGGCTGAGAATTTGTGTAATGAATACGGGGCATCAGAAAAGTATGGGAAAGGTAGGAGACATTTATGTGCTTGTTTAACAATTAAACCAATGTTCCCAATCCCGGACAACCCTTTAAGTACGCTCTACAACTGCTAGCATTTACAGGGTTAATAAAGCAATCTAGGTAACGCTTCTTCTAAGGTCATGGAATCGTTAGAACACAAGAAGGCTCTTATTTAAGAAAAGTTTTAATATCCAGTCCCGGACCGCCGTACGCAGGATTGCGTCCTGCGGGCGGCCGGGATCTTCTGAGTGGACGCATCGGCGCGTCCTCTCGCGAGACCCGTGAGTTCCTGTGAACGCGCGCGCGTTCACAGGAGCGCGCGTCTGGAGAGTTAAACTACAGCCTGCCAGCGATGATCAATCGCTGGCAGGCTGTAGATGCGATATAAATCGCATCAAACAGCTATATCAGACGCTGTTTTGTGAACAGCGTCTGATATAGCTGCTCCCTGCTCCTCTGGTCCCATTTGCTGGGATCGACCACCAGAGGACCAGGTAACTATGTAAAGTTGCACCAAACACTACACTAACCCCCTCACCTATTAACCCCTTGATCACCCCATCTAGACCCCTGATCACCCCCTGTCATTGATCACACCCTTTATGTGTCCATATGTGTTTTGCGGATCCGTGGATTCACGGATCCGTGGATTCACGGATCCGTGGATCCGATCCGCAGATCCGATCCGCAGATCCGATCCGCAGATCCTCAAAACACGGACACCGGCAATGTGCTTTCCGCATTTTGCAGATCCGCACATTGCCAGAACTATATAGAAAATGCTTTTTCTTGTCCGCAATTGCGGACAAGAATAGGACATGTTCTATATTTTTGCGGAACGGAAGTGCAGACCCGGAATCGCGGATCCGTAATTCCGGATCCGAGCGGGACAAAGTCTGTCCCCATAGAAATGAATGGGTCCGCAATTCCGTTCCGCAAACAGAATTGCGGACGTGTGAATGGGGCATAAGGGTCCCTTATCACCGCCAGTTAGTTAGCGCCCAGCCCACCGCACCGCAGTCACTGATTCTGGCAGAGATTTTTTCATCCACATTGACCGATGCGAATGAAAAAATCTGTGCCGTTCATTTTTTTTTTTTTCAGCGCAGAGGCTGAACGGAAAAAAAAAATCTCATTACCCGTATGCTCAATATACGGAGAATCGCAGAAACTCCTAATGCTGGCCATACGTGTAATGATTGCGGAGACCCTCAAATGCCAGGGAAGTACAAACAAGTCACATGTGACCTCATTTTAGAAAGAAGACACCCCAAGGTTTTCCGTGAGGGGTATGGTGAGTTCATGCAAAATTTTATTTTTTGTCACAAGTTAGTGGAATATGAGACTGTAAAAAAAAAAAAAAAAAAATCAATTTCCGCTAACTTGTGCCAAATTTTTTTTTTCTGTGAACTCGCCATGCCCTCACAGAATACCTTGGGGTGTCTTCTTTCCACAATGGGGTCACATGTGGGGTATTTATACTGCACCTGGCATTTTAGGGGTCCTAAAGCGTGAGAATCCAAATGCGTAAAAATGCCCTGTGAAATCCTGAAGGTACTCATTGGGTTTAGGGCCCCTTTGCGCATCTTGGCTGCAAAAAAGTGTCACTCATGTGGTATCGCCGTACTCAGGAGAAGTAGGGCAATGTGTTTTGGGGTGTATTTTTACATATACCTGTAACGGACCGTTTACTCCTGGCAATCAGTCTCTAACAGCATACAGTGAATCCCCCCAAGAACGAGACGAGGCTCCGTATTGATGGTAAACAGGAATTCTAAGTTTATTGAGGGCTACCTGCCCGGTATTTATCCAGGTCTCCCACCTGGTGGACACTCCCCTAGGGGACCAGAAGGAAGACTGCGACACGGGATACAGCAGCCAATCACACACAATGGGAGAATACAGACACCCCCAGCATATCCCTCCCCTCTGCCTGTGATACAATCACCCTACACAGGTTACTGTAATCATCACAGGCAGGAGAATACACAATGTCTTCTGTCCTGGAGACAATTGAGGACTCATTCCATTATCTCTCAGGACAAAGGGAAATCGCCAATACACACGTGGGGACAATAGGACAGACATCACTATTCAATACACAATGTCCCACCCTTTACAATACACACAGACATTTCAGAGACAAGACTCCATTATGCACATGGGGACACAGAACAAGCATTACTGTTAAAATACACCAGGTAAGACACATTACATTAAAACTATACATTTAACATATCCCCAGATAGCTCAGGTCTGAGCGCACATTATTAAGTGAATGGCGCTCAGACCACACGAATACAGTTTAATCGTCATGGAGCCAAAGTCTTTACAGTCAGTTTCATACGAATGGGCTCCATGGGATTCCTATCTGGGGTATAACACATTCAACCAAAACTACCGAACCCCAGGCAGAAAAGCACAAATTAAGCTTTTCTGTAGGTAATAAAGATGTCTTTTAACAGGGGGCCATAGTCCAAAGGCAGCAGGCGAGCAACCAGGTTTCTCCAATGCAATGTGGCGAGATTGGTCTCGTCACACTGACCATGCTGGTGTGAGAAATATCGCTGTAAACAACAATTTTTTTATTCAAAGTTGTCGTTTACAGCGATATTTCTCACACGCAGCATGGGTATATGTAAAAATACACCCCAAAACACATCGCCCTACTTCTCCTGAGTACGGCGATACCACATGAGTGACACTTTTTTGCAGCCAAGATGCGCAAAGGGGCCCTAAAACCAATGAGTACCTTTTAGGAGGGCATGTTTACGCATTTTTCTTCTCACGCTTTAGGGCCCCTAAAATGCCAGGGCAGTATAAATACCCCACATGTGACCCCATTTTGGAAAGAAGACACCCTAAGGTATTCGCTGAGGGGCATAGTGAGTCCATGAAAATTAAACTTTTTGTCAAAAGTTAGCGGAAAGGAGACTTTGTGAGAAAAACAATAAAAATCAATTTCCACTAACTTGTGCCAAAAATTTTTTTCTATGAACTCGCCATGCCCCTCATGGAATACCTTGGGCTGTCTTCTTTCCAAAATGGGGTCACATGTGAGGTATTTCTACTGCCCTGGCATTTTAGGGCCCTAAAGCGTGAGAAGAAAAATGCGTAAAATGCCCTCTCTAAAGGTACTCATTGGATTTGAGCCCCTTTGCGCATCTTGGCTGCAAAAGTGTCACTCATGTGTATCGCCAGTACTCAGGAGAAGTAGTGACATGTATCTATAGGGTGTATTATTACATATACCATGTTGAGTTGAGAGAAAGTTGACAATTTACAGAGATATTTCTCTCACTCAACATGGGTATATGTAAAAATACACCCCAAAACACATTGCCCTACTTCTCCTGAGTACGGCGATACCACATGTGTGACACTTTTTGCAGCCTGGGTGCACAAAGGGGCCCAAATTCCAACGAGTACCTTTAGGTTTTACATGGCGGCTCACAATTTAGCCCCGCCCAAAATGCCAGAACAGTAAACACACCCCACAAATGACCCCATTTCGGAAAGTAGACACCCCAAGGTATTCACTGAGGGGCATAGTGAGTCCGTCTGAGATTTTTTTTTTTTTGCCAGAAGTTATCAGAAATTGAAACTTTTTTTTTCTCAGAAAGTGTCATTTTCCGCTAACTTGTGAAAAAAATGAAATGATACATGAACTCACCATGGCCCTCCACGAATACTTTGGGGTGTCTTCTTTCTAAAATGGTGTGATTTGGGGGTATTTATACTATCCTGACATTCTAGCTCCTGAAGAAACATGACAGGTGCTCAGAAAGTCAGAGCTGCTTCAAAATGCCGAAATTCACTTTTTTGCACCATAGTTTGTAAACGCTATAACTTTTACCCAAACCAATAAATATACACTTATTGGACTTTTTTTATCAAAGACATGTAGAACAATAAATTTAGAGAAAAATTTATATAGAAATGTAGTTTTTTTTGAAAAATTTTACAACAGAAAGTGAAAAATGTCATTTTTTTGCAAAAATTTCGGTCATTTTTGATTAATAGCAAAAAAAGTAAAAATGTCAGCAGCAATGAAATACCACCAAATGAAAGCTCTATTAGTGAGAAGAAAAGGAGGTAAAATTCATTTGGGTGGTAAGTTGCATGACGGAGCAATAAACGGTGAAAGTAGTGTAGTGCAGAATTGTAAAAAGTGGCCTGGTCATTAAGGGTGTTTAAGCGACGGGGGGCTGAAGCGGATATAAAAAAAAGGACAGTGCGTACAAACAATGGGGTTATCATAGAAAATATAACATAAAATACACAGACATATACAGTTGCAAGAAAAAGTATGTGAACCCTTCTGGAATGATAAGGATTTCTGCACAAATTGGTCATAAAATGTGATCTGATCTTCATCTAAGTCCCAACAATAGACAATCACAGTCTGCTTAACCTAATAACTCACAGAGAATTAAATGTTACCAGGTTTTTATTGAACACACCATGTAAACATTCACAGTGCAGGTGGAAAAAGTATGTGAACCCCTAGACTAATGACATCTCCAAGAGCTAATTGGAGTGAGGTGTCAGCCAACTGGAGTCCAATCAATGAGATGAGATTGGAGGTGTTAGTTACAGCTGCCCTGCCCTATAAAAAACACACACCAGTTCTGGGTTTGCTTTTCCCAAGAAGCATTGCCTGATGTAAATGATGCCTCGCACAAAAGAGCTCTCAGAAGACCTACGATTAAGAATTGTTGACTTGAATAAAGCTGGAAAGGGTTATAAAAGTATCTCCACAAGCCTTGCTGTCCATCAGTCCACGGTAAGACAAATTGTCTATAAATGGAGAAAGTTCAGCGCTGCTGCTACTCTCCCTAGGAGTGGCCGTCCTGTAAAGATGACTGCAAGAGCACAGCGCAGACTGCTCAATGAGGTGAAGAAGAGTCTTAGAGTGTCAGCTAAAGACTTACAAAAGTCTCTGGCATATGCTAACATCCCTGTTAGCGAATCTACGATACGTAAAACACTAAACAAGAATGGATTTCATGGGAGGATACCACAGAGGAAGCCACTGCTGTCCAAAAAGAACATTGCTGCACGTTTACAGTTTGCACAAGAGCACCTGGATGTTCCACATCAGCACTGGCAAAATATTCTGTGGACAGATGAAACCACTATGTGTGGAGAAAAAGAGGCACAGCACACCAACATCAAAACCTCATCCCAACTGTGAAGTATGGTGGTGGGGGCATCATGGTTTGAGGCTGCTTTGCTGCATCAGGGCCTGGACGGATTGCTATCATCAAAGGAAAAATGAATTCACAAGTTTATCAAGACATTTTGCAGGAGAACTTAAGGCCATCTGTCCACCAGCTGAAGCTCAACAGAAGATGGGTGCTGCAACAGGACAAGGACCCAAAGCATAGAAGTAAATCCACAACAGAATGGCTTAAACAGAAGAAAATACGCCTCTGGAGCGGCCCAGTCAGAGTCCTGACCTCAACCCGAGTGAGATGCTGCGGCCTGACCTCAAGAAAGTGATTCACACCAGACATCCCAAGAATATCGCTGAACTGAAACCGTTGTGTAAAGAGGAATGGTCAAGAATAACTCCTGACCGCTGTGCGCGTCTGATCTGCAACTACAGGAAACGTTTGGTGGAAGTTATTGCTGCCAAAGGAGGTTCAACCAGTTATTAAATCCAAGGGTTCACATACTTTATCCTCCTGCACTGTGAATGTTTACATGGTGTGTTCAATAAAAACATGGTAACATTTAATTCTCTGTGTGTTATTAGGTTAAGCAGACTGTGATTGTCTATTGTTGGGACTTAGATGAAGATCAGATCACATTTTATGACCAATTTGTGCAGAAATCCATATCATTCCAAAGGGTTCACATACTTTTTCTTGCAACTGCACATACAGTGCAAAATAAAAAGGATAAAAACAGAACTTGATATGTTATGTGATGGTTAAAGCCCGGTTGCCTGGAGAAGCAGAAATGTGGGTCAGTCCATCAAGCTACTGTAGTGATCCCCAAAGAAATAAAAGTTTGCTTTTTCCATACCTGTGTTAAAAAATGGTCTGTAGATGTCAGAGGAGGCCAGGGAGTATGGGAATTACTTTTTATAACAGTTTTTATGATAAAAAGTTATATCATTAATATATTAACTAATATATCATTAGTTTTTTATGATATATGTCCTAGACCACGGGCGGATCAGGCAGCATCATCGACACAGCGTATCTTCCGCAAGTACTATCTAAGTCTCACTTCTATGTAATTTCCCCTTAATGAACCAATAAGACCTTCTTGGGGAAACGCGTCGGGGTACAGGTGCCAGGTCGACCATACGTGGTGCTACCTGGTAATGTGTTTAGAAGTTTTGTTTATATTATTTTTGGTGGAGGGCCTAGTAGGGTCTGACCAGGCCTAGGCACGAGGACGGTGGGTCCCAACCATTAGTGGTCTCCTCCGGGCTGAGATATATAAGTAGGGATTTATCAGGGTCAGTATAGAGATACACATACCCCCTGTGGTCCCCCAGCTTACCCGGCTGAGTATCCCCTAGGTGTCTAATGTTGTATGATAGGGGCACCCTATATTTATGTGAGTGGTCAACCATATCTGGTATTGTGAACTTCTTTGAGTCCAGTTTTAATAATTGAAGTAAAAGTTATCTTTTAGAGCCTATATATACTTTTTTTCCGTTCTCAGGCCTATACCCCCAATCCAAGATCTCTTTATTGAGGAAGAGTCCTTTTGGAATTCCCCCTTCTTTCCTGGCCACTCTACCCGGAGCAAAAGCCATTAGCGTGCTGAGATCCTTCATTTCCCTCACTGACGCTTCTTTAGCCGCTTTATCTGCTAGAGCATTCCCCTGTGCTTCTGGAGTTTCTGCTTTTGAATGGGCTTTGATCTTCAAAATGGCAGCTTTGGGTGGGGAGGCTTAGGGCTTCTATTAAGGCCTGCACAGCTTCCGCATTCTTCACAGGTGTGCCTCCTGCAGTCAGGAACTTCCTGATTTTCCATATTGGTCCAAAATCATGGGCTACTCCAAAAGCATAGCGTGAGTCAGTGTAGATGTTTGCAGTTTTTCCTTCTGCCATCTTGCAAGCCTCAGTCAGGGTGATTAATTCAGCCTCCTGTGCTGATTTATCCGGTGAAAGGGGCTGCTGCTGTAATACCATCTCCATTGAGGTAACTGCATATCCTGTGTGGTATTTTCCTGTTTCATCTGCATATCTTGATCCATCCACAAACAGTGTCAAGTCTGGGTCCAGAATAGGAGTTTCTTTGATGTTCCATAGGGGCTCAGTTTCTTGTTCAATTAATTGTAGGCAGTCATGAACTTCCCCGCTATAGAATTCTTCATCTGAGTAAGGTTGCATCAATGTAGTTGCCCTTCCCTTCTGATGACCCCCTTGAGGGAAAGGGAGGAGTGAAGCCGGATTAAGAACATGACATCTGCTGATAGTGACCGTATCCAAGAGTAAAAGAGAGCACTGCATTCTGAGATGTCTGGCTGCAGACAAGTGTTTTGGCTGAGTCTGCTGAAGAATTGCCGATATGTCATGAGGGGCCAGGATCTGGAGCGAGTGACCCAGGACAACATCAGCTGTTTTGTCCAATAGCAAGTGACATGCATGAATGGCTCGGATACATGATGGACTTCCTCTGGCCACTGGATCAAGTCTGGCCGAGTAGTAGCCCAGAGGACGATTGCGGCCTCCATGTAGTTGGGTTACCACACCTGTGGCATGCCCTTGACGTTCCATGACGTAGAGTCTGAATGACAAGATGTAATTTGGGAGACCCAGGGCTGGAGAGGATATGACAGCTTGTTTCAATTGTTCAAAACATTGTTTGGCCTCGGAGGTGAGGTAGAAAGGCTGACTAGGAATACAATCATACAAAGGCACTGCATGAGAATTGAAGCATCCAGAATCCACGGTCGACAGTATGAGATTAGTCCTAAGAAGGCTTGACGTTGTTTTGGAGTTGTAGGCTCAGTCATCTGCATGACAGCTGTTTTCCTGTCTTCAGTCAGGTGTTTGGCCCCCGGGCTTAGACAGTAGCCCAGGAAAACCGCCTTGTCCTGACACCACTGCTGGACCTTGTTGAGCCAGGAAAAGAAGTAGCGCGACAGAAGCATCTCTGCATGTTTGTACAGTGTCAGCACACAAGAGCAAATCATCCACATATTGCAGGAGTGTCACTGTATCATGCTCCATTCATCCAGTATGAACGACTGTTCTGTGCTCCCTGGGGCATGACAGTCCAGGTGTATTGGAATCGGGCATGAGTAAAGGCAAACAGATATTGACAGTCTGGATGAAGTGGCACTGCAATCTCTGGTTACCTCGATCTGACTATCATGTCTGACTAGACAGCCATGGCCCCTCTCCGCACGTCTTCCCCCTTGGGGGTCAGGCGGCTCCGCACGTCTTCCTGTACAGATCAGGTGGAGATTTCCTCCGCACATCTTCCCCCTTGGGGGTCAGGCGGCTCCGCACGTCTTCCAGTACAGGTCAGGCGGAGTTTACTTCGTCCCACACCTCGGCACTACAGTGCCCTCTTGTCCAAGCCAGGAGGTTACTTTTTCCCTTCCTTTGCATGCGGTCCTAACTGGCCGTGCTTAATTCTCTCCTCAGACAATCACATGTACACATGAATACATATACACCAGAGTGATCCGTCAGTTCAAACTATGGTTCTATGGACCCCAGGCTTTCAGCATTCCAGCCGACTACTATATTCACACGGGCTCCCGTTTCGTCTGGGGCCCCGCGTTCCGGGTGCCAACTTTTGAAGTTACACTCTGGTGCTCCAAATCAAGGTACCCCAAGGGGTTAATATCCACGAATGGTAAAGGCAGAAACTGACACAGGTGGGTGAAAAACTATCTCTCTGTTTATTACAATGAGTAAAGCAGTTTTAGATCTTCAGGGGGGGGGGCACCCCGGATAACACTGCCACACACAGCGGCGATACCTGCACACCCCCAGTCAGAATGGCCATGCTGTACAATCACTGCATGATGGGGGGGGGTCTTATCCTGCCTGATGTTATATGGCAGCCATCACGATTAACAGAACTATAGTATGGAGATGACTTTGATATCCGGTGGAGTAATAAACCGTCTCTGCTGGATCCTGTCTAGGGTAAAGCAGAACAGCTGATCGGTGAGGGGGGAGGGGGGCAGCTCTCCACCGATCACAACCATTCATGAGGAGAGGCCACTGATGGTGAAATCCTGGAGTGCCCCTTTAAACCACTCCTCTTTCACGCTGATCGGTCTTCTTCCTTTACTTTCTACAAATTCATAAATTTTTAATGTGAAACAGCAAACGCCTAAAACGTTGGTGTGACGGAACACCTGCCACCCCGACTGGGTGCCTCCGTCGACCGATGCGCCTAGTGCTTGCCAAGGACCTTCAGCACTGCACTCGACACCAGAACCACCTCAAACCCCACGAACCGCCTCAGCTTAGTTTGGGTTTTCGCTGTACCTCTCCTTAGTCCAGAGAGCGAAACAGGAACAAGAACAGCTCTCACAAGAGCGAGGGAATATACTCTGGAGAGTATAAGGAATATAGCAATCCCCAGAGTGTAGTTCTCCGATCCCCAAACATGAGCCCAGACTTCATGAAGGGTAGAACAGGACACTCTAATGACAGCCAGCACTCACAATTTATACAGATCCACAGGCCCGAGGCACACCCCCTCTGCCTGGGATACAGGTAACTCAGACAATAGACTAACATAATATACATACACAGTTCTGGTGGTCTAACATTATAACGCAATCAAACAGATCCCCCCAGTGTCTCAATGATGAATAGGAAGAGAGGAGACACATGTGATGGGATTATCTCCTGAGTGTATCAGAGGGGGATCTCCTCCTCTACCCCGGAGTCAGCTACTTAATCCCATCACTAGCCCAACAGGACAAAGGGACAAATGAACCAACACCTTTCCTGGGAGCCTCAGTGCAGAGTTAACCCTTCATGTATAGCTGGGGTCACCCCTGCACTTTCAATGGACAACAGGAACGATAAGGCCTATAAAGTCCACACATAAATCAGGGCTCATAGTTCCTTGTAACCCCCAAGAGGTCTGAGGGGGTCTCCATGGTTCTGGGTCCATAGTCCATAGGAAGGAGGCTAGCCCTCAGTCTTCTCCAGCAGCCCCAGTGATGGTTCAGTCCATCACATTTGGCACAAATTAACCCAGAATTTGGGTGCAGTCTCCGGTATTATGGACACCCGGATATCGGAGTCTGGCGTCTCCTCTCTTTGTGTGAAGGGGTAGAATGGGGCCCCACCACTGCCACTTGTTTCTGGGGCCCTGATTCCCAGCAGGGGCTGGTGATCAGAAGGCCCAGACAAGGCTGGGTTCACAGAGAGACGAAGGCGAAAAATGATGGAAGCGAGCGGGGTACGGCAGGGACCGGCCTAGTTACCGCTGCTCTACTGTATATGGCTTCTCTCTGCCGGCGGGGTATTCTTATATCTGTCCCCCCTGTGGGAGGAGCTTATAGGTGCACCGCCCCGACTTCCATATAAGGAGAGGACTCTACCTGCTAGTTGTAAGGGGAGACAACAAAGAGCACTGGTGCCGACTATGGAGGAAGCACAGATGACACCCTGTCATGAACTGAGGTGTTAGACACTCCCTTAGGGGATAGTAAGGGCTTAGGGCCCCAAACTACACATTAGGAGGGCCCCAAACTACACATTAGGAGGGCCCCAGCTATCCAGTGGACCAGCTGCTCGCCTCTGACAAGCCGGGCACCTCAGGCTCAGCCTACACCGGCCAGGTCTCTAGGGGGCCGCCTGCAGGGGGCGCGCTGACAGAACAATCAAGCATAGCGACTCCTGCGCGTAATGACGTCACAGCGTTGTCACAGCAAAGGTCTTAATAAAGCTTGGTATGCCACAGCTGTTTAATGCACGCTGAGGGGGCGGAGCTTGTCGCTTCTTTCCGTCAATGGCGCTCTATCCAATCAGAGGACAGCGACTACATTTCCCTCTCTTATTGGCTGAAGACGGCAGGTAAACGGCAAAGTCCGGTAATGGGCGGGGCCTGCTGTACAACTGTCCAATGATAATCGACAGGAGGCGGAGATAAAAAGCGACGAGCAATCCGTCTGCAGTAGGGTGTGAGTGACGAACCTGTCCACCAATCAGCGAGCAGATCCGCCGAGACATGCGGAAGAGTGACAGGTCCACCGAGGAAGCAAGACACAGCAGAAGAGAGTGTGAGAAGCGCAAAGTGTGAGACAGTAGAGTATACAGCGAGACTGCACAGTGTGTGAGACAGTAGAGTATACAGAGAGACTGCACAGTGTGAGACAGTAGAGTATACAGAGGAGACTGCACAGTGTGAGACAGTAGAGTATACAGAGAGACTGCACAGTGTGTGACAGTAGAGTATACAGAGGAGACTGCGCAGTGTGTGAGACAGTAGAGTATACAGAGAGACTGCACAGTGTGAGACAGTAGAGTATACAGAGAGACTGCACAGTGTGAGACAGTAGAGTATACAGAGGAGACTGCACAGTGTGTGAGACAGTAGAGTATACAGAGAGACTGCACAGTGTGTGAGACAGTAGAGTATACAGAGGAGACTGCACTGTGTGAGACAGTAGAGTATACAGAGGAGACTGCACAGTGTGAGACAGTAGAGTATACAGAGGAGACTGCACAGTGTGAGACAGTAGAGTATACAGAGGAGACTGCACAGTGTGAGACAGTAGAGTATACAGAGGAGACTGCACAGTGTGTAGACAGTAGAGTATACAGAGGAGACTGCACAGTGTGAGACAGTAGAGTATACAGAGGAGACTGCACAGTGTGAGACAGTAGAGTATACAGAGGAGACTGCACAGTGTGAGACAGTAGAGTATACAGAGGAGACTGCACAGTGTGAGACAGTAGAGTATACAGAGGAGACTGCACAGTGTGAGACAGTAGTGTATACAGAGGAGACTGCACAGTGTGAGACAGTAGAGTATACAGAGGAGACTGCGCAGTGTGTGAGACAGTAGAGTATACAGAGGAGACTGCACAGTGTGTGAGACAGTAGAGTATACAGAGGAGACTGCACAGTGTGAGACAGTAGAGTATACAGAGGAGACTGCACAGTGTGTGAGACAGTAGAGTATACAGCGAGACTGCACAGTGTGTGAGACAGTAGAGTATACAGAGGAGACTGCACAGTGTGAGACAGTAGAGTATACAGAGGAGACTGCACAGTGTGTGAGACAGTAGAGTATACAGAGGAGACTGCACAGTGTGAGACAGTAGAGTATACAGAGGAGACTGCACAGTGTGAGACAGTAGAGTATACAGAGGAGACTGCACAGTGTGAGACAGTAGAGTATACAGAGGAGACTGCACAGTGTGAGACAGTAGAGTATACAGAGGAGACTGCACAGTGTGAGACAGTAGAGTATACAGAGGAGACTGCACAGTGTGAGACAGTAGAGTATACAGAGGAGACTGCACAGTGTGAGACAGTAGAGTATACAGAGGAGACTGCACAGTGTGAGACAGTAGAGTATACAGAGGAGACTGCACAGTGTGAGACAGTAGAGTATACAGAGGAGACTGCACAGTGTGAGACAGTAGAGTATACAGAGGAGACTGCACAGTGTGAGACAGTAGAGTATACAGAGGAGACTGCACAGTGTGAGACAGTAGAGTATACAGAGGAGACTGCACAGTGTGAGACAGTAGAGTATACAGAGGAGACTGCACAGTGTGGAGACAGTAGAGTATACAGAGGAGACTGCACAGTGTGTGACAGTAGAGTATACAGAGGAGACTGCACAGTGTGAGACAGTAGAGTATACAGAGGAGACTGCACAGTGTGAGACAGTAGAGTATACAGAGGAGACTGCACAGTGTGAGACAGTAGAGTATACAGAGGAGACTGCACAGTGTGAGACAGTAGAGTATACAGAGGAGACTGCACAGTGTGAGACAGTAGAGTATACAGAGGAGACTGCACAGTGTGAGACAGTAGAGTATACAGAGGAGACTGCACAGTGTGAGACAGTAGAGTATACAGAGGAGACTGCACAGTGTGAGACAGTAGAGTATACAGAGGAGACTGCACAGTGTGAGACAGTAGAGTATACAGAGGAGACTGCACAGTGTGAGACAGTAGAGTATACAGAGGAGACTGCACAGTGTGTGACAGTAGAGTATACAGAGGAGACTGCACAGTGTGGAGACAGTAGAGTATACAGAGGAGACTGCACAGTGTGTGAGACAGTAGAGTATACAGAGGAGACTGCACAGTGTGTGACAGTAGAGTATACAGAGGAGACTGCACAGTGTGAGACAGTAGAGTATACAGAGGAGACTGCACAGTGTGAGACAGTAGAGTATACAGAGGAGACTGCACAGTGTGAGACAGTAGAGTATACAGAGGAGACTGCACAGTGTGAGACAGTAGAGTATACAGAGGAGACTGCACAGTGTGAGACAGTAGAGTATACAGAGGAGACTGCACAGTGTGAGACAGTAGAGTATACAGAGGAGACTGCACAGTGTGAGACAGTAGAGTATACAGAGGAGACTGCACAGTGTGAGACAGTAGAGTATACAGAGGAGACTGCACAGTGTGAGACAGTAGAGTATACAGAGGAGACTGCACAGTGTGAGACAGTAGAGTATACAGAGGAGACTGCACAGTGTGAGACAGTAGAGTATACAGAGGAGACTGCACTGTGTGAGACAGTAGAGTATACAGAGGAGACTGCACTGTGTGAGACAGTAGAGTATACAGAGGAGACTGCCCCCCCCCCCCCCCACGGCGCCGGCCTCCTTTGTGCTGTGAAGAGACCGATTTCTCTTATTTTCTAGGGATCGTTCCAGAAACTTCTGGCAATGGAGGCGTCTACAAGAAGTGGGGTGAGGGGTGACCCCGTATTATACTGCACGGTCCTGTAATCTGAATGACGACCCCCAGGATTGTACTGTCATCCTGAATACGTCTGTGTATTTCATATACATGATATTCTCGGGGGACGGGTGCCCATTGGTTCCCCACTTGTGATGTTTTTGGGGTGTCCGGTTGCTCGGGGGACTGGTGCTCATTGATTCCCCACTTGGGATGTTTTTGGGGTGTCCGATTGCTCGGGGGACGGGTGCCCATTGATTCCCCACTTGGGATGTTTTTGGGGTGTCCGGTTGCCCGGGGGACGGGTGCCCATTGGTTCCCCACTTGGGATGTTTTTGGGGTGTCCGATTGCTCGGGGGACGGGTGCCCATTCATTCCCCACTTGTGATGTTTTTGGGGTGTCTGGTTGCCCGGGGAACGGGTGCCTATTGGTTCTCCACTTGTGATGTTTTTGGGGTGTCCGGTTGCTCGGGGAACGGGTGCCCATTGGTTCCCTACTTGTGATGTTTTTGGGGTGTCCGGTTGCTCGGGGGACGGGTGC
The DNA here is from genome assembly GCA_033119425.1 of Bufotes viridis. Classification (NCBI taxonomy): domain Eukaryota; kingdom Metazoa; phylum Chordata; class Amphibia; order Anura; family Bufonidae; genus Bufotes; species Bufotes viridis. Next base: position 398,114,130 of record CM065593.1, read on the forward strand.
CCCTTGGTTCCCCACTTGTGATGTTTTTGGGGTGTCCGGTTGCTCGGGGGACGGGTGCCCATTGGTTCCCCACTTGTGATGTTTTTGGGGTGTCCGGTTGCTCGGGGAACAGGTGCCCATTGGTTCCCTACTTGTGATGTTTTGGGGTGTCCGGTTGCTCGGGGACAGGTGCCCCTTGGTTCCCCACTTGTGATGTTTTTGGGGTGTCCGGTTGCTCGGGGAACGGGTGCCCATTGGTTCCCCACTTGTGATGTTTTTGGGGTGTCCGGTTGCTCGGGGGACTGGTGCTCATTGATTCCCCACTTGGGATGTTTTTGGGGTGTCCGGTTGCCCGGGGGACGGGTGCCCAATGGTTCCCCACTTGTGATGTTTTTGGGGTGTCCGGTTTTTCGGGGAACGGGTGCCCATTGGTTCCCCACTTGTGATGTTTTTGGGGTGTCCGGTTGCTCGGGGGACGGGTGCCCATTGTTTCCCCACTTGTGATGTTTTTGGGGTGTCCGGTTGCTCGGGGGACGGGTGCCCATTGGTTCCCCACTTGTGATGTTTTTGGGGTGTCCGGTTGCTCGGGAAACGGGTGCCCATTGGTTCCCCACTTGTGATGTTTTTGGGGTGTCCGGTTGCTCGGGGGACAGGTGCCCCTTGGTTCCCCACTTGTGATGTTTTTGGGGTGTCCGGTTGCTCGGGGACGGGTGCCCATTGGTTCCCCACTTGTGATGTTTTTGGGGTGTCTGGTTGCTCGGGGAACGGGTGCCCATTGGTTCCCCACTTGTGATTTTTTTGGGGTGTCCGGTTGCTCGGGGAACAGGTGCCCATTGTTTCCCCACTTGTGATGTGTTTGGGGTGTCCGGTTGCTCGGGGGACGGGTGCCCATTGGTTCCCTACTTGGGATGTTTTTGGGGTGTCTGGTTGCTCGGGAAACGGGTGCCCATTGGTTCTCCACTTGTGATGTTTTTGGGGTGTCCGGTTGCTCGGGGAACGGGTGCCCATTGGTTCCCCACTTGTGATGTTTTTGGGGTGTCCGGTTGCTCGGGGAACGGGTGCCCATTGGTTCCCTACTTGTGATGTTTTTGGGGTGTCCAGTTGCTCGGGGAACGGGTGCCCATTGGTTCCCCACTTGGGATGTTTTTGGGGTGTCCGGTTGCTCGGGGGACGGGTGCCCATTGGTTCTCCACTTGTGATGTTTTTGGGGTGTCCGGTTGCTCGGGAGACGGGTGCCCATTGGTTCCCTACTTGTGATGTTTTTGGGGTGTCCGGTTGCTCGGGGGACGGGTGCCCATTCACCCTTCTTCTCTTTCAGACGATCGGTGAGCTCCTCCTGGCGCTCTATGAGATGGGCTTCGATGAGTCTCAGGTTCAGGCCGCGCTCCGGGCCGGATGCTTTAGGGTACAGGACGCAGCGGAGTGGTGAGTGACGTGCGCAGGGGGCGGACTGTAACGGTGCGGTAAGAGAGACTGGGTCCGGTCAGTGACCTGCGGTATACACAGCGCAACGTGGGTCCGACTCTCACAGCGGACTGACTGCTGGCACCTGACTTGCTATGCTGATGCCGATATCTATTGTGAGGGGGTGAAGATGGGCCCACAGCCCCTGTTGTCTCTGCCCCTGTGGGGCCCCCGCAGGGTACATTTATAGGGCTCTCGGTGTGCAGCGCTGTCATGTAACGTGGTGTCTTTTGTGTCGCAGGATCCTGCAAGGCGGTCAGCCCCGGGGAACGCTCCTCGCCCAGCAGGCAGCAGAGCCAGGAGCCGTGGCCGCCTTTAATCCCCCCATTGAAGGAGGAGGGGGGGGGATGTCCCAGGAGTCCTCCTCCTCAGGTCAGACCACACGATGTCCCCCAGACCGCAATCATTCATTCCCCCCAAATGTAATCAGCGAGAGCGGCTCCGTGTCCAGAGAGAGCGCCAGAGAGCCTGTGCGTCCTCACCATGAGCGGAATCTGCTCCTGAACCTGAAGAAGAGGAAAGGGGCCACGGTGTCCTGATCCACTGTGAATAACTGGGCCCACAAATAATGGCTGGTCGGAGGGTGGGTGGAGTCAGTGGGTGACCCGGCTGGTCGGAGGATGGGTGGAGTCAGTGGGTGACCCGGCTTGTCTGAGGATGGGTGGAGTCGGTGGGTGACCCGGCTGGTCGGAAAATGTGTGCAGTCGGTGGGTGACCCAGCTGGTCGGAGGATGGGTGGAGTCGGTGGGTGACCCGGCTGGTCGGAGGATGGGTGGAGTCGGTGGGTGACCCGGCTGGTCGGAGGATGGGTGGAGTCGTGGGTGACCCGGCTGGTCAGAGGATGGGTGGAGTCGGTGGGTGACCCGGCTGGTCAGAGGATGGGTGGAGTCGGTGGGTGACCCGGCTGGTCAGAGGATGGGTGGAGTCGGTGGGTGACCCGGCTGGTCAGAGGATGGGTGGAGTCGGTGGGTGACCCGGCTGGTCAGAGGATGGGTGGAGTCGGTGGGTGACCCGGCTGGTCAGAGGATGGGTGGAGTCGGTGGGTGACCCGGCTGGTCGGAGAATGTGTGCAGTCGGTGGGTGACCCGGCTGGTCTAGTATGTGTGGAGTCGGTGGGTGACCCGGCTGGTCGGAGGGTGGGTGGAGTCGGTGGGTGACCCGGCTGGTCTAGTATGTGTGGAGTCAGTGGGTGACCCGGCTGGTCTAGTATGTGTGGAGTCAGTGGGTGACCCGGCTGGTCTAGTATGTGTGGAGTCAGTGGGTGACCCGGCTGGTCGGAGGATGGGTGGAGTCGGTGGGTGACCCGGCTGGTCGGAGGAATGGTGGAGTCAGTGGGTGACCCGGCTGGTCGGAGGATGGGTGGAGTCAGTGGGTGACCCGGCTGGTCGGAGGATGGATGGAGTCGGTGGGTGACCCAGCTGGTCGGAGGATGGGTGGAGTCGGTGGGTGACCCGGCTGGTCAGAGGATGGGTGGAGTCGGTGGGTGACCCGGCTAGTCAGAGGATGGGTGGAGTCAGTGGGTAACCCGGCTGGTCGAGGATGGGTGGAGTCGGTGGGTTACCCGGCTGGTCGGAGGATGGGTGGAGTCGGTGGGTGACCCGGCTGGTCGGAGGATGGGTGGAGTCGGTGGGTGACCCGGCTGGTCGGAGGATGGGTGGAGTCGGTGGGTGACCCAGCTGGTCGGAGGATGGGTGGAGTCGGTGGGTGACCCGGCTGGTCGGAGGATGGGTGGAGTCGGTGGGTGACCCGGCTGGTCAGAGGATGGGTGGAGTCGGTGGGTGACCCGGCTGGTCGGAGAATGTGTGCAGTCGGTGGGTTACCCGGCTGATTGGAGGGTGTATGCAGTCGGTGGGTGACCCGGCTGGTCTAGTATGTGTGGAGTCGGTGGGTGACCCGGCTGGTCGGAGGATGGGTGGAGTCAGTGGGTGACCCAGCTGGTCGGAGGATGAGTGGAGTCGGTGGGTGACCCGGCTGGTCAGAGGATGGGTGGAGTCGGTGGGTGACCTGGCTGGTCGGAGGATGGATGGAGTCGGTGGGTGACCCGGCTGTTCTAGTATGTGTGGAGTCAGTGGGTGACCCAGCTGGTCGGAGGATGGGTGGAGTCGGTGGGTGACCCGGCTGGTCGGAGGATGGGTGGAGTCGGTGGGTGACCCGGCTGGTCGGAGGATGGGTGGAGTCGGTGGGTGACCCGACTGGTCAGAGGATGGGTGGAGTCGGTGGGTGACCCGGCTGGTCGGGGGATGGGTGGTGATGGTGAGTGATGTGGCCAGTTTAGGATGTGTTGGTTGGAGGTCGTGTGTTCCGGTTCCCTCCGTTTGTCCGTACATTAGTAAACGCTTGTTGATGATGGTGGTTATGTCATTCCCCACACCCGCTGACGTCATCCATCTTCTCCAGGATCCCCATCATCTCCAGAGCTCCAGCCACTGCCCAGTGCCCGGCGCCTGCAGCAGAGGAAAGAGTATGAGGAGAGGCACAGTGCCAGCCTGGCGCGAGAGGTGATGGAGGAAAAACTCACCAAGAAGAAGGTGAGATGAAGGAAACGACCTGTCAGACGGGCATGACCTCATTGCTGCCCCCTGCTGGTCCACAGCATGCTGTGCTGCATTGTAGGCGATGTAGTGTTTGCACCATGGTGGCTCGGCTCATCATGTGATTGGAGTATAACCCCTGATGTAACTGAATGGCGCTCTGGGTACAACTGCAAAATAAGTCATGAAGTAACGACTGCAGATCTAGAGGTGACAAGAGTATAATTTATGTAACAGCAGAATTGTGACTGCAGCTCTGGAGGTGGCGGGGGTATAAGTTCTAATGTAGCAGCACTAAAGGTAACAGGAGTATAAGTCATCATATAGCAGCAGAATTGTGACTGCAGCTCTGGAGGTGGCGGGGGTATAAGTCCTAATGTAGCAGCACTAAAGGTAACAGGAGTATAAGTCATCATATAGCAGCAGAATTGTGACTGCAGCTCTGGAGGTGGCGGGGGTATAAGTCGTCATGTACTAGCAGGCATGATGGATAAGACAAGGAGTCGTGCTGAGTTTTTTGGGCAGGTTTATTAACCCCCTCAGTGCCTCACAGCAGTGGGATATCTGGGGATTCAGGTATATACTGGGGAGTTTCTTATCATGTGATCTTCATTTCCCAGGATCGGGATCTTGTGCTTCGGCGTATTGCTGAGGACCGGCAGATGAAACAGGACAAGGAGAAAAAGGCATCGGCAGTGAGTGAGCAGCAAGAGACCCCAGGACACCTCACTGCCCGCCCAGCCGCCCACAATCACTGTGCCCTTATGGTAAGTGCAGGCGGCGCAGAGGAGCATTGTGTGATAGATATAGTGTGCCCCCTGTATGATATATATATTGTGCCCCCTGTATGATAGATATAGTGTGCCCCCTGTATGATAGATATAGTGTGCCCCCTGTATGATAAATATAGTGTACCCCCTGTATGATAGATATAGTGTGCCCCCTGTATGATATAGTGTGCCCCCTGTATGATATAGTGTGCCCCCTGTATGATATAGTGTGCCCCCTGTATGATATAGTGTGCCCCCTGTATGATAGATATAGTGTGCCCCCTGTATGATATATATATTGTGCCCCCTGTATGATAGATATATTGTGCCCCCTGTATGATATAGTGTGCCCCCTGTATGATATAGTGTGCCCCCTGTATGATAAATATAGTGTACCCCCTGTATGATAGATGTAGTGTGCCCCTGTATGATAGATATAGTGTGCCCCCTGTATGATAGATATAGTGTGCCCCTGTATGATAGATATAGTGTGCCCCTGTATGATATAGTGTGCCCCCTGTATGATAGATATAGTGTGCCCCCTGTATGATAGATATAGTGTGTCCCCTGTATGATAGATATAGTGTGCCCCCTGTATGATAGATATAGTGTGCCCCCTGTATGATAGATATAGTGTGCCCCCTGTATGATAGATATAGTGTGCCCCCTGTATGATAGATATAGTGTGCCCCTGTATGATAGATATAGTGTGCCCCTGTATGATAGATATAGTGTGCCCCCTGTATGATATATATATTGTGCCCCCTGTATGATAGATATAGTGTGTCCCCTGTATGATAGATATAGTGTGTCCCCTGTATGATAGATATAGTGTGTCCCCTGTATGATAGATATAGTGTGTCCCCTGTATGATAGATATAGTGTGTCCCCTGTATGATAGATATAGTGTGCCCCCTGTATGATAGATATAGTGTGCCCCCTGTATGATAGATATAGTGTGCCCCCTGTATGATAGATATAGTGTGCCCCCTGTATGATAGATATAGTGTGCCCCCTGTATGATAGATAGTGTGCCCCCTGTATGATGTATAGTGTGCCCCTGTATGATAAATATAGTGTGCCCCCTGTATGATAGATATAGTGTGCCCCCTGTATGATATAGTGTGCCCCCTGTATGATAGATATAGTGTGTCCCCTGTATGATAGATATAGTGTGTCCCCTGTATGATAGATATAGTGTGTCCCTGTATGATAGATATAGTGTGTCCCCTGTATGATAGATATAGTGTGCCCCTGTATGATAGATATAGTGTGCCCCCTGTATGATAAATATAGTGTGCCCCCTGTATGATAGATATAGTGTGCCCCCTGTATGATAGATATAGTGTGCCCCCTGTATGATAGATATAGTGTGCCCCCTGTATGATAGATATAGTGTGCCCCCTGTATGATAGATATAGTGTGTCCCCTGTATGATAGATATAGTGTGTCCCCTGTATGATAGATATAGTGTGCCCCCTGTATGATAGATATAGTGTGCCCCCTGTATGATAGATATAGTGTGCCCCTGTATGATAGATATAGTGTGCCCCCTGTATGATAGATATAGTGTGCCCCTGTATGATATAGTGTGCCCCTGTATGATATAGTGTGCCCCCTGTATGATATAGTGTGCCCCTGTATGATATAGTGTGCCCCCTGTATGATATAGTGTGCCCCCTGTATGATATAGTGTGCCCCCTGTATGATATAGTGTGCCCCCTGTATGATATAGTGTGCCCCTGTATGATATAGTGTGCCCCCTGTATGATATAGTGTGCCCCCTGTATGATATAGTGTGCCCCCTGTATGATATAGTGTGCCCCCTGTATGATATAGTGTGCCCCCTGTATGATATAGTGTGCCCCTGTATGATATAGTGTGCCCCTGTATGATATAGTGTGCCCCCTGTATGATATAGTGTGCCCCCTGTATGATATAGTGTGCCCCCTGTATGATAGATATAGTGTGCCCCCTGTATGATTGATATAGTGTGCCCCCTGTATGATTGATATAGTGTGCCCCCTGTATGATATAGTGTGCCCCCTGTATGATATAGTGTGCCCCCTGTATGATATAGTGTGCCCCCTGTATGATATAGTGTGCCCCCTGTATGATAGATGTAGTGTGTCCCCTGTATGATAGATGTAGTGTGTCCCCTGTATGATAGATGTAGTGTGTCCCCTGTATGATAGATGTAGTGTGTCCCCTGTATGATAGATGTAGTGTGTCCCCTGTATGATAGATGTAGTGTGTCCCCTGTATGATAGATGTAGTGTGTCCCCTGTATGATAGATGTAGTGTGTCCCCTGTATGATAGATGTAGTGTGTCCCCTGTATGATAGATGTAGTGTGTCCCCTGTATGATAGATGTAGTGTGTCCCCTGTATGATAGATGTAGTGTGTCCCCTGTATGATAGATGTAGTGTGTCCCCTGTATGATAGATGTAGTGTGTCCCCTGTATGATAGATGTAGTGTGCCCCTGTATGATAGATGTAGTGTGCCCCTGTATGATAGATATAGTGTGCCCCTGTATGATAGATATAGTGTGCCCCCTGTATGATAGATATAGTGTGCCCCCTGTATGATAGATATAGTGTGCCCCTGTATGATTGATATAGTGTGCCCCCTGTATGATATAGTGTGCCCCCTGTATGATAGATATAGTGTGCCCCTGTATGATAGATATAGTGTGCTCCCTGTATGATAGTGTGCCCCTGTATGATAGATATAGTGTGCCCCCTGTATGATGGATATAGTGTGCCCCCTGTATGATGGATATAGTGTGCCCCTGTATGATAGATATAGTGTGCCCCTGTATGATAGATATAGTGTGCCCCCTGTATGATATAGTGTGCCCCCTGTATGATAGATATAGTGTGCCCCCTGTATGATATAGTGTGCCCCTGTATGATATAGTGTGCCCCCTGTATGATATAGTGTGCCCCCTGTATGATATAGTGTGCCCCCTGTATGATATAGTGTGCCCCCTGTATGATATAGTGTGCCCCCTGTATGATATAGTGTGCCCCCTGTATGATATAGTGTGCCCCCTGTATGATATAGTGTGCCCCCTGTATGATATAGTGTGCCCCCTGTATGATATAGTGTGCCCCCTGTATGATATAGTGTGCCCCCTGTATGATATAGTGTGCCCCCTGTATGATATAGTGTGCCCCTGTATGATATAGTGTGCCCCCTGTATGATATAGTGTGCCCCCTGTATGATATAGTGTGCCCCCTGTATGATATAGTGTGCCCCCTGTATGATAGATGTAGTGTGTCCCCTGTATGATAGATGTAGTGTGTCCCCTGTATGATAGATGTAGTGTGCCCCCTGTATGATAGATGTAGTGTGCCCCCTGTATGATAGATGTAGTGTGCCCCCTGTATGATAGATGTAGTGTGCCCCCTGTATGATAGATGTAGTGTGCCCCTGTATGATAGATATAGTGTGCCCCTGTATGATAGATATAGTGTGCCCCTGTGTGATATAGTGTGCCCCTGTATGATAGATATAGTGTGCCCCTGTATGATATAGTGTGCCCCCTGTATGATAGATATAGTGTGCCCCCTGTATGATATAGTGTGCCCCCTGTATGATAGATATAGTGTGCCCCTGTATGATAGATATAGTGTGCCCCCTGTATGATATAGTGTGCCCCCTGTATGATATAGTGTGCCCCCTGTATGATATAGTGTGCCCCCTGTATGATATAGTGTGCCCCCTGTATGATATAGTGTGCCCCCTGTATGATATAGTGTGCCCCCTGTATGATAGATATAGTGTGCCCCTGTATGATATAGTGTGCCCCCTGTATGATATAGTGTGCCCCCTGTATGATATAGTGTGCCCCCTGTATGATAGATATAGTGTGCCCCCTGTATGATATAGTGTGCCCCCTGTATGATATAGTGTGCCCCCTGTATAATAGATATAGTGTGCCCCCTGTATAATAGATATAGTGTGCCCCCTGTATGATAGATATAGTGTGCCCCCTGTATGATATAGTGTGCCCCCTGTATGATATAGTGTGCCCCTGTATGATATAGTGTGCCCCCTGTATGATATAGTGTGCCCCCTGTATGATATAGTGTGCCCCCTGTATGATATAGTGTGCCCCCTGTATGATATAGTGTGCCCCCTGTATGATAGATATAGTGTGCCCCCTGTATGATATAGTGTGCCCCCTGTATGATATAGTGTGCCCCCTGTATGATATAGTGTGCCCCCTGTATGATAGATATAGTGTGCCCCCTGTATGATAGATATAGTGTGCCCCCTGTATGATATAGTGTGCCCCCTGTATGATAGATATAGTGTGCCCCCTGTATGATATAGTGTGCCACCTGTATGATAAATATAGTGTGTCCCCTGTATGATATAGTGTGCCCCCTGTATGATAGATATAGTGTGCCCCCTGTATGATATAGTGTGCCCCCTGTATGATATAGTGTGCCCCCTGTATGATATAGTGTGCCCCCTGTATGATATAGTGTGCCCCCTGTATGATAGATATAGTGTGCCCCCTGTATGATAGATATAGTGTGCCCCCTGTATGATAGATATAGTGTGCCCCCTGTATGATAGATATAGTGTGTCCCCTGTATGATATAGTGTGCCCCCTGTATGATAGATATAGTGTGCCCCCTGTATGATATAGTGTCCCCTGTATGATAAATATAGTGTGCCACCTGTATGATGGATATATTGTGCCCCCTGTATGATAGATATAGTGTGCCCCCTGTATGATGGATATATTGTGCCCCCTGTATGATATAGTGTGCCCCCTGTATGATAGATATAGTGTGCCCTCTGTATGATGGATATATTGTGCCCCCTGTATGATATAGTGTGCCCCCTGTATGATAGATATAGTGTGTCCCCTGTATGATAGATATAGTGTGCCCCCTGTATGATAGATATAGTGTGCCCCCTGTATGATAGATATAGTGTGCCCCCTGTATGATAGATATAGTTAGCCCCCTGTATGATAGATATAGTGTGCCCCCTGTATGATATAGTGTGCCCCCTGTATGATATAGTGTGCCCCCTGTATGATATAGTGTGCCCCCTGTATGATAGATATAGTGTGCCCCCTGTATGATAGATATAGTGTGCCCCCTGTATGATATAGTGTGCCCCCTGTATGATATAGTGTGCCCCCTGTATGATAGATATAGTGTGCCCCCTGTATGATATAGTGTGCCCCCTGTATGATATAGTGTGCCCCCTGTATGATAAATGCAGTGTGTGTATATACATATTCAGTAATTGGGCAGCCCTCCTCATACGCAGCAGTCCGGTGCCAGCGTTGACCCCTTGATCCTGGGTGCATGAATAGAAAAGAAACCCTCGGCACTCCTCCGTAAATGGGGAAACAAACAAGTGCATTTACACGTGTCACAGCGACGCTTCAGTCTCCTCACGGAACCTTTCTCCAGCCAAGTGAATTACAAAGTGCATATATTTATATATCCCATAATTAATCAATTAATGACCAATATCCTAATAAAACAATCCATGATTTGTATAAAGTGTCGACATGATTGTAATCGAACATAGTTCATATATGTGCACTGTGTATATATCTAATATGTAAAGCTGAGGGTATGTCCGCTAAAGGAAACCGCACCGTCGCTTTTACAATCACAAAACTTGGCACACTGGTACATCAGGTGTCCGGGAAGGGTTTAGACCGGGTCTCCGCTCTCTAGCACATACCGTTCCTAAAATATTCCCTGAAAATGCAAATATGGCACATCACACGACCTACATTAGCTAGTAGAAGCTCGCAGGCCCTTAGTCTCTACATAAACACCGTTTTACACCACGGTTCCATAACAACCCAGCCTTTTTTTTTTCACTGCTGTAGGTCAGCTTTAAATGGGCAGGGCGTGTGGATGACAGTTAAGGGAGCAGAGTCCTGTGGAGGTCGCAGTTCAGGCGCAGGTAGGGTGTCCATTCAGGCCACCTTCAAAAGACAGACTTAAAAACTCCGCCTTCGGCCCCGCTAAGCCACACCCCCCGACCGATTAGGCCACACCACCCCCACTATGCAGCCAACGTGGATTGAGAAAATGAAGGTAAAAATCAACTTCTCTCAGCTGCAGAGGTGGGAGGGAGGGTGACTTTCTCACTGCAGCTCACACTCAGACAGCACTGTGCTGCTGTCTGAGAGTGAGCTGTTCAAAGGAACATCCGTGCCGGACAGAGGACAGGGAGTCTGAAAGCCGGACTGTGTGCCCTAAAACCAGACCTCTGGCAACCCTAGGAGCAGGCTGCTATGGAGGTCACAGTTAAGGGGACGGTCCGCTATGGAGGTCAGTGTTAAGGGGCAGATTGCTGTAGAGGCCACTGTTAAGGAGACTGGGTACTGTCGAGGTCACTAATAAAGGGGCGGCTGCTGTGGAGGTCACTGGAAGGAGGAGGGTCCTTGTGGAGGTCACTGTCAAGGGGATTGGGTGCAGTGAAACTCGCTGTTAAAGGGGTTGCCTGAGTTATAAAAAAAACATAGCACTGTAAATCTGATGGGCAGCAATATATAACTAAGCTAATCAAGTTTTAGGTAAAAAAAAATTCAGTTTCCTCATTTCCCTGGTTCTCTTCTGGCCCTTTGTTTACCTGCAATAACAACAATCTCTGCCCCTCCCCCTGCTCTGCAAAGGGAGTGAATAAGTCTGTCTTTAGTGACACGTCTGCCTGCTGGGAGACTCAGCAGCATGTTGTATGTGTAGGACTACAAGTCCCAGCTGTACAATAACACTGCTGATACAGGATCTTTTCCCTACTTGTTCTTGTGCAATGCTCTGCAGAACTCCTTTGCAAAAAGATTGTGGAGCCCCAGTTATGGGTCTACAACACAGTGAAAGCCAGATATCCCTCAAAGGAAGGAAAAACAAGCAAAGGGGTGTCTCCATTACAGAGATCACCAAAACCACCATATTAAGTGGCCCCTATGTCAAGATCCCGCTCTTTTACAAGCTTTAAGGATGTGACGGGGAAGACCTAAGCAAGTTATCCATCCACAGACAGCTGTTTCGGGGTGTTGCCCCTCATCAGTGTGGAGTAGGATTCTGGCTAACCGGGAGCAATGCTTTGGTGACTACTCAAACAAAGCAATAGCTGATCTTAGGGAGACCAGCTACAAAAATGCCGCGGAGCCTCACTTAAGAGTCTCAAACACAGCAATCCAAAGTGCAAAGCTCCCTGGGAAACATAAAATGCAAAAGATTGTGGAGCCCCAGTTATGGGTCTACAACACAGTGAAAGCCAGATATCCCTCAAAGGAAGGAAAAACAAGCAAAGGGGTGTCTCCATTACAGAGATCACCAAAACCACCATATTAAGTGGCCCCTATGTCAAGATCCCGCTCTTTTACAAGCTTTAAGGATGTGACGGGAAGAACCTAAGCAAGTTATCCATCCACAGACAGCTGTTTCGAGGTGTTGCCCCTCATCAGTGTGGAGTAGGATTCTGGCTAACCGGGAGCAATGCTTTGGTGACTACTCAAACAAAGCAATAGCTGATCTTAGGGAGACCAGCTACAAAAATGCCGTGGAGCCTCACTTAAGAGTCTCAAACACAGCAATCCAAAGTGCAAAGCTCCCTGGGAAACATAAAATGCAAAAAGATTGTGGAGCCCCAGTTATGGGTCTACAACACAGTGAAAGCCAGATATCCCTCAAAGGAAGGAAAAACAAGCAAGGGGTGTCTCCATTACAGAGATCACCAAAACCACCATATTAAGTGGCCCCTATGTCAAGATCCGCTCTTTTACAAGCTTTAAGGATGTGACGGGGAAGACCTAAGCAAGTTATCCATCCACAGACAGCTGTTTCGAGGTGTTGCCCCTCATCAGTGTGGGTAGGATTCTGGCTAACCGGGAGCAATGCTTTGGTGACTACTCAAACAAAGCAATAGCTGATCTTAGGAGACCAGCTACAAAAATGCCGTGGAGCCTCACTTAAGAGTCTCAAACACAGCAATCCAAAGTGCAAAGCTCCTGGGAAACATAAAATGCAAAAAGATTGTGGAGCCCCAGTTATGGGTCTACAACACAGTGAAAGCCAGATATCCCTCAAGGAAGGAAAAACAAGCAAAGGGTGTCTCCATTACAGAGATCACCAAAACCACCATATTAAGTGGCCCCTATGTCAAGATCCCGCTCTTTTACAAGCTTTAAGGATGTGACGGGGAAGACCTAAGCAAGTTATCCATCCACAGACAGCTGTTTCGGGGTGTTGCCCCTCATCAGTGTGGAGTAGGATTCTGGCTAACCGGGAGCAATGCTTTGGTGACTACTCAAACAAAGCAATAGCTGATCTTAGGAGACCAGCTACAAAAATGCCGTGGAGCCTCACTTAAGAGTCTCAAACACAGCAATCCAAAGTGCAAAGCTCCCTGGGAAACATAAAATGCAAAAAGATTGTGGAGCCCCAGTTATGGGTCTACAACACAGTGAAAGCCAGATATCCCTCAAAGGAAGGAAAAACAAGCAAAGGGGTGTCTCCATTACAGAGATCACCAAAACCACCATATTAAGTGGCCCCTATGTCAAGATCCCGCTCTTTTACAAGCTTTAAGGATGTGACGGGGAAGACCTAAGCAAGTTATCCATCCACAGACAGCTGTTTCGGGGTGTTGCCCCTCATCAGTGTGGAGTAGGATTCTGGCTAACCGGGAGCAATGCTTTGGTGACTACTCAAACAAAGCAATAGCTGATCTTAGGGAGACCAGCTACAAAAATGCCGTGGAGCCTCACTTAAGAGTCTCAAACACAGCAATCCAAAGTGCAAAGCTCCCTGGGAAACATAAAATGCAAAAAGATTGTGGAGCCCCAGTTATGGGTCTACAACACAGTGAAAGCCAGATATCCCTCAAAGGAAGGAAAACTTAATATGGTGGTTTTGGTGATCTCTGTAATGGAGACACCCCTTTGCTTGTTTTTCCTTCCTTTGAGGGATATCTGGCTTTCACTGTGTTGTAGACCCATAACTGGGGCTCCACAATCTTTTTGCATTTTATGTTTCCCAGGGAGCTTTGCACTTTGGATTGCTGTGTTTGAGACTCTTAAGTGAGGCTCCGCGGCATTTTTGTAGCTGCTCTGCAGAACTCCTTTGTCAGCTTCTGTGCCCAATATTTGTCTCCTCACTGCCCGCAGCTACTCAGTAAAGCCTTCAGCCCTGAGTCTGTGCAGCTAAAGGGGTTAATCTTCCCTGAAGTATCCAGTGGGAGGGAGACACAGGGCAGAGAACAGCAGCTCAGCCAGTGCAGGGGGCCTGGCCAGCACAACAAACACATATCTGCTCTTTCAGACTTGTGTCCACGAAACATCCTCAGAGCAGGGAGAAAAGCTGACATCACAGGTCATGTGACCCTCAGTGAAATCTGAGAAAGGAGCAACTACAGATGCAGCAAGTGCATGGTAAAGCTGTTACATTTGATCAGTCAGAAACATACAAAGAACAAGAAAATAACTCTGACAACCCAGGCAGCACAGGCTGCTGTGAAGGTCAAAGTTAAGGGGGCGGGGTACTGTAGACGTCGCTGTTATAGTGGATATTGTCGATATCTTTTAACGACACACACAAACATTAAATGAAATAGACGTGCTTTATGGGTTAGGTCATGTGACTACTTGTATTCCTGGACTCTGCTCACTGTTATATCCCTACCCGCTTTCCTTGACTCTCCTGATGCTGACCCGGATTGCCTGACCTCTACCTGTGCCGCCTGCCCTGACCTATTGCCTGTCTATCCAAAAACCTGTCATGGATTCCTGAACCAGTGTCTGATCCACTTTGAGTTGCATGAACAGAAGTTTCCCACTGAGCTGTCCAAGATTGCCTTCATTGTGTCTCTGCTGTCTGATAAAGCCCTTGCTTGGGCAAATCCTATTTGGTAACATGGAAGTCCAGAGACCACTAATCTGCAGTCTTTCCTGGCTACCTTCCGGCTGGTCTTTGAAGAGCCCGGCCGCACGTCCTCCGCTGCATCAGCTCTGCTGCGTCTACGACAGGGTTCCTCGTCTGTGGGTCAGTACACCATCCAGTTTCGTACCCTGGCTGCCAAACTTGCATGGAACAATGAGGCTCAACTGGCGGTGTTCTGGGAGGGCCTTTCTGACCAGATTAGGGATGAACTAGCTGGTCGCAACCGTCCGTCCACTCTGAATGACCTGACCACCTTGGCCACAAGGATATGCGTTTTTTAGGGAACGTTCTAAGGAGGTTGCATGCACCAGAAGACCACCTCGTTTGGCTCCATCCTTCCAGAGGCCGGTTCTTCCTCTAGTGTCCACCCCATCTGAAGAGCCCATGCAAATAGAGTGCCTTCGATTGTCTGACCTGGAATGTTTACACCACAAACCAGAGAGCCTGTCTGTTTGTGAAGGCAAGGCCCACTTTGTGCAGAATTGTCGACAGAATCCGGGAAATGTCAATGTGTAGGATCAGTTGGAGAGGTGGTCCTAGACAAGGAGAAGTCCTCTCCGAAACTTTCAGTTCCGGTGACCCTGGAAGACTGCTTTCAACATTCATGTTGGACACTACAAGTATCTCGTCATGCCCTTCGGTCTGTGCAATGCTCCCGCGGTATTCCAGGAGTTGGTAAACGATATCTTCCAGGACCTGCTCTATGTCTGCGTGATAGTGTACCTGGACAATATACTGATCTATTTTCCGGATTTTACCACTCACCGGAGGCATGCGCGTTTAGTTTTACAGCGGTTGAGAGAGAATCAGCTTTATGCCAAACTAGGGAAATGCATCTTTGAAAAATCTACTGCACCGTTCCTCGGATACATCATCTCGGATGCCGGGTTGCAGATGGATCCTGAAAAATTGAATGCAATAATGGACTGGCCCCGCCCACAGATTCTTTGTGCTATACAGCACTTCTTTGCGCTAATTTCTATCAGCGGTTCATCCCGAATTTTAAATTTCTTACATCTCCGACTTCCGCTCTTACTAGGAAAGAGGTGAATGCCAGAGACTGGACTCCTGAGGCAGAGGCTGCCTTCGTCCAATTAAAGAGGTCCTTTGCTTCTGCACCTGTTCTGCGTCATCCCGATGTCTCCCGCTAATTCTTTTTAGAAGTGGACGCCTCCTCCATAGGAGCCGGTGCTGGTTTACTACAGAAAGGGCAAGATGTTTACATGTGGATTCTCCTCCCAAGCTCTTCTCCCCTGCTGAGAGGAAATACTGTGTAGGAGACAGAGAACTTCTAGCTATAAAACCTGCCTTGGAGGAGTGGCGTTATCTATTGGAGGGGGCCCAGCATCCAGTGATGATCCTCACCGACCACAAGAACGTTACAAATCTGCAGACGGCCCAGCGTTTGAACCCTCGCCAAGCCAGGTGGCACTCTTCTCCCATTTTGATTTTGAGCTTCACTTTCGCCCGGCTCTCTCGGTCATTTGACTTCTCGGAGCCCCAGTACATTGTACATCCTGCTCGCTTGATCACAGTGGCTCCCGTCCTGGTAAAAGATATCCCTTCCTGGAAGACATTCGTGCCATCTACCAAGAGAAAACGTATTCTAGCTTGGGGGCACAACTCCAAACTGGCTGGTCACACTGGGATCCGCAAGACCACAGAACTTTTCTTGCCACTACTAGTGGTCCACACTGTCTAAGGATGTGTGTGATTATGTGTCTGCCTGCACAGTCTGTGCTCAGAATAAAGTCTCCAGAGCCAAACCACCGGGGCTGTTGTTGCCTCTTCCTGATGCCCCATGGCAGCACATTGCCACGGACTTTGTTACAGATCTGCCCTCTTCTACCGGATGTACAGCTTTCTGGGCGGTCGTGGACCGCTTCTCCAAGATGGCGCACTTCGTTCCTTTGGCTGGACTGCCCTCTGCTGCTGAACGTGCTAAACTGTTCGTGAGACACATATTCCGCTTGCATGGTCTACCTATGCATATTGTTTCCGATCGCAGAGTCCAGTTTACCTCTAAGCTATGGAGAGCTCTTTGCCGGCTGCTCGAAATTGAGCTGGACTTCTCTTCCGGTTATCATACCCAGACCAATAGGCAAGTAGAGCAGGTCAATCAAATATTAGAGAACTATCTCCGGCATTTTGTTTCAGCCCAACACGACAACTGGGTACAATTACTACCTTGTGCTGAATTCTCCTATAACAACCACTCTAGTGAGTCTATGGGGTCCTCTCCGTTTTTTGTCATTTATGGACAACACCCTTGTATGCCTCTCCCTGTTCCTACATCTTCTGGGGTATCAGCTGTGGATTCCTCTTGTAGGTATTTTTTAAAGATTTGGCGTGACACCAAGGACTGGATAAACAAAGCGGTGACCCACATGAAAGCGAATGCCGACAAGAGAAGAACAAAATCAAGAAGCGTGGCAAGAAAACTTACTGTCTTGTGGACTGGAAGGGCTTTGGTCCTGAGGAGAAGTTTTGGGAACCAGAAGAGAACATTCATGCTCTGAACTTGATAAAAAGGTTTCTGTCTCGTTGTGGACTCAAGAAGAGGGGCCGTCACTGTTCCCTTTCTTACCGCTGCTGTCCCAGGCGTCGTGTTCAGCGGTGATCTGCTGCCAGTGCTTCCTGTTCACCTCTGCAGTCCTGGGCTCTGTGTAGTTACTGTTATTCTGGGATCCGCTCCACAGTTTCCTCTCAGCCCTGGCTACAGCATGCTTGCTGCTTGTTTTCTGCAGCACTTCCTTAAGGGCTGGCATGCGTCACTTCCTGGACTTTATGGTTTAGGTCATGTGACCTCACTGACCAATCCTAGCCCTCCTGCACATATATAAGTGGCTCAGCCACCTTCCTAGATGCCTCAGTGTCAATGTCCTTGTGTCCTGATAGGTTCCTGATTCCCGCTTGTGTTCCTGACTCGTATTTGTGTTCCTGGATTCTGCTACCTGTTTGATGCTTGCCTTGACTCTCCTGTTACCGACCTGGATTGCCTGACCTGTACCTGTGCCGCCTGCCCTGACCAGCTGCCTCGTGTGCCCATCTTCCTCCAGAGGTAGCGACCTGGTGTTCCCCTTGGGAAAGTCTATCCCCACCATCAGGGGTACTGTGAATATCGAGAAAGATGGATATTAGTTAGATACAGTGGCATACAAAGGTTTGAGCACTTGGTCACAATTCCTGTTAAGCAAGGTGAAGATGAAATCATCTCCAAAAAGCTTAGTCACAGATGACACGTTCCCTTTGTATTTTAAGCAAAAACATTTTTAAAATAACAATAAAGGAAAATGGCCCAAAGCAAAGGTTTGGGCCCCCAGCATGGTTAGTACCCACTAGCGCCCCCTTTGGCAGGTATCACAGCTTTTAAACGCTTTTTGTAGCAGCCAAGAGTCTTTCACTACTTGTTTGGGAATTTTCTCAATTCTTCCTTGCAGACATCTTACAGTTCTGCTATTTTGAGGGATTTTCATCTATTCCTCCTGCAGTGGCTGGGTTTGGGGTGGCCCCAACGCTATGCTGGGTCCCCCGGACACAGTCGAGGTGTCACCACGTGTTGCTGCTCTCAATTTCCACAGAGCCAAGTAAATACAGTGACAATAAACAGGGTATATATCACAACATATAAAATGCGGGTAAACAGTATTAAACAGTATAAGTTAACTCTTTCAAGAGAAATAAAGTAAGAAGTTTTAACTTTGCATAGGGGATATAGGCAAATGTCAAAGTACTCTCTGCTCTAGGGCACTACACTCCTTGCAGACGTCTTCCAGGTCTCTGACACTCCTTGGCCATCTTGTTGGCTCTGCTCTTGAGGGATTTTCCTCCATTCCCCCTTGCAGACGTCTTCCAGGTCTCTGACACTCCTTGGCCATCTTGTTGGCTCTGCTCTTGAGGGATTTTCCTCCATTCCCCCTTGCAGACGTCTTCTAGGTCTCTGAGATTCCTTGGCCATCTTGAAGGCTCTGCTCTTTTGGGGGATTTTCCTCCGTTCTTCCTTGCAGACGTCTTCCAGGTCTCTGAGATTCCTTGGCCATCTTGAAGGCTCTGCTCTTTTGAAGGATTTTCCTCTGTTCCTCCTTGCAGACATCTTCCAGTTCTCTGAGATTCCTGGGACGTCTTGCATACTCTGCTCTTTTGATGGATTTTTCTCCATCCTTCCTTGCAGACATCTTCCAGTTCTGTAAGATTCCGGGGCCGTTTTGGATGTTCTGCTCTTTTGAGGGATTTTCTTCCATTCCTCCTTGCAGTTGTCTTCCAGTTCTGTGAGGTTCATGGGCTATCTTGCATGCTCTGCTCTTTTGAGGTCTAGCCACAGATTTTCAATGATGTTCAGATCGGAAAACTGTGAGGGCCATAGTAAAACCTTCAGCAGATCAGGGGACTGTGAGGGCCATAGTAAAACCTTCAGCAGATCAGGGGACTGTGAGGGCCATAGTAAAACCTTCAGCAGATCAGGGGACTGTGATGGCCATGGTAAATCCTTCAGCAGATCAAGGGACTGTGAGGACCATGGTAAATCCTTCAGCAGATCAAGGGACTGTGAGGGCCATGGTAAAACCTTCAGCAGATCAGGGGACTGTGAGGGACATGGTAACACCTTCAGCAGATCAGAGGACTGTGAGGGCCATGGTAAAACCTTCAGCAGATCAGAGGACTGTGAGGGCCATGGTAAAACCTTCAGCAGATCAGGGGACTGTGAGGGCCATGGTAAAACCTTCAGCAGATCAGGGGACTGTGAGGGCCTTAGTAAGACCTTCAGCAGATCAGGGGACTGTGAGGGCCATGGCAAAACCTTCAGCAGATCAAGGGACTGTGAGGGCCATGGCAAAACCTTCAGCAGATCAGGGGACTGTGAGGGCCATGGCAAAACCTTCAGCAGATCAGGGGACTGTGATGGCCATGGTAACACCTTCAGCAGATCAAGGGACTGTGAGGGCCATGGTAAAACCTTCAGCAGATCAGGGGACTGTGAGGACCATGGTAAAACCTTCAGCAGATCAGGGGACTGTGAGGGCCATGGTAAAACCTTCAGCAGATCAGGGGACTGTGAGGCCATGGTAAAACCTTCAGCTTGCACCTTTTGAGGTAGTTTATGGTGGATTTTACATAGTAACATAGTATATAAGACCGAAAAAAAGACATCTGTCCATCCAGTTCGGCCTGTTTCCTACAAGTTGATCCAGAAGAAGGCAAAAAACCCCTGTGAGGCAGAAGCCAATTTTCCCTACTTAAGGGGAAAAAAATTCCTTCCCAACAATCAGGCATCAGAATAACTCCCTGGATCAACGACCCCTCTCTAGTAGCTGTAGCCAGTAATATTATTACACTCCAGAAATACATCCAGGACCCTCCTGAATTCCTTAATCGTACTCACCATCACCACCTCCTCAGGCAGAGAGTTCCATAGTCTCACTGCTCTTACAGTATAGAGTCCATAGTCCCACTGCTCTTACAGTAAAGAGTCCATAGTCTCCCTGCTCTTACAGTAAATAGTCCATAGTCTACTCTCCCTGCTCTTACAGTATAGAGTCCATAGTCTCACTGCTCTTACAGTACAGAGTCCATGGTCTCACTGCTCTTACAGTAAAGAGTCCATAGTCTCACTGCTCTTACAGTAATGAGTCCATGGTCTCACTGCTATTACAGTATAGAGTCCATAGTCTCACTGCTCTTACAGTAATGAGTCCATGGTCTCACTGCTATTACAGTATAGAGTCCATAGTCTCACTGCTCTTACAGTATAGAGTCCATAGTCTCACTGCTCTTACAGTATAGAGTCCATAGTCTCACTGCTCTTACAGTAAAGAGTCCATAGTCTCACTGCTCTTACAGTACAGAGTCCATAGTCTCACTGCTCTTACAGTATAGAGTCCATAGTCTCACTGCTCTTACAGTATAGAGTCCATAGTCTCACTGCTCTTACAGTATAGAGTCCATGGTCTCACTGCTCTTACAGTATAGAGTCCATAGTCTCACTGCTCTTACAGTAAAGAGTCCATAGTCTCACTGCTCTTACAGTAAAGAGTCCATAGTCTCACTGCTCTTACAGTAAAGAGTCCATAGTCTCACTGCTCTTACAGTACAGAGTCCATAGTCTCACTGCTCTTACAGTACAGAGTCCATAGTCTCACTGCTCTTACAGTAC
This sequence comes from Bufotes viridis, assembly GCA_033119425.1. Lineage (NCBI taxonomy): Eukaryota > Metazoa > Chordata > Amphibia > Anura > Bufonidae > Bufotes > Bufotes viridis. Next base: position 398,134,962 of record CM065593.1, read on the forward strand.
AGAGTCCATAGTCTCACTGCTCTTACAGTATAGAGTCCATAGTATCACTGCTCTTACAGTATAGAGTCCATAGTCTCACTGCTCTTACAGTATAGAGTCCATGGTCTCACTGCTCTTACAGTATAGAGTCCATAGTCTCACTGCTCTTACAGTAAAGAGTCCATAGTCTCACTGCTCTTACAGTAAAGAATCCTTTTCTATGTTTGTGTACAAACCTTCTTTCCTCCAGACGCAGAGGATGTCCCCTCGTCACAGTCACAGTCCTGGGGATAAATAGATGATGGGAGTGATCTCTGTACTGACCCCTGATATATTTATACATAGTTATTAGATCTCCCCTCAGTCGTCTTTTTTCTAAAGTGAATAACCCTAATTTTGATGATCTTTCAGGGTACTGTAGTTGCCCCATTCCAGTTATTACTTTAGTTGCCCTCCTCTGAACCCTCTCCAGCTCTGCTATGTCTGCCTTGTTCACAGGAGCCCAGAACTGTACACAGTCCTCCATGTGTGGTCTGACCACGTGTGTTTAGTAATATTATCCATTTGTAGAAGCCATCCTTTTTTTTCTGCCTCAGCTTTTTCAGTTATGCTTGCTTCCAGAATTCGCTGTAATTTCATTGAATCCATTCTTCCCTCTGCCTGTGAAATGTTGCCTGCGCCGTTGGCTGCAACACAATGATTCCCCCCCCCCCCATGCTTAATGTTTGAAGGGGTGTTCTTCTCATGAAATTTTGGGCCCTTTTTTCTTCTCACATACCTTTGCTCGTTGTGGCCACAGAGCTCTATTTGTGGCCTCCGGCTTATTTACATGTTCTTTTGCTGAATCTTGTGGTGAGGACGCAGGAGAGGTTTTATTCTGATGACTCTATGAAGTCCATATTTGTGCAGGTGTCGCTGAACAGTAGAACAATGTCCCACAACTTCAGCGTCTGCTAAATCTTCCTGAAGGTCTTTTGCAGTCAAGCGAGGTTCTGATTTGCCTTTTTAGCAATCCTACCAGCAGCTGTCTGACATTTTTCTTGGTCTTCCAGACCTTCTCTTCACCTCCCCTGTTCTTGTTTAAAGGGGTTGTCCAAGTTATTTTTATTGATTACATCCTCAGGGTCCTCAATATCAGATCGGTAGGGGTCTAACACCACTGCTGATTGGCTGGTTCAAGAGAAAGCACTCGCCATGCCAGCGCTGCCTTCTCTTCTTTGTTTACCTGCTCGCCGTCCCAACAGCAGCGGTGATCAGAGTAATTACAAGCTGTGCATTCACTTCTATGGCGGCTCTGTAGTGGTCACTTCTATTGACGGATGAGGGTTCTGGGCCGTCTTGCATACTCTGCTCTTTTGAGGGATTCTCCTCTATTCCTCCTTGCAGACGTCTTCCAGTTCTGTGAGATTCCTGGGCCATCTTGCAGGCTCTGCTCTTTTGGGGTGTATCCACAGTTTTTCAATGATGATCAGGTCAGTTGTCACGTATGACGAGTCATGTATGATGTGTTGTCATGTATAGCAAGTTACCTATGATGTGTCAGTGGTCATGAATTGCGAGCCAGTTGTCATGTATGATGTCAGTTGTCATGTATAAGAGCACATATTACGAGTCACGCATGATGTGTCGGTGGTCATTTCACATACGATGTGTTGGTGGTCATGTGCTGTTCCTCTGCAGGTGCGTCTTCCCTCCGGACAGTCGGTGCGGCTTGGTCTGCCGGGTGACTCGCGGCTGCAGAGCGTATGTGATCATGTACACGGTCTGCAGCCGGCGCTGGCTCCCTGCCGCTTGTTGCAGACGTTTCCCACCAGACACTTTACAGAGCAGGACCTGCCCCGAAGCCTCCAGGAGCTGGGACTGACACCCAGTGCCACCCTGTGTGTGCACCCCGGGAACCCACCCACCACAGAGCCCCCTGAGTCTTCCTTGGTGCCCCCTGAGTCTTCCTTGGTGCCCCCCATGTGTGAAGCAGATGAGCTGATGATGCAAGGAGAGCGACTGCGACCCATCCTCCGCTCCCCGGCCCAAGCTGTGGCCCATGACGTCCACATGAGGACAGAACCCGCACTGCAGCATTCCTGGGGTATGTATGCAATGAGGGGAGGGTGGGCGTCTGGAGGGGGGTATATATCCTCCGAATTTACCTACTTACCAGTGATGTCTACCCTCATCATCCACAGGACGCGGGCATCGCTTGGTGCCAGAGGAGGAGAGTGGAGCTGAGGAAGAAGAGGGAGCAGCAGGTAATGAAGGTGAATTACAGATTCACTCCCTAACCCCCCCCCCAGGGTCGGCGGCTTACAGATTCATCCCCCCATGGGGAGGCGGTGGGGGAGGAAGCGCTATGTACAGATGTCATGCAGGGGGAGGCACCAGGGGTGGGTCACAGAGGAGAATGAGGGTTGTGATGTGGAGCGAGCAGGGGGAGGATGTGAAGGAATAAGCTGCAGTTTTCACCTGTTGTATCCGTCTTCCCCGTTCAGGTGCGCAGGATGTTGGTGTCAGCGCGGAGTCCCACCAGTGGCCAATGAACGGCGTCCGACTCCAGTGAGTGTGCTGTAATGGGGGCATATAATAGAGGGGGACACGGTATAAAGTACAAGGGTGATGTGCTATTATGGGGTGATATATAATTGGGTTATAAATAATGGGCTGATATATAATATAATGAGGTGACATATAATGAGGTGACATATACTGGGGTGATATATAATGGGGTGATATATACTGGGGTGATATATAATGGGCTGATATATAATATGAGGTGACGTATAATGAGGTGACATATAATGGGGTGATATCCAATGCCCTATGTGTCTCTCAGGCTGTCACATGACGATGGCTCCTCCCCTCATCCTCCACGTGTCATGGCGAGGGTGGCTGCGGAGATGCGTCAGGAGAGCGCGAGAAGCCAGAGCCCCCGAGGATCTCCAGGACGTCGGCGGTGCCCACACTGAGGAGCCTGACTCTGCGCCGGGCAATGCCCGTCTTCACTGGCAAGTCCACTGTCATGTCCACCATGTCGCAGCCAGTCACACCAGTGTACTGACCGAGCCCCAGACATGACGGGGTTAATATCTCACCCTGTGTCCTCCCATAATTCTCTACTCTGCGGCCTCCACAAGTATGTGCACACGTGAGATACTGCAAACGTGTGCCGGGATATGATGTGTATACAGTACTGACCTGTGCCGGGATATGATGTGCGTATACAGTACTGACCTGTGTCGGGATATGATGTGCGTATACAGTACTGACCTGTGCCGGGATATGACGTTTATACGGTACTGACGTGTGGTGGGGTATGACAAGTATATACGGTAATAACATGTGGCGGAATATGACACGTGTATACGGTTCTGATGTGTGCCCTCATATGACACGTTTATACGGTACTGATGTGTGCCCGGATTTGACACGTTTATGGCGGGATATGATACAGTTGCAAGAAAAAGTATGTGAACCCTTTGGAATGATTTGGATTTCTGCACAAATTGGTCATAAAATGTGATCTGATCTTCATTTAAGTCCCAACAATAGACAATCCCAGTCTGCTTAACCTAATAACACACAGAGAATTAAATGTTACCATGTTTTTATTGAACACACCATGTAAACATTCACAGTGCAGGTGGAAAAAGTATGTGAACCCCTAGACCAGTGATGCTCAACCTGCAGCCTCCAGCTGTTGTAAAACTACAACTCCCAGCATGCCTCTACAGCTATTAGGGCATGCTGGGAGTTGTAGTTTTACAACAGCTGGAGGGCCGCAGGTTGAGCATCACTGGTCTAGACTAATAACATCTCCAAGAGCTAATTGGAGTGAGGTGTCAGCCAACTGGAGTCCAATCAATGAGATGAGATTGGAGGTGTTAGTTACAGCTGCCCTGCCCTATAAAAAACACACACCAGTTCTGGGTTTGCTTTTCCCAAGAAGCATTGCCTGATGTGAATGATGCCTCGCACAAAAGAGCTCTCAGAAGACCTACGATTATGAATTGTTGACTTGCATAAAGCTGGAAAGGGTTATAAAAGTATCTCCACAAGCCTTGCTGTCCATCAGTCCACTGTAAGACAAATTGTCTATAAATGGAGAAAGTTCAGCGCTGCTGCTACTCTCCCTAGGAGTGGCCGTTCTGTAAAGATGACTGTAAGAGCCCAGCACAGACTGCTCAATGAGGTGAAGAAGAAGCCTAGAGTGTCATCTAAAGACTTACAAAAGTCTCTGGCATATGCTAACATCCCTGTTAGCGAATCTACGATACGTAAAACACTAAACAAGAATGGATTTCATGGGAGGATACCACAGAGGAAGCCACTGCTGTCCAAAAAACCCATTGCTGCACGTTTACAGTTTTCACAAGAGCCCCTGGATGTTCCACGGCAGCACTGGCAAAATATTCTGTGGACAGATGAAACCACTATGTGTGGAGAAAAAGAGGCACAGCACACCAACATCAAAACCTCATCCCAACTGTGAAGTATGGTGGTGGGGGCATCATGGTTTGGGGCTGCTTTGCTGCGTCAGGGCCTGGACGGATTGCTATCATCGAAGGAAAAATGAATTCCCAAGTTTATCAAGACATTTTGCAGGAGATCTTAAGGCCATCTGTCCACCAGCTGAAGCTCAACAGAAGATGGGTGCTGCAACAGGACAACGACCCAAAGCATAGAAGTAACTCAACAACAGAATGGCTAAAACAGAAGAAAATACGCCTCTGGAGCGGCCCAGTCAGAGTCCTGACCTCAACCCGAGTGAGATGCTGCGGCAGGACCTCAAGAAAGCGACTCACACCAGACATCCCAAGAATATCGCTGAACTGAAACCGTTCTGTAAAGAGGAATGGCCAAGAATTACTCCTGACCGCTGCGCGCGTCTGATCTGCAACTACAGGAAACATTTGGTGGAAGTTATTGCTGCCAAAGGAGGTTCAACCAGTTATTAAATCCAAGGGTTCACATACTTTTTCCACCTGCACTGTGAATGTTTACATGGTGTGTTCAATAAAAACATGGTAACATGTAATACTCTGTGTGTTATTAGTTTATGCAGACGGTGATTGTCTATAGTTGGGACTTAGATGAAGATCAGATCACATTTTATGACCAATTTGTGCAAAATCCATATCATTCCAAAGGGTTCACATATTTTTTTGCAACTGTATGTGTATACGGTACTGATGTGTGCAGGGATATGATGTGTATACAGTACTGATGTGTGCTGGGATATGACGTGTACGTGGTACTGACGTGTGGCGGAATATGACACGTGTACGTGGTACTGACGTGTGCGGGGATATGACACGTGTACGGTACTGATGTGTGCGGGGATATGATGTGTATACGGTACTGATGTGTGCTGGGATATGATGTGTATACGGTACTGATGTGTGCTGGGATATGATGTGTATACGGTACTGATGTGTGCTGGGATATGATGTGTATACGGTACTGATGTGTGCGGGGATATGATGTGTATACAGTACTGATGTGTGCGGGGATATGATGTGTATACAGTACTGATGTGTGCGGGGATATGATGTGTATACGGTACTGATGTGTGCTGGGATATGATGTGTATACAGTACTGATGTGTGCTGGGATATGATGTGTATACAGTACTGATGTGTGCGGGGATATGATGTGTATACGGTACTGATGTGTGCTGGGATATGATGTGTATACGGTACTGATGTGTGCGGGGATATGATGTGTATACGGTACTGATGTGTGCGGGGATATGATGTGTATACAGTACTGATGAGTGCCCAAATATGACACGTGTACGGTACTGATGTGTGCGGGGATATGACACGTGTACGTGGTACTGATCACGCCCCCTCTCTCCGCAGCCCCCAGCATGCAGTACCCCGGCTCCCTGTCCGGGCTGACCCCGGATCTGGCGGAGATGATAATTGATTACATGATTAAGGAGCAGCTCCTGCGTCCCAGGATCCTGGAGCTGTTTGCCGGCTGCCCCGTCGGCAGGATCACGCTGAGCTGCTACCCCTACTGCACCAATGACCTGATCCGACAGCTGCGAGGCTTCCCGGGCCTGCGCCGCCTGAGTCTGAGCTCCTCCGGGCTGATCACAGGTACGGATCGCTGCACCCTACATCACGGCTCGTCAGCAGCCACATCCTGACATCCTGCTCTCTCCCCTCAGATCAGGGGCTCGGCGTGATCCAGCAACTGCAGAAGTTACAGCACCTGAACCTCAGTGCCTGCCGGAACCTGACTGAGTCTTGCCTGCTCCACCTCCGAGGTGACCGCTCGCTGTCCTGTGTCCAGTATGTGTATGTGCCCCTTATGTGGGGGAGTGCCCCAAACACGAATGTCATGTGTCGGTACCTTCAGTACGATTGTGCACGTTATGTGTCCTGTGTGGGTTGGATTATCTTCCGCTGTCTGGCTCTAGTTTCTTTAGTGCTTTCCATTTGAGCAGAACACCCTGGTTAAGTATCATCGTGTCAGCGTTCTTCGGTCATCATTGTGCTCGATCCGATTCCTCTCTCTCTGTCATCATTGTGCTCGATCCAATTCCTCTCTGTGATCGTTGTACTTGGTCTGGTTCCATTCTCTGTCATTGTGTTGGAGCTGGTTTCTTTCTCTGTCATTGTTGTACTCTTTCTGGTCCTCTCTTTGTCATCGTTGTGCTCAGTCTGGACCCTCTCGCTTTCTCGTCATTGTCCAGTTCCTCTCTCTCATTGTGCTTGGTCTGGTTCCTCTCTCTGTCATCGCTGTGCTTGGTCTGGTTCCTCTCTCTGTCATCGCTGTGCTTGGTCTGGTTCCTCTCTCTGTCATCGCTGTGCTTGGTCTGGTTCCTCTCTCTCTCATCGCTGTGCTCGGTCTGGTTCCTCTCTCTCTCATCGCTGTGCTTGGTCTGGTTCCTCTCTCTCTCATCGCTGTGCTCGGTCTGGTTCCTCTCTCTCTCATCGCTGTGCTTGGTCTGGTTCCTCTCTCTCTCATCGCTGTGCTCGGTCTGGTTCCTCTCTCTCTCATCGCTGTGCTTGGTCTGGTTCCTCTCTCTCTCATCGCTGTGCTTGGTCTGGTTCCTCTCTCTCATCGCTGTGCTTGGTCTGGTTCCTCTCTCTCTCATCGCTGTGCTCGGTCTGGTTCCTCTCTCTCATCGTTTTGCTCGGTCTGGTTCCTCTCTCTCTCATCGCTGTGCTTGGTCTGGTTCCTCTCTCTCTCATCGCTGTGCTTGGTCTGGTTCCTCTCTCTCTCATCGCTGTGCTTGGTCTGGTTCCTCTCTCTCTCTCATCGCTGTGCTCGGTCTGGTTCCTCTCTCTCTCATCGTTTTGCTCGGTCTGGTTCCTCTCTCTGTCATAGTTGTGCTCAGTCCGGTTCCTCTCGCTTTCTCGTCATTGTACTTAGTCCAGTTCCTCTCTCTCGTTGTGCTTGGTCTGGTTCCTCTCTGTCCAGTTGCTCCGTAGGCCCGCATTTTCCCTCAGCCCACTTCCTCTGTTGTCATTGTGCTCTGTCTGGTTCCTCTCTCAGCGAGCGTTGTGCTTGGTCTGGTTGCTGTCTGTCATCGTTGTGCCTGGTCTGGTTCCTCTCTGTCATTGATGTGCTCAGTCTAGTTCCACTCTTTGTGCAGTTCCTCTCTCTGTCATCGTTGTACTTGGTCTGGTTCCTCTCTCTGTGTCATCGTTGTGCTTGGTCTGGTTCCTCTCACGGTCATCGTTGTGCTCGGTCTGGTTCCTCTCACGGTCATCGTTGTGCTCGGTCTGGTTCCTCTCACGGTCATCGTTGTGCTCGGTCTGGTTCCTCTCACGGTCATCGTTGTGCTCGGTCTGGTTCCTCTCACGGTCATCGTTGTGCTCGGTCTGGTTCCTCTCACGGTCATCGTTGTGCTCGGTCTGGTTCCTCTCACGGTCATAGTTGTGCTTAGTCCAGTTCCTCTCTCGTTGTGCCTGGTCTGGTTCCTGTCTGCCATCGATGTGCTCTGGTCTGGTTCCTCTCCGTCCAGTTGCTCCGTAGGCCCGCATTTTCCCTCAGCCCACTTCCTCTGTTGTCATTGTGTTCTGTCTGGTTCCGTTCTCAGCGAGCATCGTACTTGGTCTGGTTCCCCTCTGTCATTGATGTTCTCAGTCTAGTTCCTCTCTCTGTCATCGTTGTGCTCAGTTTGGTTCCTCTCTCGGTCATTGATGTGCTCTGTCTGGTTCCTCTCTGTCATTGATGTGCTCGGTCTGTTTCCTCTCTGTCATTGATGTTCTCAGTCTAGTTCCACTCTTTGTGCAGTTCCTCTCTCTGTCATCGTTGTGCTCGGTCTGGTTCCTCTCTGTGTCATCGTTGTGCTCGGTCTGGTTCCTCTCTGTGTCATCGTTGTGCTTGGTCTGGTTCCTCTCTCTGTGTCATCGTTGTGCTCGGTTTGGTTCCTCTCTCGGTCATTGATGTGCTCGGTCTGGTTCCTCTCTCGGTCATTGATGTTCTCAGTCTAGTCCCTCTCTCTGTCCAGTTTCCCTCTCTGTCATCGTTGTGCTTGGTCTGGTTCCTCTCTCTGTCATCGTTGTGCTCAGTTTGGTTCCTCTCTCGGTCATTGATGTGCTCGGTCTGGTTCCTCTCTGTCATTGATGTTCTCGGTCTAGTTCCACTCTCGGTCTGGTTCCTCTCTCTGTGTCATCGTTGTGCTCGGTCTGATTCTTCTCTGGTCATTGATGTGCTCGGTCTGGTTCCTCTCTGTCATTGATGTTCTCGGTCTAGTTCCACTCTCGGTCTGGTTCCTCTCTCTGTGTCATCGTTGTGCTCGGTCTGATTCTTCTCTCGGTCATTGATGTGCTCGGTCTGGTTCCTCTCTGTCATTGATGTTCTCAGTCTAGTTCCACTCTCGGTCTGGTTCCTCTCTCTGTGTCATCGTTGTGCTCGGTCTGATTCTTCTCTCGGTCATTGATGTGCTCGGTCTGGTTCCTCTCTGTCATTGATGTTCTCAGTCTAGTCCCTCTCTGTCCAGTTTCTCTCTCTGTCATCGTTGTGCTTGGTCTGGTTCCTCTCTCTGTCATCGTTGTGCTCGGTCTGGTTCCTCTCTCGGTCATTGATGTGCTCGGTCTGGTTCCTCTCTGTCATTGATGTTCTCAGTCTAGTTCCACTCTCGGTCTGGTTCCTCTCTCTGTGTCATCGTTGTGCTCGGTCTGGTTCCTCTATCGGTCATTGATGTGCTCGGTCTGGTTCCTCTTTCGGTCATTGATGTGCTCGGTCTAGTCCCTCTCTCTGTCATCGTTGTGCTCTGTCTGGCTCCCCTGACTTCAATACTTTGTGTTCTGTTCACTTCTGGATTTTCGTGTCTCTGTCTCTGCAGGTTTGAAGCATTTGTCCCACCTTGTCCTGGATCAGACCAAGGTCCGCGATAGCGGAATGTGTGACTTCCTGCTGAACACAGACTGTTCCCTCACCCACCTCAGCGTCAATCAGACGGCGATTACTGAGCGCACCCTCAGTATTCTGGCGCAGCGGAGCCCGGAGCTGAGAGTGCTGAGTGTGAAACACACCCAGGTGGGCGTCATCACATTGTGTCAGGGGGATACGTCCTGTGTCGGGTTGTCTCCATGACTCTGGTTATCTTGTCTGTCTCTTAGGTCTCTGACATCTCCCCATTGTGTGGTCTGAAGCAGCTGACGACTCTCCATTTAGACAGTACCCAAGTGACTGAGGAGTCACTCCAGACCGTCTCTTCCCTGCCGACACTCTCCACACTCACACTTACAGGGGTGCAGTCTCTGAGCTCCAGTCGGGTGTTGGAGCTGCTGTCTGGTGAGTCCAGGAGTGTCGCTCAGGGATGTCTCTCACGTGGTGTCTGTCACTGGTGTGCTTTGCTTGTGATATTTCTTCCCTTTCAGTGCTGTCTCACTCAGGTTTCTGTCGCTTGCTGACTTCTATTACTCTGAGGTCTCCCTTTCTTTCTGTGATGTCTCTCTGTTAGTGAAGTGTCTCTCAGTGAAGTCTCTCTGGGGTCTCTCTCCCGTGGTGACGTCTCCATTGTTATTTCCTCTCTTCTGCCACAGGTCTGTCTCTCACACGCCTTCTGCTTCCTGGGAGACACAGCCTTTCTGATGTGGGACTGTCACATCTGTCTCATCTCTGTGGTCTCTTAGAATTAGACCTAACAGATCACACCCAGATCACAGACCATGGCGTGCAGCACGTCTCGCAGCTCACAAGGTGAGACCGCTTCTTCTTCACACATCAGCAGAGTATTAGGAGGGGGCTGTTAGGAGTCATGTGGGAGGGGACTGTTAGGAGTCATGTGGGAGGTTACTTGTAGGTGCCATGTGGGAAGGGACTGTGTGGGTTCATGGAGGGGGCTGGGAGGGGTGTATTAGGGGCCATGTGGGAGGGGACTATTAGGGGCCATGTGGGAGGGGACTATTAGGGGCCATGTGGGAGGGAACTATTAGGGGTCATGTCAGAAGGGTGTATTAGGGGCCATGTGGGAGGGGACTATTAGGGGCCATGTGGGAGGGGACTATTAGGGGCCATGTGGGAGGAGACTATTAGGGGTCATGTAGGTGCTGCTGTGGTGATGGGGGGCCTCTCATGTGCGTGTTTTGGTTCGCCAGGTTGCGTGTCTTGTCCCTGTGTAACACGTCGGTGTCGGACTCTGGACTGCGCCATCTGCAGGGACTGAAGCTGTTGGAGGAGTTAAGTCTGGACCGGACTAAAGTGACCAGCAGAGGGGTGTCCCAGTGCATCCCCCACCTCCCGCATCTCCAGGTTCCTTCAGCTGTCCCGGGCCCCTGTGATCCATGTGTAGAATGGGGGGGGGGATGTTAAACTCTCACATCCTTGATATTGGGCTCCTCCCTAATAATGTGGGGGGGGGGGGGGGGGTGATGCCGCCAGTTATCGCCTGTGTTTAGTCACTGAATTGTGCTCTTCTCTTGGGCAGGTCCTCGGGTTGGCGGACACCAAGGTTGGTGACAATGTCTTGAAGCTCGGAGTCCAGAACTGCAAGAACCTTGTGAAAGTCAATTTAAGTCGCACGCGAGTCACCAACAAGGGTGAGTGGAGGCGGGGCTAGAGGGGAGGGGCTCTGATGTTCATAATCTGTGGAGGGGCCCTGCTATACGGTCAGAAGAGGGAGGGGTTAGGGGGGGTTCTCTGATGTTCATAGTCGGGGGAAGGGCTCTGTTATGGGGAGGGTCTCTGTGATTTGGTTAGGGGAGCAGCTCTGTTAATAGTCGGGGGAGGGGCTCTGGTCAGGGGAGGGGATTTAATGTCCATGGTCGGGGGAGGGGCTCTGATCCTGGTCGGGGGAGGGGCTCTGATCATTGTCAGGAGAGGGGACTTTAATGTTCATGGTCGGGGGAGGGGCTGTGGTCGGGGGAGGGGCTCTGATCATGGTCAGGTCGAGCTGAGATCAGTTTTACATCTGCTCTGATATCACCAGGACACTTGTGCTCCGCCCCCAAACGGCCGCCTATCAAGTGTATGTACCAATCAGGCCTCCGTTATATATCGCTCCATGTCAGTGATTGGGTGTCAGTCATGCGATTGAACATCATGGACGCCATGTCACTGAGGTTGATGAGGACAGCAGCGGTGTGGGGGAAGGGAAGGATTCACCAATCAGCGAGGACATCCACATCTTTATGGAATTGATTGATTAGCCAGACGGTGATGGCGGGGGAGAAGGTGATGGCGGGGGAGAAGGTGATGGCGGGGGAGAAGGTGATGGCGGGGGAGGCGGGAGAGAAGGTGATGGGGGAGAAGGTGATGGCGGGGGAGGCGGGAAAGAAGGTAATGGCCGGGGAGGCGGGAGAGAAGGTGATGGGGGAGAAGGTGATGGCGGGGGAGGCGGGAGAGAAGGTGATGGCGGGGGAGGCGGGAGAGAAGGTGATGGCGGGGGAGGAGGGAGAGAAGGTGATGGTGGGGGAGGCGAGAGAGAAGGTGATGGCGGGGAAGGCGGGAGAGAAGGGAGAGGCGGGAGAGAAGGTGATGGCGGGGGAGGAGGGAGAGAAGGTGATGGTGGGGGAGGCGGGAGAGGCGGGAGAGAAGGTGATGGCGGGGAGGAGGGAGAGAAGGTGATGGTGGGGAGGCGGGAGAGAAGGTGATGGCGGAGAAGGGGAGGCGGGAGAGAAGGTGATGGCGGGGAGGAGGGAGAGAAGGTGATGGTGGGGGAGGCGGGAGAGAGAAGGTGATGGCGGGGAGGCGGGAGAGAAGGTGATGGTGGGGGAGAAGGTGATGGCGGGGGAGGCGGGAGAGAAGGTGATGGCGGGGGAGGCGGGAGAGAAGGTGATGGCGGGGGAGGCGGGAGAGAAGGTGATGGCGGGGAGGCGGGAGAGAAGGTGATGGCGGGGGGAGAAGGTGATGGCGGGGAGGCTGGAGAGAAGGTGATGGCAGGGGAGGCTGGAGAGAAGGTGATGGCAGGGGAGGCGGGAGAGAAGGTGATGGCGGGGGAGGCGGGAGAGAAGGTGATGGCGGGGGAGGCGAGAAAGAAGGTGATGGCGGGGGAGGCGGGAGAGAAGGTGATGGCGGGAGAGAAGGTGATGGCGGGAGAGAAGGTGATGGCGGGAGAGAAGGTGATGGCGGGAGAGAAGGTGGTGGCGGGGGAGGTGGGAGAGAAGGTGATGGCGGGGGAGGCGGGCATCAGCTTCTGATCATGGACCTTTCAGGAAGTGCTGGATGGTTGGGAGTGTTCCCTCCCCTACCTATCAATGGGTTGGGGGGCGTGATGAGCAGACAAAGTGAAGAAGTTGTGTTCGTGGTTAGTTGCTGTTTCGTACTGGAAGGGTCAGGATCTGAGCTGAGGCCAGATCCTGGGACCACGTGTGAGGATCTCCTGATCAGGGAGATGTGTTTTATGTAAGGCTAGCTTACGTGCAAAGAGGTTAATGTCTTTAATCCAGAGGAACGTGTCACATTGTGGGACCGGGGCAAAACTAAGGCCTCTATTCAGAAGTGCTTTTTGTGATGTCGTAATATCCTCATTTGATGTACTTATTTGTTGTATCCCCATTTTTCCCGATCCCTCAGTTGGATCCCAGCCTGTCCTAAAAAAAGGGGGGCAATAGGTGCATTTCTGACAGGTCCCACAATGTGACACGTTCCTCTGGATTAAAGACCTTAACCTCTGCACGTCAGGTAGCCTTACATAAAACACATAAACAAGCAGAATATGATGTACGTCAGATCTTTGAAAATGAGGAGATGTGTTGAATCATTGGAGGACCTTTGAGGGAGAATGAAGGATATCGGGTTACTCTTGACACCCTTTCCACTCTAAAACCAAAATCCAAAAATACTCCCCCCTGCACAGTTTCAGAAAATAGATACTTTTATGCAATTAGTTACACAGGATACTAATGAGGAAAGGCCACATAAAACCAAATTTGAGCAAAGAAGAACATGAGGCTCTAGAAATATTAAAAAGGAAAGATGACATCATAATCAAACCTAGTGATAAAGGAGGTAACGGTCATCCAGGATAAGGATGACTATGTGGATATGGTATTAAGACTTATACGAGATAAAAAAAACATACAAAACATTACAAAAACATCCTACTAATGAATACTCGGAAAACTTAAAACCTCTCCTTCTGAAAGCAAAGGAAGATAACTTAATAACAAAGGGTGAGTTCCAATACCTCTTTAATAGGAGTCCCGCTATTCCAACTTTCTATGCCTTACCGAAGGTTCATAAGAACAAAACCCCAATCCCAGGGAGACCCCTAGTCTCGGGAAATGACGGCCTCACACAAGCCCTGAGTATGTGGATGAAATCCTGAGGCCTTCATACATCAGGGACACAAGAGATCTCCTCCTGGAGATGAATGATGTTATGTTGACATCAAGCACTACTCTAGCTACTCTAGATGTTGAGTCCCTGTATATAATATTCTACACTCACTCGGACTACACGCGGTTGATCATTATTTAAACGCTAAAAGCAACAATTTCAAACGACACAATGGATTCGTACTTTCACTGTTGAGTTTTATTTTGGAGCACAATTATTTTATTTTTCAGGGACAATTTTACAAGCAAATTAATGGGACCGCTATGGGGACGACCTGCGCCCCCACTTATGCAAATCTTTTTTTTTAGGGTGGTGGGAAGATAATTTGGTGTTCACTGAAGAAATGTCGTCATATATCTGCCACATAGTCTATTGGGGCAGATATATAGACGACATCCTCATATTATGGGATGGAGTTCACACTAGTATTAAATAATGATATAGGGATGAAATACACCTATGAGGTCCAAGATAAGGAGATAGGGTTTTCTAGATCTAATGATCGGGATAGTGAAAGAAGGACAGCTGGAAACAGAGGTATATAGACAACCGACATCCACTAACAGCTATTCACATTGGACAAGTTGGCACCCAGAACCTCTAAAAAGGGGATCCCTACTGGCCAATACTTAAGAGCACGACGGAATTACTCTAATGATACATCTTCCAAAAAAGAAAGTGAACAACTGCTCCAGAGATTTGAGAACAGAGGCTACCCTTTGGCCCCTCTGAAAAAGGCCTTTAATAGAGCCAGGAGGACCCCCAGATAGGATTTACTGAAGTCTAAACCATCCAGAAGCAAAGATATCATAAGGTGTATTGGTACCTTTGATGGATACAATAAGGAGATATGTCGGATATTGAAGACACTGGCATATTATTGAATCTGATACTCCCCTCAAATCCTAGCATAACCTACAGAAGGGGCCCAAATTTGAAAGATCAATTGGTGCATAGTCATCTGGATGAGGATCGGCACCTTGTGGAGACTGTTCCTCCGGTAAATAAATCCCCCGAATTAAGAAGGTCATCAATCCTGATGACAAAAGAGAATATGAGATCAGACAACTAATCACCTGTAAGACAAAAGGGCCTCCCGCCCATGCCCCAAACTACATGCGGGGGAAACCCCTCAGGAATTGAGACGGCGGATCTCAGGGCATCTATCGGAACTGATAAAGATACATCCGTTGCTAGACACATAAAATATGCACATGGCAAGAATGTATCTCTCCTGAGATCCTGGGGCATTGAAAAGATGGCGACGGGACCTAGAGGAGGAGACCTGGACAAAAAACCTCTAAACGCGAAGCCTAAATACAATGAGCCCCAAGGTTTATCCATCACAGCATTCATACAGGGAATAAAAGAGAAACTCCACTTACGGAACAAATAGAAGGAGAATAATGACATATATAAATATGGGAAAGTTATCGACTGTCCTCCCCTTACCAAAAAATAATCAACATAATAAACAGTAATATTTCTTAAATAATCTAAAAAACTCTAAGGAAAGATTTAGCGACATCCTAAAGGCCTACTGTAAATCACATCCTACCACTCCGCAGTATAAAGGTCAGTGATTATCTAGATATTATAGACTGGGGTCGGAGAGGCCTACTGTAAATCACATCATGGCTCTGTATACGGTACAGTATAGCGCTGTGTATAGTGTATGGCGCTGTATACGGTACAGTATAGCGCTGTGTATGGCTCTGTATACGGTACAGTATAGCACTGTGTATAGTGTATGGCTCTGTATACAGTACAGTATAGCGCTGTGTATAGTGTATGGCTCTGTGTACGGTACAGTATAGCGCTGTGTATGGCTCCGTATACGGTACAGTATAGCACTGTGTATAGTGTATGGCTCTGTGTATAGTGTATGGCTCTGTGTACGGTACAGTATAGCGCTGTGTATAGTGTATGGCTCTGTATACAGTACAGTATAGCGCTGTGTATAGTGTTTGGCACTGTATACGGTACAGTATAGCGCTGTGTATAGTGTATGGCTCTGTGTACGGTACAGTATAGCGCTGTGTATAGTGTATGGCTCTGTATACAGTACAGTATAGCGCTGTGTATAGTGTATGGCTCTGTGTACGGTACAGTATAGCGCTGTGTATAGTGTATGGCTCTGTGTACGGTACAGTATAGCACTGTGTATAGTGTATGGCTCTGTGTACGGTACAGTATAGCGCTGTGTATAGTGTATGGCTCTGTATACAGTACAGTATAGCGCTGTGTATAGTGTATGGCTCTGTGTACGGTACAGTATAGCGCTGTGTATGGCTCTGTATACAGTACAGTATAGCGCTGTGTATAGTGTATGGCTCTGTGTATAGTGTATGGCTCTGTATACAGTACAGTATAGCGCTGTGTATAGTGTATGGCTCTGTGTACGGTACAGTATAGCGCTGTGTATAGTGTATGGCTCTGTGTATAGTGTATGGCTCTGTATACAGTACAGTATAGCGCTGTGTATAGTGTATGGCTCTGTGTACGGTACAGTATAGCGCTGTGTATAGTGTATGGCTCTGTATACAGTACAGTATAGCGCTGTGTATAGTGTATGGCTCTGTATACGGTACAGTATAGCACTGTATAGTGTTTGGCGCTGTATACGGTACAGTATAGCGCTGTGTATAGTGTATAGCTCTGTATACGGTACAGTATAGCACTGTGTATAGTGTATGGCTCTGTGTATAGTGTATGGCTCTGTATACGGTACAGTATAGCGCTGTGTATACGGTACAGTATAGCGCTGTGTATAGTGTATGGCTCTGTATACGGTACAGTATAGCGCTGTGTATAGTGTATGGCTCTGTATACGGTACAGTATAGCGCTGTGTATAGCTCTGTATACGGTACAGTATAGCGCTGTGTATAGTGTATGGCTCTGTGTACGGTACAGTATAGCGCTGTGTATAGTGTATGGCTCTGTATACGGTACAGTATAGCGCTGTGTATAGTGTATGGCTCTGTATACGGTACAGTATAGCGCTGTGTATACGGTACAGTATAGCGCTGTGTATAGTGTATGGCTCTGTATACGGTACAGTATAGCGCTGTGTATAGTGTATGGCTCTGTGTACGGTACAGTATAGCGCTGTGTATGGCTCCGTATACGGTACAGTATAGCACTGTGTATAGTGTATGGCTCTGTGTATAGTGTATGGCTCTGTATACGGTACAGTATAGCGCTGTGTATACGGTACAGTATAGCACTGTGTATAGTGTATGGCTCTGTGTACGGTACAGTATAGCACTGTGTATAGTGTATGGCTCCGTGTATAGTGTATGGCTCTGTATACGGTACAGTATAGCGCTGTGTATACAGTACAGTATAGCACTATGTATAGTGTATGGCTCTGTATACGGTACAGTATAGCGCTGTGTATAGTGTATGGCTCTGTATACGGTACAGTATAGCGCTGTGTATAGTGTATGGCTCTGTATACGGTACAGTATAGCACTGTGTATAGTGTATGGCTCTGTATACAGTACAGTATAGCGCTGTGTATAGTGTATGGCTCTGTATACAGTACAGTATAGCGCTGTGTATAGTGTATGGCTCTGTATACAGTACAGTATAGCGCTGTGTATAGTGTATGGCTCTGTATACGGTACAGTATAGCGCTGTGTATAGTGTATGGCTCTGTATACGGTACAGTATAGCTCTGTGTATAGTGTATGGCTCTGTATACGGTACAGTATAGCTCTGTGTATAGTGTATGGCTCTGTATACAGTACAGTATAGCGCTGTGTATACGGTACAGTATAGCGCTGTGTATAGTGTATGGCTCTGTATACAGTACAGTATAGCTCTGTGTATAGTGTATGGCTCTGTATACGGTACAGTATAGCGCTGTATATGGCTCTGTATACGGTACAGTATAGCACTATGTATAGTGTATGGCTCTGTGTATAGTGTATGGCTCTGTATACGGTACAGTATAGCACTGTGTATAGTGTATGGCTCCGTGTATAGTGTATGGCTCTGTATACGGTACAGTATAGCGCTGTGTATAGTGTATGGCTCTGTATACGGTACAGTATAGCACTATGTATAGTGTATGGCTCTGTATACGGTACAGTATAGCGCTGTGTATAGTGTATGGCTCTGTATACGGTACAGTATAGCGCTGTGTATAGTGTATGGCTCTGTATACGGTACAGTATAGCGCTGTGTATACGGTACAGTATAGCGCTGTGTATAGTGTATGGCTCTGTGTATAGTGTATGGCTCTGTATACGGTACAGTATAGCTCTGTGTATAGTGTATGGCTCTGTATACGGTACAGTATAGCGCTGTGTATGGCTCTGTATACGGTACAGTATAGCGCTGTGTATACAGTACAGTATAGCGCTGTGTATAGTGTATGGCTCTGTATACGGTACAGTATAGCGCTGTGTATAGTGTATGGCTCTGTATACGGTACAGTATAGCGCTGTGTATACGGTACAGTATAGCGCTGTGTATAGTGTATGGCTCTGTATACGGTACAGTATAGCGCTGTGTATAGTGTATGGCTCTGTATACAGTACAGTATAGCGCTGTGTATGGCTCTGTATACGGTACAGTATGGCTCCCTGTGCTTTCTCTCTTCTGACTGCCGGTTTTTGTCTCCTCCTCGGCAGGTTTGCGCTTCCTCAGGCACACTTCCATCGTACAGCTGAGTCTGGACGGTTCGGGGATCACTCTCCAGGGGGTTTCTGATCTGATGAGCGTCTGTCCCACCCTCACTAGTGTAAGAGCCAGCAACCTGCGGGTGATTCCTACTGACCAGGTGTCTGAAGAGGAGGATGGGAGCTGAGCGTTCCTCCATGATGAGGTCATCGGTAGATTCCTTCTCAGGTGTTGTGTAGTGTCAGACTTGGGATCTCATCACCTAGGCACTGAAGCATTATTTGGGATGGGCAGCAGGAGACTGTAGATTAGATGTTTTACTTTTCATGTCAGAGGATTTATTTTATTGCACCATCTACAGAGTGTCCAATAAAACCTTTTTATGAATCTGTGTTATTGTGGATGTAAATGATAAAACTGCTGTGTGAGGTGCAGATCCTGGTCTGGGTCCAGCTGCTGGAAGCCTACTCTCCAGACAGGACCATCTCCCTGTCTGCTGCGGCACTAGCACAAAGCGTGAAGAACGCCGGAAGAGGTTTAAGGCAGATTAGTCTCTCTATAAAGAGCCCAGTGCCCTTGGCCTCTGTTCTGTGTGTCATTAATATGAGAGAAGTAAAGATGGGAGCTAGAGCTTGTGAGATAGGAGCAAAGTGCAACATACTAGAGTGTAGAGGTCCTTGGTGAGAAGAAGATGTGATGTAGAAAGAAGGTAAAACACACCAGAGCATGGAGACCACTCGGGAGAAGATTTGATGATGAGAGCATGTGACGTAGTAAGAAGGTAAGACATACCTGACCATGGAGGCCGCTCAGGAGAAGACTTGATGAGAGCATGTGATGTAGTAAGAATGTAGAACACACCAGACCATGGAGGAAGCTCAAGAGAAGACTTGGTGATGAAAGGTTGTGAGGAAGATAGAATATACCAGAACATGAAGGCTTATCAGGAGACAACTTGGTGGTGAGAGTACGTGATGTAGGATCAAGGTAGACTGCACCAGAGCATGGAAGAAGCTCAGGAGAAGAATTGATTTTGACAGCATGGTGGCAGCTCAAGAGAAGACTTGATAAGAGCATGTGATGTAGTAAGAATGTAGAACACACCAGACCATGGAGGAAGCTCAGGAGAAGAATTGATGATGACAGCATGGTGGCAGCTCAAGAGAAGACTTGATAAGAGCATGTGATGTAGTAAGAATGTAGAACACACCAGACCATGGAGGAAGCTCAGGAGAAGAATTGATGATGACAGCATGGTGGCAGCTCAAGAGAAGACTTGATAAGAGCATGTGATGTAGTAAGAATGTAGAACACACCAGACCATGGAGGAAGCTCAGGAGAAGAATTGATGATGACAGCATGGTGGCAGCTCAAGAGAAGACTTGATGAGACCATGTGATGTAGTAAGAATGTAGAACACACCAGACCATGGAGGAAGCTCAGGAGAAGAATTGATGATGAGAGGTTGTGAGGCAGGAAGAAGGTAGAATATACCAGGGCATAGAAGCAGTTCAGAAGACTTAATGATGAGAACTTGTGATACAGAAACACGGTAAAATCTACCAAAGTGTAGAGGCCGCTCAAGAGAAGATTTGGTGATGAGGGGTTGTGATGTAGGAAGAAGGATGAAATACATAGGCAGAGAAGCGGCAGAGGAAAAGACTTTGATAAGATCTTGTCTTGTAGAAAGAAGGTAGAACACAACAAAGGCAGCTAGGAAGAAGACTTGATAATGGGAGGTCAGGAGGCTTAGAGGGTGGATCTGCGTTCACCATGGATTGATGTGTAACCACAGCACTTATTGAATGTTCATATTCTCCCCCATATGTGATGTATCCAGAGGCTCAGTGATGGGTTGTTGTGGAACATGATTAGAGTGGGGGTACCTGTGGTCAGTCAGTGACGGTGGTTCTTCTAGATGACACTGCCACCATTTAAGAGGACAAATGACTGGTGGATCTCTGTGAGATCCAAGAATTGTCTCCAGGATCCTATTATCTTATTTTTATTCCGGTTGACAGTAAAGGAGACTTGTTGTGGTGCAGACGTCACAGGTCATTATACTCACCATTTCTGCAGTCCAGTTCCCTTATAATGTAGAAACCACAAAAGAAGAAGGTCAACCCACCGACCGTTGTCAGCTCTTCAAATGAAGAAAGCAAGGTAAGGGGAAAGGGTTAAAAAGAAATCAATGTAAATAACAAAGTCAACTGAAACGTGACACTCTGCAACCAGTAAAGTGGCTATAACATAAGCCCAGAACGGTCTCCTCCAGTATTATAAAGCACAGCACCCCTGCCGATCCCCAGGGTTCAAAATGTCACGTGGAACACAAAACCCCCCGTTAAGTCACCAGCTAAAGTTACACCATGGTCACGAGCAGGTCTCCCAACATTCGACAGGACTGAAACCAGGTGAGCTGAAAACAATCATGTATGGACTGGGACTGTAACACATCTTGGTAACAAATCATTCCCAACATGCAAAAAACATTCTCACGTGTGTTTCTTTCCTGAGGACGCCACCACCCGGTCAATCGTCATTAGAAATTAGTGCTTCTCAAGAAACAGTTTGAATGGCGGGCTGTAGGGTCTATCCAGGTGTGGAGGATAGTCTTAGCTCCAGCAGCCACCACCTGGAGGACATCTAGTAACGTCAGGATCAATCTACCCGAATAGGGTCCAGATAGGGTCCAGTGGTGCTGCCGAAGTTGCATGAGTAGTGGTAAATGTGTGCATTCTGCACCGAAATGATTGTGTTTTGTTGGGGCAAAACCCCCTACTTCTATGATTGTCGGGGTCCCAATTGATGTGGATGTATAAGCGATCAGAGAGCTGACACAGACACACTGCTGAATCAGGTTCTCTCCTTTATTCCACCCAAGTATACATCTTTATAACACTACAGATAATTAGACAAGCCTGGCCCCCGCCGAGGGGGGAAAGCGAAACTAATGATTTGATTCGTTATTCATAAAAGGTAATACTCCTGCACCATACTAACAGAATTCTAATAATTAAAGTTTCTGCAGGATCTTATCTCAAAGTTTACATTCTCCAGCAGCACAACCCTAATCTCAGAAGGAACATAACTCTCTCTTGTATGTCAAACTCTGATAAGGGAGCGAGGGGGCGGCTACCTTGGCCTTGCAGCTAGAAACATTTGATCTATACACACAGAGACTGCCTACATCCTGCCAGCTGGCTCATTCATTTTCCACATATGCACAAGATGGAAGAAATACCCATACAAAATGGATTCTCATCCCGTCACAATCACCGGACATGTCCACAATGCTAAATATCCACCTCTGCAGTCATGTTCAATATGCCCATGCGATGTCCATATACTAGGCTGATATATGCCTGGTGATAATTCTGTAGGGTCGCTTCTCTATAGTGACTTAAGGGTAGGTAGTAAAGACTACACTCCAGGGCCAGCAGAGGAATATCTTTCAGCCATTTAGACTTGGCCGCACCTGGTGGTGTAGTCTAGAAGGGTCTGTGCCCTCTAAGGGCTGGGGTATGTCTGACAGAGTCCTGTAACACCCGACTCGATTCCTAGGGTCTCAGAGTAGATGATGATTGCCTAAAATAACTGCAGCTTGGAGATGAGGGAATAACGCTATATTCGGATATTTCAGGCCGAGCTATATACTACATGGCCAATCGTGGTGATCCCTCCTCTACGCCAGAAATCCCCATGTGGATTGGCCAGGAGAGACATGCAGCCAGCCATAGAGGTGTACATTCTTCTGAAGTCACACTCACCAGGTGGACATCAACAATACATTGTCCCTAAATTGCTTTGGGACCCCCCAATGAGGAAGATGGAGAAGGGGCGACTCTGGCTATAAACGCCTGTTCCTGCAACCTATTGGAGAATCAGAAGTCAGATAAACCCATCAGCGCCATCAATATAAGATCAGCGGGCAGGCTGATCAGCAGTTTGAAGAGAACGCAGAGCTTATATGAGCACGGGTATCTCGTCACTGTGTCCTGCTCACCGTCACAACAGCAGTCTAAGTACAGCAGGGCGGATAAAATTTATTAGTTAAATTTGATTTTTTTTTTTATATAAAATGCTTTTTGAGGAAAATGTATTACCATCCAAAGGTTATTTCATCATGAAATAAAGATTAGTTTTTAATTATGTAGAATAAGGCTGTATATGTTTAATTTTTTGGGTAAATCAATTCCATTGATTAGTCCATTCCCAATGTCAGGCTCTTCCAGAGGTTTTTGTAAGATTATTGGGCAGTTTCTCGGCCTATAAGACGTTATCACAGATGCTCGGTTTATCACAGGCCTCTTCTTCACAGCAGAAATTTCATAACATGAACAGAGTGAGAAAAAGACCTGAATCCTGAACTCCTACAAACTATGAATCCAGAACCAACCTCTATCAGTGCCTCAGTGTAAAGAACTTCAGGGAATAGAAGAGAAACAATATTTTTTTCTCCTTCCTAAGTACAACAGAAAAGTTGTCCAAATATGAATGATTAACCTATTAAACTGGGGATAAAAAAAACTAATGAAAAGTTTATTCTAAAAGTCTTCATCTACTTGCATATTGTAAGTTATACCAGCAAGAATTAGTCTTTATGTAGAAAACTATGATTTAAATCAAATCCACCCTGAATTACAGTGACGCCGTCCTATTCACTTCTCTGGACGGCTCCTCATTCACTTCTCTGGACGGCTCCTCATTCACTTCTATGGACGGCTCCTCATTCACTTCTATGGACGGCTCCTCATTCACTTCTATGGACGGCTCCTCATTCACTTCTCTGGACGGCTCCTCATTCACTTCTATGGACGGCTCCTCATTCACTTCTATGGACGGCTCCTTCCTTATTCACTTCTATGGACGGCTCCTCATTCACTTCTATGAACGGCTCCTCATTCACTTCTATGGACGGCTCCTTCCTTATTCACTTCTATGGACGGCTCCTTCCCTATCACTTCTATGGACGGCTCCTCATTCACTTCTATGGACGGCTCCTCATTCACTTCTATGGACGGCTCCTTCCCTATCACTTCTGTGGTCGGCTCCTTTCTATTCACTTCTATGGACGGCTCCTTCCGATTCACTTCTAAGGACGGCTCCTTCCTATTCACTCCTTTGGACGGCTCCTTCCCTATTCACTCCTTTGGACGGCTCCTTCCCTATTCACTCCTTTGGACGGCTCCTTCCCTATTCACTTCTGTGGACGGCTCCTTCCCATTCACTTCTGTGGACGGCTCCTTCCCATTCACTTCTGTGGACGGCTCCTTCCTATTCACTCCTTTGGACGGCTCCTTCCCTATTCACTTCTATGGACGGCTCCTTCCCTATTCACTTCTATGGACGGCTCCTTCCCATTCACTTCTAAGGACGGCTCCTTCCTATTCACTCCTTTGGACGGCTCCTTCCCTATTCACTTCTATGGACGGCTCCTTCCTTATTCACTTCTGTGGACGGCTCCTTCCTTATTCACTTCTATGGACGGCTCCTTCCCTATCACTTCTATGGACGGCTCCTTCCCTATCACTTCTGTGGACGGCTCCTTCCCATTCACTTCTAAGGACGGCTCCTTCCCATTCACTTCTAAGGACGGCTCCTTTCCATTCACTCCTTTGGACGGCTCCTTCCTTATTCACTTCTGTGGACGGCTCCTTCCTATTCACTTCTATGGACGGCTCCTTCCTTATTCACTTCTATGGACGTCTCCTTCCCTATCACTTCTATAGACGGCTCCTTCCTATTCACTTCTATGGACGGCTCCTTCCTTATTCACTTCTATGGACGTCTCCTTCCCTATCACTTCTATGGACGTCTCCTTCCTTATCACTTCTATGGACGTCTCCTTCCTTATCACTTCTATGGACGTCTCCTTCCTTATCACTTCTATGGACGGCTCCTTCCTTATCACTTCTATGGACGGCTCCTTCCTTATCACTTCTATGGACGGCTCCTTCCTTATTCACTTCTATGGACGTCTCCTTCCCTATCACTTCTATGGACGGCTCCTTCCTTATCACTTCTGTGGACGGCTCCTTCCTTATTCACTTCTATGGACGGCTCATTCCTTATTCACTTCTATGGACGGCTCCTTCCTATTCACTTCTGTGGACGGCTCCTTCCTTATTCACTTCTATGGATGTCTCCTTCCCTATCACTTCTATAGACGGCTCCTTCCTATTCATTACTATAGGACGGCTCTTTCCTATTCACTCCTTTGTTTGAAAACCCTTTTTTTGATTTTTCAGTTTTTCAAGCAATGAAAAAGGCAATATTACAGAGATGCAAGTAAGATTCGTACATGGCCGTAACAATAAACAACAGCATGTGGCTTCAGACCATACAGAGACACAGGTCTAATCAGGAAATCACAGACCCGTGGAACTCAGCTGCTAGATCAGCTCATGTCTACCCCACCAGTCAGGCGGGTTCCAAACAAAACATTAGCCTGAAAATGGAAATTTGTGAGGTGTCAGTCAAACAAATACACCCAACAGGGTGTCAATAATAGAAGCAGGAGAGCATAACCATTTTGTGGAACGTGCGGGGACCAGACCCCGAGCCAAGCGAGTCAGGCACTGTCCGGCTCTGAGAAATTGCCATCAGAGTGTGCCCGGAGTGTACCCATTTGCGCACTGCGAGAGAAGGTCTTCCAAGGCTCCCAAATCCTAACAAATTTCGAGTGTTTTACATTAGCATAGGAGCAGAGCTCCTCTAGTCTTGCAATTTGGTGGACCTTAGATAACCAGTGTGATAGTGGTGGAGCAATCGTCTGTTTCCAGTACAGTGGAATCATAGCCTTGGCCAGCAAGACTAGTTGATCCCACAAAGGCCTGTTATAGGTCCCTTTCAGTGTCGGTGTCAGATTAAGAAAGATTATATGTGGCGATAAAGGGGGGGCCCCAGGGCACAATTTTGATATCACCTCTGACACCGAGGACCAGAATGGTTTAATCAGGGAGCACTCCCACCAAATGTGTGTATACGTTCCTGGCTGTGAGGAGCACCGCCAGCAAGAGTCAGGGATCGAGGGATTCATGCAGTGTAGGACAATTGGCGTTTTATACCACCTACTTACTAGTTTGTAAGAGGTTTCTTGCAGTAGAACGCAACTAGAAGGACCCATACATGATCTATATATCCTCCGGACCTCTTCGTCTGTCACAATTATGGAGAGCTCTTTCTCCCATGCTGTAATATATGGTAGAATTTCCACCTTGCCAGGACGTGAGCGCATACCCTCGCCAATCTTAGAAAGAGTTTTCTTGGGCTCGGAGCGCTGTGATACCAGCTTCTCTAACCAAGTGAGTTCCCTAGAGATATCACCCGACTTGATCAGTTTTTTAAAGCTGAGGGCGACATGGTTATACCAGAGATCAACTACTACTACCTCCGGTATCAAGGACTGGAGTGATGTTTTATCTGGAAAGGAGCCATCTTGCAATAGGTCACCTAGTAGATGGTTCCTGAGTCTACGCTGTAGAGGCAACCAATGAGAAGCCTGCGTGTCAAAGAGGCCTAACAAGTCGCCTATACTGGTCAGAGGGGACGGCATAGGCCACAAGTCAGGGGACTTAGTCAAGCGTCTCCAAGTATGCAAAAGAGCTTTAGTGAGTGGGTTACATGGCAAGGGGAAAGCAGTTTGTAATGCGACTTTAGCTAGCGCCTGCGTACCAGAGAAAGCATTTGCCTCCTCCTCAATCGTGACATATAGTTTCGGTGTCGGTCTCCTGTGTCATTCTACTAACCTCAACAACTGTATGTTATCGTATATCAGTTTGACATTCGGCAATCCGATCCCCCCATCCTTCCTCCGCTTGTATAGGGTGTCAAACGCCACTCTATGGTGGGAGGAGCCCCAAATGTATTTTAAGAAGGTGCCTCGAATGGTCTGGAAGAAGGAGGGGGGGAGATAGCTATTCACTCCTTTGGACGGCTCCTTCCCTATTCACTTTTATGGACGGCTCCTTCCCATTTACTTCTATGGACGGCTCCTTCCTATCACTTCTATGGACGGCTCCTTCCTTATTCACTTCTTTGGACGGCTCCTTCCTTATTCACTTCTAAGGACGGCTCCTTCCTTATTCACTTCTATGGACGGCTCCTTCCTTATTCACTTCTAAGGACGGCTCCTTCCTTATTCACTTCTATGGACGGCTCCTTCCTTATTCACTTCTATGGACGGCTCCTTCCTTATTCACTTCTATGGACGGCTCCTTCCTTATTCACTTCTATGGACGGCTCCTTCCTTATTCACTTCTCTGGAAGGCTCCTTCCCTATCACTTCTGTGGACGGCTCCTTCCCTATCACTTCTAAGGACGGCTCCTTCCCTATCACTTCTATGGACGGCTCTTTCCTATTCACTTCTATGGACGGCTCCTTCCCTATCACTTCTGTGGACGGCTCCTTCCTATTCACTTCATGGACAGCTCCTTCCTTATTCACTTCTATGGACAGCTCCTTCCTTATTCACTTCTATGGACAGCTCCTTCCTTATTCACTTCTGGGGACGGCTCCTTCCTTATTCACTTCTATGGACAGCTCCTTCCTTATTCACTTCTGTGGACGGCTCCTTCCCTATCACTTCTATGGACGGCTCTTTCCTATTCACTTCTATGGACGGCTCCTTCCTTATTCACTTCTATGGACAGCTCCTTCCTTATTCACTTCTGGGGACGGCTCCTTCCTTATTCACTTCTATGGACGGCTCCTTCCTTATTCACTTCTATGGACGGCTCCTTCCTATCACTTCTATGGACGGCTCCTTCCCTATCACTTCTGGGGACGGCTCCTTCCTTATTCACTTCTATGGACGGCTCCTTCCTTATTCACTTCTATGGAAGGCTCCTTCCCTATCACTTCTGTGGACGGCTCCTTCCTTATTCACTTCTATGGACGGCTCCTTCCTTATTCACTTCTATGGACGGCTCCTTCCCTATCACTTCTATGGACGGCTCCTTCCCTCTCACTTCTATGGACGGCTCCTTCCCTCTCACTTCTATGGACGGCTCCTTCCTCATTCACTTCTATGGACGGCTCCTTCCTTATTCACTTCTATGGACAGCTCCTTCCTTATTCACTTCTGGGGACGGCTCCTTCCTCATTCACTTCTGTGGACAGCTCCTTCCTTATTCACTTCTGGGGACGGCTCCTTCCTTATTCACTTCTATGGACGGCTCCTTCCTTATTCACTTCTGTGGACGGCTCCTTCCTATCACTTCTATGGACGGCTCCTTCCTTATTCACTTCTATGGAAGGCTTCTTCCCTATCACTTCTGTGGACGGCTCCTTCCTTATTCACTTCAATGAACGGCTCCTTCCCTATCACTTCTATGGACGGCTCCTTCCCTATCACTTCTATGGACGGCTCCTTCCCTATCACTTCTATGGACGGCTCTTTCCTATTCACTTCTATGGACGGCTCCTTCCTTATTCACTTCTGGGGACGGCTCCTTCCTTATTCACTTCTATGGACGGCTCTTTCCTATTCACTTCTATGGACAGCTCCTTCCTTATTCACTTCTATGGACGGCTCCTTCCTTATTCACTTCTATGGACGGCTCCTTCCTTATTCACTTCTATGGACGGCTCCTTCCTATCACTTCTATGGACGGCTCCTTCCCTATCACTTCTGTGGACGGCTCCTTCCTTATTCACTTTTGTGGACGGCTCCTTCCTATTCACGTCTATAGGACGGCAGCATTCAAGAAGGACCAAGAGACCCTGTCATAGGCTTTCTTGGCATCAAGACCTAGCAGTGTGCGAGCTTCATAGCGGGCCTTTGCTATGGTCGCCCTAATATTTTTGACAGATTGTCTATTTCTGGTGAATCCTCTTTCAGGGAAGACAGCCTGCAATCTGTCGGATTTTTGTGAGAAATGTATAATCAGTCTTCAGTAGGGAGATGGGCCTATAAGACTGTCGGAACAGATCCTCCGGTCATTCTGTGTGTATATCCCGTTATACAGTTGGGTTCAATAGAGGGAAGCTCGGTATTTAGAATCTTATAATATTGGTTATTAAACCTGTCAGGACCAGGATGTTATCAGGAGAAGAAGCAATCACAGCTCAGACCTCATCATCAGTGATTGCTGCATTACAGGCTGGCTGTTTTACTTCAGTGAGTTTCGGAGTATTAAGGGTGCCTTCACACGATGCAGATTATGAGCGCTTTATTCTGTGCAGATTTTCATCTAGAAAAGCCACAGCATAATACAGCACAAGTAAAGGGTATGAGATTAGACTAAATTCATGTCAACTTTGCTTTTTATAGTTGTGGAAATTGACCTGCCGTACTGAGTTTGAAATCTGCAGGATGTCAGCTTTGTTTTTCTAGTGCGGATTTCACTCAATGGAAGGGTGAGATCTGCAGAAAATCCACATCAAAAACTGCACAAAAAAACACACCAAAACTGTTCACTATGAGATAAAACTGACCTGTTCTCTGGGTCTGTACGACTACAGTGATCCCGCATTTATATAGTTTTACGGGTTCTGTTATTACAGTGTTCCCTATGAGATAAAACTGACCTGTTCCCTTCATTCTCCGGGTCAGTACGATTACAGTGATACCACATTTATATAGTTTTATGGGTTTTGTTATTACAGCGTTCTCTATGAGATAAAACTGACCTGTTCTCTTCATTCTCTGGGTCAGTACGATTACAGCGATACCACATTTATATAGTTTTATAGGTTTTGTTATTACAGCGTTCCCTATGAGATAAAACTGACCTGTTCTCTTCATTCTCCGGGTCAGTACGATTACAGTGATACCACATTTATATAGTTTTATGGCTTTTCTTTTTCCAGCGTTCCCTATGAGATAAAACTGACCTGTTCTCTTCATTCTCCGGGTCAGTACGATTACGGTGATACCACATTTATATAGTTTTATGGCTTTTCTTTTTCCAGCGTTCCCTATAAGATAAAACTGACCTGTTCTCTGGGTCTGTACGACTACGGTGATCCCGCATTTATATAGTTTTACGGGTATTGTTTTTACAGTGTTCCCTATGAGATAAAACTGACCTGTTCCCTTCATTCTCCGGGTCAGTACAATTACGGTGATCCCACATTTATATAGTTTTATGGGTTTTGTTATTACAGCGTTCTCTATGAGATAAAACTGACCTGTTCCCTTCATTCTCCGGGTCAGTACGATTACAGCGATACCACATTTATATAGTTTTATAGGTTTTTTTATTACAGCGTTCCCTATGAGATAAAACTGACCTGTTCTCTTCATTCTCTGGGTCAGTACGATTACAGCGATACCACATTTATATAGTTTTATAGGTTTTGTTATTACAGCGTTCCCTATGAGATAAAACTGACCTGTTCTCCTCATTCTCCGGGTCAGTACGATTACAGTGATACCACATTTATATAGTTTTATGGGTTTTGTTTTTACAGCGTTCCCTATGAGATAAAACTGACCTGTTCTCTTCATTCTCCGGGTCAGTACGATTACAGTGATACCACATTTATATAGTTTTATGGGTTTTGTTTTTACAGCGTTTCCTATGAGATAAAACTGACCTGTTCTCTTCATTCTCCGGGTCAGTGCGATTACAGAGATACCACATTTATATAGTTTTATGGGTTTTGTTTTTACAGCGTTCCCTATGAGATAAAACTGACCTGTTCTCTTCATTCTCCGGGTCAGTACGATTACAGTGATACCACATTTATATAGTTTTAAGGGATTTGTTTTTACAGTGTTCCCTATGAGATAAAACTGACCTGTTCTCTTCATTGTCCAGGTCAGTACGATTACAGTGATACCATATTTATATAGTTTTATGGGTTTTGTTATTACAGTGTTCCCTATGAGATAAAACTGACCTGTTCTCTTCATTCTCCGGGTCAGTACGATTACAGTGATACCACATTTATATAGTTTTATGGGGTTTGTTATTACAGCGTTCCCTATGAGATAAAACTGACCTGTTACCTTCATTCTCTGGGTCAGTACGATTACAGCGATACCACATTTATATAGTTTTATGGGTTTTGTTATTACAGCGTTCCCTATGAGATAAAACTGACCTATTCTCCTCATTCTCCGGGTCAGTACGATTACAGTGATACCACATTTATATAGTTTTATGGCTTTTCTTTTTACAGCGTTCCCTATGAGATAAAACTGACCTGTTCTTTTCATTCTCCGGGTCAGTACGATTACAGAGATACCACATTTATATAGTTTTATGGGATTTGTTTTTACAGTGTTCCCTATGAGATAAAACTGACCTGTTCTCTTCATTGTCCGGGTCAGTACGATTACAGTGATACCACATTTATATAGTTTTATGGGTTTTCTTTTTACAGCGTTCCCTATGAGATAGAACTGACCTGTTCCCTTCATTCTCTGGGTCAGTAGGATTACAGCGATACCACATTTATATAGTTTTATGGGTTTTGTTATTACAGCGTTTCCTATGAGATAAAACTGACCTATTCTCCTCATTCTCCGGGTCAGTATGATTACAGTGATACCACATTTATATAGTTTTATGGCTTTTCTTTTTACAGCGTTCCCTATGAGATAAAACTGACCTGTTCTCTTCATTCTCCGGGTCAGTACGATTACAGTGATACCACATTTATATAGTTTTATAGGTTTTGTTTTTACAGCGTTCCCTATGAGATGAAACTGACCTGTTCTCTCCATTCTCCGGGTCAGTACGATTACAGTGATACCACATTTATATAGTTTATGGGTTTGTTATTACAGTGTTCCCTATGAGATAAAACTGACCTGTTCTCTTCATTCTCCGGGTCAGTACGATTACAGTGATACCACATTTATATAGTTTTATAGGTTTTGTTTTTACAGCGTTCCCTATGGGATAAAACTGACCTGTTCCCTTTATTCTCCGGGTCAGTACGATTACAGTGATAACACATTTATATAGTTTTATAGGTTTTGTTTTTACAGTGTTCCCTATGAGATGAAACTGACCTGTTCTCTCCATTCTCCGGGTCAGTACGATTACAGTGATACCACATTTATATAGTTTATGGGTTTGTTATTACAGTGTTCCCTATGAGATAAAACTGACCTGTTCTCTTCATTCTCCGGGTCAGTACGATTACAGTGATACCACATTTATATAGTTTATGGGTTTGTTATTACAGTGTTCCCTATGAGATGAAACTGACCTGTTCTCTTCATTCTCCGGGTCAGTACGATTACAGTGATACCACATTTATATAGTTTATGGGTTTGTTATTACAGTGTTCCCTATGAGATAAAACTGACCTGTTCTCTTCATTCTCCGGGTCAGTACGATTACAGTGATACCACATTTATATAGTTTTATGGGTTTTGTTATTACAGCGTTCCCTATGAGATAAAACTGACCTGTTCTCTTCATTCTCCGGGTCAGATACGATTACAGTGATACCACATTTATATAGTTTTATAGGTTTTGTTTTTACAGTGTTCCCTATGAGATAAAACTGACCTGTTCTCTTCATTCTCCGGGTCAGTACGATTACAGTGACACCACATTTATATAGTTTTATGGGGTTTGTTTTTACAGCGTTCCCTATGAGATAAAACTGACCTGTTCTCCTCATTCTCCGGGTCAGTACGATTACAGTGATCCCACATTTATATAGTTTTATGGGTTTGTTTTCACAGCGTTCCCTATGAGATAAAACTGACCTGTTCCCTCCATTCTCCGGGTCAGTACGATTACAGTGATACCACATTTATATAGTTTTATGGGTTTTGTATTTACAGTGTTCCCTATGAGATAAAACTGACCTGTTCCCTTCATTCTCCGGGTCAGTACGATTACAGTGATACCACATTTATATAGTTTTTTAGGTTTTGTTTTTACAGTGTTCCCTATGAGATAAAACTGACCTGTTCTCCTCATTCTCCGGGTCAGTACGATTACAGAGATACCACATTTATATAGTTTTATGGGGTTTGTATTTACAGCGCTCCCTATGAGATAACTGACCTGTTCTCTTCATTCTCCGGGTCAGTACGATTACAGAGATACCACATTTATATAGTTTTATGGGTTCTGTTCTTACAGCGTTCCCTATGAGATAAAACTGACCTGTTCCCTCCATTCTCCGGGTCAGTACGATTACAGTGATACCACATTTATATAGTTTTATGGGTTTTGTATTTACAGTGTTCCCTATGAGATAAAACTGACCTGTTCCCTTCATTCTCCGGGTCAGTACGATTACAGTGATACCACATTTATATAGTTTTATAGGTTTTGTTTTTACAGTGTTCCCTATGAGATAAAACTGACCTGTTCTCCTCATTCTCCGGGTCAGTACGATTACAGAGATACCACATTTATATAGTTTTATGGGTTTTGTATTTACAGCGTTCCCTATGAGATAAAACTGACCTGTTCCCTTCATTCTCCGGGTCAGTACGATTACAGTGATACCACATTTATATAGTTTATGGGTTGTGTTATTACAGCGTTCCCTATGAGATAAAACTGACCTGTTCCCTTCATTCTCCGGGTCAGTACGATTACAGAGATATCACATTTATATAGTTTTACTTGTGATTTATAAACTTTGGAAACAATAATTTTTGTTCTTTGCATCTCTTTATTCTGACCCCCATAACATATTAATAGTTATGTCTACACAGCTGTGTGAGGACACTTTTTTTTTGCGTGGTGACCTGTGGTTTTGGATTGAGAATAATGTTTTGATCACTTTTTTCACTATTTTTTGGGAGTAGAAAAGACAAAAAAATGTCCGATCAGCCATTTTGAGTTTTTTTCTGTTATAACATTCACCATACAGAATTGTTTATTTTTTTGTTTGAAACATTTTTTTTTTTAAATTCCTCTTAAGGGTAGATCACTTCTCCCATAGACTGCAGTGATTTACCATTGTAGCCTATGGTAGCATTGTGTTCCTATGGAGCCCTGCTATCACGTCTGATTTGGCAGGTAACAGACGTGCGGCGCAGAGAGGAGGGAAGGGGAATACCCTTTCACTCGGGAGAGGGAGGAGTGGTGACCCCTAACTCACCTAGTACTGTCACCTGCCTGCCCTGACGTCTCTAGATGGGCTGCTAACCCGTACGCCGATCACGTGCCTCGTCCCTGGCTTAATAAGCCCTAGGTGGTGAGTAGGACGGTGGGAGCAATCATCCGCACCACTGACACCTCGGGGAACAACAGGCAAAGGACAAACAACACAAACACCTCAAACAATCACTAAAGGCAGACAACAAACAGGTGTTAACCGGAGATCCAACAGCTCCACAGCAACTCCAACTCCACCAGAGGTCAGAATCGTTAATTTCTAACGATAATTTGTTTTCCCTTAGTCCTAACAGTGGCACAGATGGGGTATTCTGCCCCTGTGGACTGGTTAGGACAGGTGGAAGTTTTAATAAAAATAAAAAAACTTAACACCTACACGCCCTCCCTGCCCCCAATAAAGAGGGGGCGTGACTCCCAGGACATTGTGTAATTACAAGTAGACAAAAATAACAACAATTACAATATAACTAAGGGGGGGAATATTTGTGTGCCACTGTTAGGACTAAGGGAAAACAAATTATCGTTAGAAATTAACGATTCCCTTACGTCCTAACCAGTGGCACAGATGGGGATTTAGCAAGTAGAAACCCCCATGGGAGGGTCCTCATGCCTGGTGGAGGATAACACTGTCCGGCCGAATGAGGAATAACTATGTATTCTAGTATCCACTCTATAGTGTGAGATAAAAGTGGAGTGAGAACTCCAAGAAGCTGACTTACAGATTACATCCAATGGGATCGAGCGTCTCTCTGCAAAAGAAGTTGCCACTTCTCGAGTAGAGTGGGCCCTTACAAATTCAGGGGGCTCCGAGCCCTGAGACATATAAGACTCCCGAATTGCCTCTTTAATCCAACGACTGATGGAGGGTTTAGAGGCTTTCCTTCCCTTATGGGTACTGATCAACCTCCAGGCCGTCAGGTTGAAGATTTGAGGAGATCTGGGTGTCCCCCGACACCAGTACTCTCTCAGGGGGAAGCCTCATAAATTGACCCCGACTCATCTGAATGAGTTGGGTAAACCAAGCTCTCTTCGGCCAGTATGGGATAATGGCGATGACTGACGCTTGGTCCTGCCTGATTTTCATCAAGACCCTTGGTATCAAGGAAATTGGAGGGAAGATGTAGGCCAGCCCGAACCTCCATGGGATTGACAGAGCATCTATTGCCACCGGGTTGTCCTTCCTGTAAAGGGAGCAATACTTCTCCACTTTGGTGTTGAACCTCGTTGCCATGAGATCGATCTCTGGCATGCCCCACCTGAGCGTTATCTCCTTGAAGACCTCTGGATGAAGTGACCATTCTTCGGTTGGAAGACCTCGGCTCAGGCGGTCCGCGATCACATTGTGAACTCCGCGAATGTGAACGGCTAACAAGTGGGTGAGGTTCATTTCTGCCCAATCCATTATCACCCCTATCTCTCTCAGGAGACTTTGTGACCTCGTGCCTCCCTGCTTGTTGATATATAGTACAGCGGTCATGCTGTCTGACTGTATCTTCACTGCCTTCCCTTGAATGGAGGGAGCAAAATGAAAAAGAGCTAGTCTGATCGCTCTGATCTCCAGGAGATTCGATGACAATAACCTCTCCTGAGGTGTCCAAGTTCCTTGGACTGTCTTGTCTAGAAGATGAGCACCCCAGCCTACTAGGGAGTAAGTATGATCCAAGAGGGCTGGATTAGGGACTTGACGTCCTCGAGGTGAGACCACCACCTTAGAGAGGATCGGACTTTGTAAGGCAGCGAGAGCACGGAATTGAGTCCCACCGGACTGTGATTCCACTTGGCTAGTATTTCCGACTGGAGCGGACGTAGATGCCATAATGCCCAAGGCACCGCTTCCGCGGTTGAAGACATTAGTCCCAACATCCTCATCCATGTTCTAATCGTTACCTGTTTCTGTACAGAGAGAGAACGGGCTGTTCGTTGAACGGATTGCCTTCTTTCGGGAGTGAGATGAATAGTCATCCTGACTGAATCCACCACGAACCCCAGGAACCTTACCGAGGTGGCTGGTTGAAGTTGGGATTTGTCCCAATTGATTATCCATCCTAACTGATGAAGGAATGTAACAGCCTGTTGGATGTGTTGGGACAGGATCGCTTGGGAAGGAGCTCTAAGGAGCCAATCGTCCAGGTATGGAACTATACTCAGGCCCTGAAGCCTTAGAGCGGCCACCATGGAGACCACCACCTTGGTGAAAGTGTGTGGGGCTGAAGAAATCCCAAACGGGAGAGGCACAAACTGAAAATGTCTTAGGACCCCCCCGATGTTTACAGCGATCCTTAAGAATCTTCTGGACCCAGGATGGATGGGAATATGGAGATAATCCTTGAGCTCTAAGGTTGCCAAGAAATCTCCCAGCAAAAGAAGATTGGTCACCGACTGGATAGTTTCCATACGGAACATCTTTGTTTTATGAAACAGTTGAAGTACCTCAAATCTATAATCATCCTCTAACCTCCGGTATTCTTGGGTACCAGGAAAACTGGGGAGTAGATACCTGTTCCTCTCTCTTGGAGAGGAACCTCTTCTAAGGCTCCCTTCTGAAGGTATTCTAGAACATAATTCTCTAGAATCTAAGTCCACAAGCAGGGCCGGTGCAAGGATTCTCGCAGTGACGTCACGACTAGTATCATTGGCCTGGGTGGGGCTAAGCTTCATTCAAGTGAACAGAGCTTAGCCCCGCCCAGGCCAGTGATACTAGTCGTGACGTCACTGCGCCTGCGGTAAACAGCGAGAAGGCCGAGGTGCTACTGCCAGCGCCGCTGTCTTCTCAAACAGCTGATCGGCGGGGGTCCCGGGTGTCGGACCCCTGCCGATCAGATGCTGATGATCTATACAGAGGATAGATCATCAGTTTAAATAAACTGCTGAACCCCTTTAACTAACGCCAGTTCCCTCTCTCCCCCCCTCTTGTCATTCTTCACCCCCCCTTGTCATTCTTCACTCCCGCCCCCCCCCCTCGTTATTCTCTTTCTCCCTCCTACCTCTAGTGTAGCGCGGCCGAGCTCTTTATGGTCCACGGGTACAGGAGCTTTTGTTTCCTGTACCCGAGGGGACTGACATGAAGTACATGCTCCCTGTACCCGCGGACCATACAGGGCTCGGCCACGCTACAATGAGGGACTGACAGGAGGGAGCGCTGAGTGCTTCCCCCCCTGTCAGCTCCTCTCCTCTTGGTGCGCCCGGGCCGTGCGCCCTCATGGATGCGCCAGCCCGGGCAGTGCTGCAGCCGCCAGAGGCTCAATTCAGAGCACTCGGGCGGCTGCAGCATGAGACGGGGCCGGCGCTCCTAGCAGCGCCCCTTCCCAAGGGGCGCTCTACACAGCGGCCTACTCCGTGTATAGGATGCGCCGGCCCTGTCCACAAGGTAACCCTGTGAAATTATGCGGAGGACCCAACTGTCCTGGATATGATCCTGCCAACAAGGTAG
This sequence comes from Bufotes viridis, assembly GCA_033119425.1. Lineage (NCBI taxonomy): Eukaryota > Metazoa > Chordata > Amphibia > Anura > Bufonidae > Bufotes > Bufotes viridis. The sequence continues at coordinate 398,171,792 of CM065593.1, forward strand.
AAAATGCCATAGGCGCCCGCCTACGGGAATGTGTGGAGAAGGGAGCATGGGATTTCCAGTCAGACCGGCTACATACCAAGAGCCTCGAGGAGGCCCGCAATCAGAGCGTCGAGGACTTCTTGGGGGGTCTAGAACCCCTAGAGGACTTTCCTCCTCTACGGGAGCCTCAATCTCTCTGGGCTCTGGGTTGAGGTTCCGACCTGGAACCGAACCTTTTGCCCTGACCACGAAAGGACTGCGGGGGAAGGGACTTGCCCTTCTTGTCCGACAGCCCTTTCATTATTTGGTCCAGCTCTGCACCAAAGAGTTTGCCGGGGTTCGTATGCCATGGCACAAAGATTGTGTTTAGAGGTCGTATCGGCCTTCCATGGTTTCAACCAAAGCGGACGCCTGCCCCGCGGTTGAGAGGGCCATGGACTTAGATGCCAGCTTCAACTGTTGTGGAGCCGCGTCTCACAGGAAGTCTACTGGCCGTCTTGCAAGAGGCCAAAATGTCGTCCCTAGAGACCCCCTGGTCTAGGTCAGACTGAATCTGGGCGAATCTTGTTTTTAGGAAATTCGCCACTTCTGAAGATGAAATGGTGACCGAGGCTGAGGAATAAGCGCGCCTAAGAGCGCAATCCGCCTTGCGATCCGTTGGATCCTGCAAACTTGACCCGTCGTCTGAAGGGATTAGGGTCCTTCTTGATAACTTTGATATCGCCATGTCCACTTTTGGGACAGGCCCCCAGGAAGATACTAAGAAAAAGACCACTAACAGCAAGCTTCAGGATCTTTACCCAGAAGATCCTAGCAAGGTCAGAAAAGCTTAATAGCAACAAACAGCGGATTTGCAACAAAGCAGACTTGCAATCCAAAACACACGGACAGACTCAAGGTTGACAGAAAATCTGTGCTCCAGGAGACTGAACCTGGAGACTCACCACCTTTAAATAGTGTGTTTGGGCGCCAAAAAAATTAAGCTCCGCCCACTAAAAGGGGCGGGGTAACATTAAGGCTTAGATTCTTTAAAATAACTTATTTTAAAATCATATTTTAGTCATATTTTAAAATCAAGAGAGGGCCCTTCTAGACCTGACAAGGGAAAAAAGGCCTCCTACAATAAGAAATAAAGCCTCCTCGGCCGAAAACAAAACTGAAAAAAACGGCTGACGAAGACCGGAAGTGACGTCTCCTGAAGCAGCATTAGAGCATTAGAACCTTAGGCGGCATAGAAGGAGCGGAGAAAAGCGCTTCAGAAGGGAAAGAAAAGACACTCTCTCCACTGCAGGGATGGAGGAGTGTAACCACCCCTCCTGTCTTGTCCGCAGGACAGAAAAAAACACAATGTCCTGAGGGTCACGCCCCCTCTTTATTGGGGGCAGGGAGGGCGTGTATATGTTAAGTTTTTTTATTTTTATTAAAACTTCCACCTGTCCTAACCAGTCCACAGGGGCAGAATACACCCTGTGGTGTGGACTCTCACCATTAGGTCATGGAGCGATCTCTTGAGAAACTGAGCGCTTAGCCACCTGCTGCGACCTTCTGACCCCAGGCACAACAGGGTCCGCGATTGGTTGTGAGTAGTGTTGAGCGAACTTGTTTTTTAAGTTCGGCGTCCAAGGCTCGGGTTTGGGTTTATCGAAGAATCCCGCTATGGACTCCAAATTCCGTTATGGTCCGTGGTAGCAGAATCCATAACTGGATTCTTCGATAACACGAACCCGAACTTTGGACGCAGAACTTAAAATACAAGTTTGCCCAACCCTAGTCGTGACACCCTTGTGACAGTAGCCCCCTTTCTACAAGGAGCCACCAGACACTCAGGACTAGGTCTTTCCAGATGAGAAATGTGGAAAGAATGAATTAACCTGCTGGCGTCTACTTCCGACGTTGGCATCCACATTCTTTCTTCTGGACCGTAACCTCTCCAATGCACCAGATATTGAAGGGAGCGACGGACAAAACGAGAATCAACAATTCTTGCCACCTGAAACTCCAAATTGCCATCAACAATAATTGGAGGGGGCAGTAACGGTGATGGTTCCAGAGGGGCAACATACTTTTTGAGCAACGATTTGTGAAAAACATTATGAATTTTCAAAGATTGAGGAAGCTGCAGGTGAAATGCCACGGGGATAATGACGACGACTATTTTATAAGGACCGATAAACCTAGGACCAATTTCCAAGATGGAAGCTTTAACTTAATATTCCTAGGTGACAACCACACAGTCATTCACCCCAAGATCCGGACCTGGCAAATGTTTTTTATCAGCCATACGTTTATATTTGCCTGCCATATTTTTCAAATTGCTTTGAACCTTTCGCCATACAGAAGAGAGTGATGACGTAAACCGTTCTTCAGGGGTGAAAACCATATGAACCCAAAAATGGTGACTTTACAGTTGATTCCTGATGGCGATTGTTTATAGCAAACTCTGCTAAAGGTAAGTAATTCCTCCTAATTTTCAGACATAAAACACCTAAGGTAGGTCTCTAGGTTTTGGTCAGTGCGTTCGGTCTGGCCGTTCGACTGCAGATGGAAGGCTGAGGACAAGGACAAATGTACCCCAAGAACAAAAAGCTCTCCAGAATTTCGAAATAAACTGGGTTCCCCGATCTGAAACAACATCGTTAGGGACCCCTTGAAGCTTCAATATTTCACTGATAAAAACCTCATAGTCCATAGTCTCACTGCTCTTACAGTAAAGAGTCCATAGTCTCACTGCTCTTACAGTATAGAGTCCATAGTCTCACTGCTCTTACAGTATAGAGTCCATAGTCTCACTGCTCTTACAGTAAAGAATCCATAGTCTCACTGCTCTTACAGTATAGAGTCCATAGTCTCACTGCTCTTACAGTAAAGAGTCCATAGTCTCACTGCTCTTACAGTAAAGAGTCCACAGTCTCACTGCTCTTACAGTAAAGAGTCCACAGTCTCACTGATCTTACAGTAGAGTCTATAGTCTCACTGCTCTTACAGTATAGAGTCCATAGTCTCACTGCTCTTACAGTAAAGAATCCATAGTCTCACTGCTCTTACAGTATAGAGTCCATAGTCTCACTGCTCTTACAGTAAAGAGTCCATAGTCTCACTGCTCTTACAGTAAAGAGTCCATAGTCTCACTGCTCTTACAGTAAAGAGTCCATAGTCTCATTGCTCTTACAGTATAGAGTCCATAGTCTCACTGCTCTTACAGTAAAGAGTCCATAGTCTCACTGCTCTTACAGTAAAGAGTCCATAGTCTCTCTGCTCTTACAGTATAGAGTCCATAGTCTCACTGCTCTTACAGTATAGAGTCCATAGTCTCACTGCTCTTACAGTATAGAGTACATAGTCTCACCGCTCTTACAGTAAAGAGTCCATAGTCTCACAGCTCTTACAGTATAGAGTCCATAGTCTCACTGCTCTTACAGTAAAGAGTCCATAGTCTCACTGCTCTTACAGTATAGAGTCCATAGTCTTACTGCTCTTACCGTAAAGAGTCCATAGTCTCACTGCTCTTACAGTATAGAGTCCATAGTCTCACCGCTCTTACAGTAAAGAGTCCATAGTCTCACTGCTCTTACAGTAAAGAGTCCATAGTCTCACTGCTCTTACAGTAAAGAGTCCATAGTGTCACTGCTCTTACAGTATAGAGTCCATAGTCTCACTGCTCTTACAGGATAGAGTCCATAGTCTTACTGCTCTTACCGTAAAGAGTCCATAGTCTCACTGCTCTTACAGTATAGAGTCCATAGTCTCACCGCTCTTACAGTAAAGAGTCCATAGTCTCACTGCTCTTACAGTAAAGAGTCCATAGTCTCACTGCTCTTACAGTAAAGAGTCCATAGTCTCACTGCTCCTACAGTATAGAGTCCATAGTCTCACTGCTCTTACAGTAAAGAGTCCATAGTCTCACTGCTCTTACAGTAAAGAGTCCATAGTCTCACTGCTCTTACAGTAAAGAGTCCATAGTCTCACTGCTCCTACAGTATAGAGTCCATAGTCTCACCGCTTTTACAGTAAAGAGTCCATAGTCTCACTGATCTTACAGTAAAGAGTCCATAGTCTCACTGCTCTTACAGTATAGAGTCCATAGTCTCACTGATCTTACAGTAAAGAGTCCATAGTCTCACTGCTCTTACAGTAAAGAGCCCATAGTCTCACTGCTCTTACAGTACAGAGTCCATAGTCTCACAGCTCTTACAGTATAGAGTCCATAGTCTCACTGCTCTTACAGTAAAGAGTCCATAGTCTCACTGCTCTTACAGTAAAGAGTCCATAGTCTCACTGCTCTTACAGTAAAGAGTCCATAGTCTCACTGCTCTTACAGTATAGAGTCCATAGTCTCACTGCTCTTACAGTATAGAGTCCATAGTCTCACTGCTCTTACAGTATAGAGCCCATAGTCTCACTGCTCTTACAGTAAAGAGTCCATAGTCTGACTGCTCTTACAGTAAAGAGTCCATAGTCTCACTGCTCTTACAGTAAAGAGTCCATAGTCTCACTGCTCTTACAGTAAAGAGTCCATAGTCTCACTGCTCTTACAGTATACAGTCCATAGTCTCACTGCTCTTACAGTATAGAGTCCATAGTCTCACTGCTCTTACAGTATAGAGTCCATAGTCTCACCGCTCTTACAGTAAAGAGTCCATAGTGTCACTGTCTCTTACCGTAAAGAGTCCATAGTCTCACTGCTCTTACAGTAAAGAGTCCATAGTCTCACTGCTCTTACAGTAAAGAGTCCATAGTCTCACTGCTCTTACAGTAAAGAGTCCATAGTCTCACTGCTCTTACAGTAAAGAGTCCATAGTCTCACTGCTCTTACAGTAAAGAGTCCGTAGTCTCACTGCTCTTACAGTATAGAGTCCATAGTCTCACTGCTCTTACAGTAAAGAGTCCATAGTCTCACTGCTCTTACAGTAAAGAGTCCATAGTCTCACTGCTCTTACAGTAAAGAGTCCATAGTCTCACTGCTCTTACAGTAAAGAGTCCATAGTCTCACTGCTCTTACAGTATAGAGTCCGTAGTCTCACTGCTCTTACAGTATAGAGTCCGTAGTCTCACTGCTCTTACAGTATAGAGTCCGTAGTCTCACTGCTCTTACAGTAAGGAGTCCGTAGTCTCACTGCTCTTACAGTATAGAGTCCGTAGTCTCACTGCTCTTACAGTATAGAGTCCATAGTCTCACTGCTCTTACAGTAGAGTCCATAGTCTCACTGCTCTTACAGTAAAGAGTCCATAATCTTACTGCTCTTACAGTGAAGAATCCATAGTCTCACTGCTCTTACAGTAAAGTCTCCTTTTCTATGTTTCTGTACAAACCTTCTTTCCTCCAGACGCAGAGGATGTCCCCTCGTCACAGTCACAGTCCTGGGGATAAATAGATGATGGGAGTGATCTCTGTACTGACCCCTGATATATTTATACATAGTTATTAGATCTCCCCTCAGTCGTCTTTTTTCTAAAGTGAATAACCCTAATTTTGATAACCTTTCAGGGTCCTGTAGTTGCCCCATTCCAGTTATTACTCTAGTTGCCCTCCTCTGAACCCTCTCCAGCTCTGCTATGTCTGCCTTGTGCACAGGAGCCCAGAACTGTACACAGTCCTCCATGTGTGGTCTGACCAGTGATGTGTAAAGTGGTAGGACTATGTTCTTATCACCGCCATCTATGCCCCTTTTGATGCCCCCTATTATCTTATTGGCCTTGGCAGTAGCTGCCTGACACTGTTTTTTACAGCTTAGTTTGCAGTTTATTAAAATTCCTACGTCCTATTCCATGTCAGTGTTACCCAGTGTTTTACCATTTAGTATGTACGAGTGACTTGCATTATTCCTTCCCAATTGCATAACTTTACAGTTGTCAGCATCAGCTTTGGTATTTTTTTGCCCCCGGACGATAGATGATAACAAAATTAAACCTGGTAAAAAACAAAGACCACCTAAATTGTCTAGGGATAAGATGTTTAGCAGAATTAACATATAACAGGTGTTTTATGATCTGTAATCACAGGATGAGCTGCCTCCTCCAAAAAGTGACACCATTCCTCAAACGCTAATTTAATAGCTAAAAGTTCCCTGTTGCCTATATCATAATTCTTCTCGGCTGCTGACAATTTCTTAGAAAAGAAAGCACAAGGGTGCCATTTACTTGGAGACGGAACCTGGAACAGTACAGCACCCCACCTCTGATGCATCAACCTCCACAATAAAAGGTTGGGAAACATCATGCTGGACCAGTATGGGTGCCGAGGAGAAACTCTCCTTCAGAGCGGAAAAGCCCGTTTAGCAGCGTCAGACCATTTAGAAATATCCGTCCCCTTCTTTGTCTTGTCCGTAAGGGGTTTGACAATCGCAGAATAGTTCTGAATGAATTTTCTATAGAAATTGGCAAAACCCAAACAACGCTGCAGAGCTTTTAGGTTCTCAGGAAGATCCCATTCTAGGATCGCACGGACCTTCTCTGGATTCATGTGGAATCCCGAAGCTGATAGCAGATACCCCAGGTATTGTACATCCTGTATGGCGAATACACATTTCTCCAATGTAGCGTATAACTTATTTGTCCGTAAAATCTGCAACACCTGCCTGACATGTGCCTTGTGCGTCTCCAGATCGGGTGAATAGATGAAAATATCGTCAAGATATCTCGCCACCAATCTGCCGACAAGATGACAAAAGATATCGTTGACAAAGTGTTGAAAGACCAAATGGCATGACCATGTTTTTATAATGCCCCTCAGGAGCGTTAAACGCCGTCTTCCACTCATCCTCCTCTGATGCGAATCATACTGTAGGCTCCCCTTAAATACATTTCGCACCAGCAATCTAAGTAAAGAGGTCGGGAATGAGAGGAAGAGGATAGGGGTCTCGGATAGTTATCCGATTTAGTTCACGAAAATCTAGGCAAGGACGCAGGCCCCCCATCTTTCTTCTTCACAAAGAAGAACCCTGCAGCCACGGGTGAAGAAGATGGTCTGAAATGTCCTTTAGCAAGACTCTCAGAAATATGGTCCTTCATGGCTTGTCTTTTAAGGCCAGAAAGAATATATAACCTGGTCTTAGGTAACTTTGCTCCAGGGAGCAGGTTCACAGGGCAATCATACAGACGATAGGGTGGTAGCTCCTGACACCACTTCTCAGATAGAACATCTTCAAAGTTGGTAAGGTTGTAATGGAGGTGGCTGAGCAACTGTAATTGTCCCTACACTGCTCACTCCACTCAAATATCTCCCTGGCCTGCCAATCAATGACAGGATTTTGCGCTACCAACCAGGGAAGACCCAATGCCACAGGAGTAGGAAGACCTTCAAGAAATAAACTGATTATGGAGGGCCCCCAACCGAAGATTTATGTTATGTACAATGTGTGTCAGGTTCCCCTGAGTAAGAAGAGCAGAGTCGATGGCGAATATGGGGATAAATCTTGTGACGGTCCGCCTGGCACCCGAATGGGTACCTCCACCAATCGATGCTTCCTAGTGCTCACCGAATACTTCCAAGCACTCCACCGGACACCATCAGCACTGTAGTCCCCACTTCCAGCGTTACAGCTTAGCTGGGGTCTCACTGTCCTCAACCCACCCTGGGCCCAGTGGGTAGAATCGTGTTGTAATCCAAGGGAGTATAATACATATAGCAATCCCCAGAGTGAATATGTGTCCCCTACACATGAGGTGAGACTTTATATTGAGGCAAAAGGCTGTCAAACAGGCCAGTTTGTGGATAAAATAAATTGAGGACAACGCTTGTCCCCATACAGCACCCCTGGCTACATCAGTATGGAACCAAGCAAACAGCGTCCTTAGACGAGGTGGGGGACCTGATTAATGGGTTAACGTAATCACTCACAGGCAGACACTACCCAATTCTCCCTCTGTAGAATAATGAGCCGGGGGGCGTATGGGGTCTCTATAGTTCTGGGTCCATAGTCTGTAGGAAGGAGGCTAGCCCTCAGGCCTCTCCAAAACCCAGTGGCGAGGTTATTTTAGCCACAGACTCTGAGCGAATTGGGCATCCACCTTATTACCCTCCACCCCACTGCCTAAGAAAACTGAGATCATCTCAGTTCTATTACCCGAGACTACCATAGCTGGAAAAAAGAACGTTTGTATGGAGGAGATGTATACAACCAGGGTGTCATCCTCCGCACAACCTGGGGTCAGTAGTTCTGGCGGTTGTTTCTTTTTGGGTACGGATGGACAAGCTCCAATAAAATGACCCATCAGACCACAGAAAAAACAAACCCCAGACTTACAGCGAGCCCCAGGAGGACCAGCCTGACGAGAGGCTCCCCCTAGTCGCATAGATTTGTCTGAGTCAGAACAGACTCCCACCTGAGAAAAGTCTCTGGAGGACAAGAACTCCTCGGCCTATCCCAGACGTCTATCAATTCTTATAGATAGTGACATAGCAGCCTCAAGGGACATTGGAGTCTCAAACAGTGCAAGCGCATCTTTTACTTGCCCTGACAACCCCTAGCAAAACTGGCTCCTGAGAGTCATTCCACCGAGTAACCATGGCCCACCTTCGAAACTCAGAACAATAAACTTCCGCTGACCAATTTTCCTGCTGAAGCCGCCGTCAGCTAGGGAGACTCGGTCAGGGTCATTGTATATGAGACCGAGGGCCTCAAAAAACTCATCTACCGGCCGGAGGGTCTGGGTACCAGCTGCAACGAAAATGCCCAGGTTTGAGGATCCCCTTTGGAGAAGGGAGATAACAATCCCCACCCGCTGTTCATCATCACCAGAGGAATTTGGGCACAGCCTGAAATATAATTTACAGGCTTTTTGGAAGACAACAAATTTCTCTCTCCCTCCAGAAAATCTGTCAGGGAGAGCAACCTTAGGTTCCAGATTGACCTGGTTACCCATAGCAACCACTGGGCTCGAGGTCCGCTGCAGCTGCTGAAGGACCGACCCCTCAGTTCTGACACTTCAAGAGACAGACCTTGCAACTGCTTTGCCAAAGCAGCAATAGAATCTATAATAGATCTAAAATAAGGGCCAGATATAATATCACGTCTGATATGGCAGATAACAGACATGCGGCGCAGAGGGAAGGGAAGAGGAGTACCCTTCCACTAGGGACAGGGGGGAGTGGTGACCGCTAACTCATCTGGCACTGGCACCTGGCTGCCCTTACGTCCCTAAACGGGCTGCTAACCCGTAGGTTGATCACGTGCCTCATCCCTGGCTTACCCTGAAATAAGCTCTTGGTAGTGAGTAGGACGGTGGGAGCAGTAGTCCTTGCTACGGGAGCCACCCCCCGGGCCCTCTTTATTGCCACCCAGGTTTAGTAGGAATGCCAAGTGGTGTAGTGTGGCCTAAATGTCTGTTTATATGTCACTGTGCTCCTACCTGGATAATAAAAATAAAAAGGTAGAATAATTGAGGGATTGGAAAGAACTTGAGTCCAGACCTTGACATGAAGTTAAATAGCAGCTTTACTTCGAATAAACATGTCTTCCAATAGTTACAGGCTTTGTCTTGGTTCCAGCAGGTTTTAGCATTAAACTGGCAGGACAACTTAACTCTGCTATATCTTTCTCTTTGACTCTGCTGTACTGACAAGCTTAAATAGTATCTTTGCATTCTTCTTGATGCTGGACAACAGTACATAACATGACATTTTGTTAGATCATTAAAGACAGTAGCAGGGTACATGAGTGGTAACACCACTCTGGGGTGTTACATACCCCCTTACTTAAAACCAAGCCACCCTCAGCTTGTGCTTAGGGTGTGGTTTAAGGGTACCCAAAGGAAATTAAAGTGCTGCATGAAACTATTTTCTATTATGACATACATAGACATAGCAATGGCTACCACTAGGTTCCTGCCCGTATGAGTAGGGTGTCTATTCACAGTTGTCCCTCTCAGTAATAACCAGAGAATCAAAAAGACTGCACAAAGTGCTCAGATACTCCCATTTTGTGTGGATACTGAGCCTTAGTACCACCGGAAGCGTGGGGGTGTCATGTACTGTAATCCCTCCGCGCTACTATGAGGCGCCCGTAAATAGAAGGGTGTCTTCATTCCGTAAGTCCTTTTCAGCACCAAGGTCTACATAAAGCTTTTCACACGTCACCTTGATGACTAAACAGGTAGCTAAACATATTTCCTTAAGGCTGCGCCCTAGGACATCTTGACATACATAAACACACATTTATCAGCAGCGGGGTTACCCTTGACGGTGTTAGACCTGCTTGTAACTTACCACTTGGTCTCACCGATTACCCTTGTGTAGCAACAATACAGTACCTAGGCTCAGCTAAGTCACGGCAATATAAGAGCATTAGTATTAATGTCCTCAGAGGCAGTCCATATGAGCATTGGATCAAGGTGCTAGCTATCTGGCTAACTACATCAGTTTACCAAAGTCCATACAAAAAGTGCATGATAGGTTACATTGCGGTACCCAAAATAGAGTCCATACAATGGGCAAAAGTGCTTAAACGTTGCTAAAATTTTAAAAGGTTAGTGCAAAAATACAGTGCAAATATATAATGCAATTAAATTCACATTAGATGCTTTTCCTTAAGTGCTTCATCTGAAATCCACATGAGGTAGTAATGTCATTACTTGTAATCCACATGGGGTATAATATAAAATAGCAGCAATTTTGATGAGAACCCTTTGAAGCAAAGGGGGCTCCCATTCAACCTGAGAAGGGGGAAAAGGGAATTGGGCGCAGACGTGCGCAACTTAGGGATATTTGAAGATACTGAAGATGGGCAGAGTCCCAACAAACATGTCCAATCCAAACAGGGGAACAAAACAAAAAGGGGCGAACTAGTTCTCACCTTCAGGAGTAGTCCAAGATGTGGCTCTGGTTAGTCCATGATCATTCTGGCTTGATCTTTGTAGGAAAGGAGCTCCCTAGAGGAGGTATCGGAAATCCTCCTCTCTGTTGCTGCTGCTACTAAAAGACATAAAAGGGCGCCCCTGCCTCTTGTACGGCAGCTGTGGTGGAGCTCCACTGGCCTCTGGTGGAGGACTCTGGTAATGACCGGCTGGTCACACTGGCTATAGCTGCAGCAATCTGTTGCTTAACAGGACCGGAACCTCCTGCCGGGGCAGGTGAACTTAGGATCTCCGGCTGCAGGGGCTGTGGTAAGGGAATCTCCAATGGTGGTGATGGGGCCCGGGAACCTCTTGCTGCGGCAGACACCACCTTCCATGTGAGCTGGTAGTTGACCACCTTCGGGTTGTAAGTGAAGGCGGTGGTCGTCAGGTAGCCCAGCTGGAAAGTTGGTGGCGGTGGTAAACCTGGGATCAGAAGCTCCGTCTGGGGCTGTAGTATTTCTTGGAAGCGCAGGACTCCCTCTGTGGTTTCCTAGAGGCAGCGCACGCGGCCTGCGGCTTCTGGATCCTACTGGCAAAGGGACAAGGGGTTTGGACAGGAGGGTGACCCCAAGGGGGTTTATTCCACCTGGTCCCCAGCGTATAAGCTATGATGGGCCTGGGGCAGGTAGGGGCGTTTTACCGACCTGCGTGCCATGAATAGTTGTTCACTGTCCTCGTCTGCCAAGAAATCGGTGCCGCTTTCAAAGGAGAACCACAAGACAATGCCTCGGCTCTGCTCCAGATGCGGATCCCCCGGCCGTGGGTGGTCCAGGACGTGGATCACCCAGTCCTCAATGGCTTTTTTGTAATCACACATCGTCTGGGCGTGGACTGTAACTTCCAGCAGGACCATGGGGTTCAATTGGGAGAAAGAACCACTCTTCCTGGGCGGTGGAGTGGACGCTCCAGCCTCCCCGCACTAGTCAGCACGGCGGACACCTCAGCCTTTCGTTCCGCTGCACTTGAGAAAGTCGCACTTCTTCCACGGCAGCTTGCACTTCAGGTTCATCACCCCATACTATCTCTCCCCAATTAGGCCTGAGAGGATGCGCCATTTTATCTTCCTCTTGGCTACTACAAACTGGTAAGGGAGGAGGAGTCTTAGGGGTGGAGTCTTCGCTTCCTGCACTTAGACAGGACAATTCCCGGTGGGAAGGGCTGTCCTTCTCCGCTCTTGCATATATTTATTAATTAGGGCCACCAATTCCGAGAGACTTGGATTGATAGGCAAATTCAAGTAAGTAGCAATTAGTTTTCGTGCTGCTGTTAGTACCCCCGCCACTACCCACCGATAGAGAGTATAGCTAGTGCTGGTCACAGGGGGAGGGGAAAGCCAGACACTTTAGATAACAGGTCATTCACATCCCTCCAAAAAAAAGATATGGTAGGACAATTCCACCACATGTGCAACGATGTTCCTCTTCCTCCACATCCCTGCCAGCAATATGGGTTATTTGTAGGATTGATGTGTGTAATACGGGCCGGGGTTAGATACCAACGAAACTGGATTATACGATCTTGCTCTGCATGATTAATACAATTGGATCCAGCTACCGCCCAATAGAAAGCCTCTCGCCATTCAGAAATGGTCCACTCACATCCCAGCTCCTCCTTCCATTTACCATAAACCCTGACTTGTGGACCTAGGGCTTGGTACCCAATAGAGAGACTATTCCTGCAGGTCTTTGAGGCTTCAGGTGATTGGGCAGGAGGTAACCCGATGTCATGTAACAGGTGTCTGATCTGCAGATATTGGTAGAAACACGAATTAGGTAGCGGGTGGGATGGTGTAAAGCCTCACATGTTTTAATGTTGGAGCTCTCCAGTTTCTGATTTGGGGATACTAAACCCCTTTCCTCCCACATCTTGTCATCAAGATCCGGAATGAGATAAGTGAGGGGCTGTCAGAGGGATTTCTGAGTTTGTAGGAGAGAATAGATCTGTATTCCCAATGTGATGGCGCCAGGTCCATATCGCCGCCCGCTTGGTCAAGAGAGGGGCACCCCCCAGAACCACCGCTATGGAATGAGCAGCTAGTAATCCTTTAAGCGAGTTTTTAGTCGCAAAAGTAGACTCCACCTCCAACCACCTCCAACCACCTCCAACCACCTCCAACCACAACCATGGGGTGACCACAATTCCCTAGTTTGATCTATGAGATTAGCTTTATAGTATTGAGTATTTTCTGGGACTCCCAATCCTCCATCCCGAAGACATGGGTAAAGTGCGTGACGGTTCACCCTAGGGGGTTTATTTGAGATCTGCTTGTAGAAGATTGAGTGTCTTGGCAGAAGTAATACAGTAAGTGGGATACATCTGGGTTTATAGAGTATTTTAGGCAATATCAGCATTTTGACAGCATTAATTCTCGATATCCAGGACATAAAATTCTGGGAGTATTTAGTGTGATCCTTTAGAAGTTCCTCTCGCAAAGAGACAAAGTTGAAACGTACTAAATCTTTAAGGTGGGATGTAAGATAAGATAAATGCTCCGGTGCCCACTGAACGGGAATTTATCTAACAGTTGGTGTTTGAGGGGTTCAGGAATCGAGGGGGGGGAGTATATGTGACCTAGCAATGTTTCATTTATACATTGAGGCTTTAGCATATTCCTCCAATATCCTAGTAACAGCTGCGATGGACGCTTCTGATTCGTGAGGGATAGTATGACATCATCTGCATAAAGCCCCAACTGGTGAGTCAACCTGCCAACTGGAATGCCCGCTACCGCTGGATCTGCACGTATTATTGCTGCAAGGAGTTATATCACTAGTGCAAACACTAACGGTGAGAGAGGGCAACCTGGACGAGTACCATTGTATATAGTAAAACATTTGGAATAGAACCCAGACGCCAGGGCCCTCGCAGACGGCTGTTAGTATAGAACCGGAGAACCCAAACCGGTCCAGTACCGCTGCCAGGAATCCCCAGTGCACCCCATCAAATGCTTTTTCAGCATCAAGTGAAACAAATATCGTTGGTGCACCTGCGGTCTCTGATATCTGAATTAAGTCTATCCTCCTGGTCCCATCTCTGCACTGACGTCCCGGAATAAAACCTACCTGATCTGGGGATATTAACTGTGGGAGTAATGGCTGAATCCTCAAAGCTAATAGATTGAAAAATAATTTAATATCATTGTTTAGCAGTGAGATGGGGCAGAAGTTAGAGGGAGCATCTTGGGTTTTTCCCAGTTTAGGGACAGTAGTGATAATGGCGCTAATTATTTCTTTTGGGATGGTACTGGGAAGAAGGAAGGAGTTAAAGAGATGGACAATTATGGGTGTTAGCTCCGCACTAAAGGTTTTGTGTGCTTTGAGGATTTTTATCGCTGCTTCTATCTCTTGTCCAATGAGCATGATGAGCATGGAGAAGGAGAGCAACAGCCATCTTAGAGGGAGATGAAAACGAAGGAACTGTGTGAGCAGGAATCTGATGGCATCCAGGTGTGAGAGCATCCCTCAGTGCCCAGAGCTGCAGCTAAGTGAAGTTGATTGTATCCAAGACCTTGATCCTGTCCAGAGGAAGGAAGATCGCTGCCAGTAACACTGATGAGAGCTGAGGAGCAAAGCAACATACACTGCAGTACTGCATGCTTGTTGGAGAGACATTTGTTCGGTTCAGAGTCACTAGTGGATGCAAAGCAGACCCGGTTTGGTAAGATCGTGCACGCACCTCATCACAGTGTTGGCGCCTAGAACCCTAGAGACTGAGACCAGGCCTGTAGTTAGTTAGTTAGTTTAGTGTCTCTGTTTGTGTCAGGCCACAAGTGTTACTATTGTTCATTGCAAGGACTCCATAACTTAAAGTGACATTTCACATTGGAGAGCCGATGAAATTCCCACAAACTCAAGCCAGGCTGGCGTTTTGCTCAGGGGGAATACTCAGGCACGTGCTACAGGACCAGTTATGGGAGGGGGAAAGACTGCAGATCTGTGTAAGATAGTAAGCCATTGTGCTGCACCGCAGGCTAGCCCGCACCACACACCCATACAGTTATTCTTGTTTTTTTAGGGTAATAACAGGTAGGGTGTGGCAGTTTAGTTGTGTCCGCCAGTAAGGTAAATTACCGCATTTTTCTCCTGCATCCATCGGAGGGCGCTGCGCTGTGCAGCACAAGGGTCTCAGCCTTTGGGCTGGGTGTAAGTAAACCTATTGGAGGTTTCCAGCATTTGTGGTTGTGCTCATTACCACATTTTAGTAAAATTCTGTTTTGGCAAAAGCTGGTGGTGGAGTTGCTTTCCTTGTTTGTGACTTCGCTGTATCCTGGGGAGCCCACCTCGGTACACAGCTTACACTATCGCCCGGGTGGTATTGCTTAATCTTGGAGCAGTAGATAGCTTGTTCGTATTTTTTTAAGAGGAAAGAACATAGTTGGAACCGCAGTTCAGTGAGTTGTTTCATAAGAGCATCTGAGCGGGAGGTTTTATATTGTGTTTCCATAAGAGCCAAACGAGAGAGCAGGTCCTGTAAATGTTTTTCTCTTTGTCTCTTAAGTCTGGCTGCCGACTGTATAAATAAACCTCTCGTAGCTTTTATGGGAGCACCATAAAGTGGAGATATTGATGTCAGGGGTGTCATTAAACGAGAAACACTCCTTAAGTGATTTAGAGAAGGACTGAACGCGGCCATCGTGTCTCAATAAATAGGAGTTGAGGCGCCAGAGTGGTGGATTGGGGTTAGGAAATGTGTCTGAAATATGAAAAAAGAAGGGGGCATGGTCGGTCCATGTGATATTACCAATTGCGCAGTGTGATGCCTGATGTAGAAGGTCTCTTGATATGAGAAAATAATAATATCTTCCATTGCTAGATATGAATTGCTAGGAACGAGAAGGTGAAGTCCCTTTCTGTTGCATGTTGGTACCTCCAAATATTGCGTAGGGGTGTGGTTTTAAGGAGCTTACCCAATTCCAGGCGATATCCCACAGCTACTCAGGAGCAGTCGATTAACGCTTCAATAGGGACGTTGAAATCTCCACCCAGAACAATGGGTCCCCTTGTCACCTTCATTAGATTCTTAAAGAAATGGTTAATAAAAGAGAGCTGATGAGAGTTGGGAACATATACATTGACTATGGTATTATCGATATGGGTAATAAAGCATAATAGGACAGTGAATCGTCCTGCCGGGTCAGTAATGCGTTGGTCTAATTTAAATTGAACCGATCGTCTGATCCCTATGAGGACACCCCCTCTCTTGACACTTCTCTTGACTCTTCTCTTGGTTCTCCCGTTTCTACCCATTTGCACTACGGACCAAGGGGATGGGGACAGTAATACTGGTGATCCTGAACTGTTGCCCAGTCCTCTATTGAGATCATAGGGTCCCCAAGTGCTGTCAGGAGCTCCGTTAGGTCTATGAGGAACCTTTTTCCGTCTATTGTAGTAGCAAGTCCAAAGGGAAATAGCCAACGATAAGGGATTTTCTTCGAGCGTAGAAGACCTGTCAGAGGTTTTAGTTGTCTTCTTTTATAAAGGGTAATGGGAGCTAAATCTTGGAAGAGAGTTAGTTGGTGCCCTTCAAAGTTCCATTGTGGTGTATCCCTCACCTTCTTCAAAATGTCTTCTTTGACTCTGAAATCAAGGAATCTGCAAATTACGTCTCTTGGGGGGGTTTGAGGGTTCTGGACGTGGGCGTAAGGCTCTGTGTGGTCTCTCTGTTTCAATAGAAAGGGGGTAGTGATCCCCTAGTAGGTTAATAGCTAGTTGTTTAACGGTGCTCAGCAATGATTCTGAGGCACAGGTTTTAGGAAGACCTCGGATCCTTAGATTATTAGGACGGTTACGATTATCCTGATCTTCCATATGAGTGTAGAGCAGACTTAGTTGGTCTTGGCAAGAATGGAAATGAGTAGCCACTTCTTCAGTATGGTGGCAGAGATCAGCCACCATATCTTCTAGGGTGTCCACCCGATGGCCTATTTTTCTGAGGTCTTGTTTGATCTCCTGGAGGTCTTGTGCCAAAGGAGATAATGCTTTAGTGTGAGTTTGTTGGGAGAAAGTCCTGGACAGAGGTTGATCAGATTGGGAGGATATATGATCTTCCACAGGAAGTGTTGTATCTTTGCTTGTGAAGTCCCTGAGGAAGGGATGTCAGAACCCGTAGGTGACTCAGGCTACTTTCACACTAGCGTTTTCTGGTATTGAGTTCCGTCATAGGGGTTCAATGCCTTAAAAAAAATGTCAATGGGGACAAAACTGAACTGAACAGAACGGAATGCTCCAAAATGCATTCCGTTCCTTTTAGTTGCGTTCTCATACCGGAGAGAAAAACGCAACACGTTGTAGTTTGTTTTCCGTCCTGGGATGCAGATCCGTCATGACCCCCAATGTAAGTCAATAAGGACGGATCCGTTTTCTCTTAAACAATCTGACACAATAAAAAACGGATCCGTCCCCCACTGACTTTCAATGGAGTTAATGACGGATCCGTCTTGGCAATGTTAAAGATAATACAACCGGATCCGTTCATAACGGATGCAGACGATTGTATTATCAGTAACTGAAGCGCTTTTGCTGAACCTTGCCGGATCCAGTAAAAACGTTGGTGTGAAAGTAGCCTTAGTGATAAACTTTTCCATATTTCCCTTAGTTTGAGAGGTTTTAGAAGTTAAGACAGAGTCCTTAGCTGTAGGTTGCCCGTATTTCACCGTTGCGGGAGGCGATGAGCATACACTGAGTGAAGGAGTGATTGTAGCAGGTTGCTGTGTCACATATACATATACTGTATATTAGAGAGCAGCAGTATTACATGGAGGAGAACCCATATCCAGGAGATCTGGATTAGGGATCCGCAAACATTGAGCCGAAGACTCTTTAAGCAGTTTATAATGAGATAGCTGCTGAGATCTTCGGACCTCCCCTAACAAATAAGAGGGGTCCAGCAATAAAAATGTAGGCTTGGCCTATAAAATGGAGGTAGGGTGATAAGCCTTCTGAGAAAAAAATAATTCCTCTGGGTCACATTATTTATATTGTGACTAGCCAAGACTATGGCCTATAATACTGCAGGGCAGTGAGAAGGGGTGGTGGGGTGGTCTGACCCTTCTTAGATAAAGACTCAGGTAGTCATTGGCGCTGTAGGGGCTCTGGGATGATGTGAGTTTCTCCCCTCACCCTTTATTTCCCCTGATACTTACCTAAGACAGGTGGAGAGATTCGTCAGTGAGGTCCCAGCGATCTTCAAGTAGGCCGCTGTGTACTGAAATGTTCTGTGCGGCTCTGGTCAGCGGCGAGTTCAGACTCCAGTACTTGGCCCAGGGGACTGTATCTCCGTCCGATAGCCAGTCTGCAGAGACCCGATCGGTCCCCAGGAGGTAAGCAGGTTTCAGGGGCAGCTTCAATTCACTTGCCGCCCGGAACTTAAGGCCGCAGCTTCTCACGCGGCACAGGCCACAACCTCACGAAGGGAGCCAACATCGCTGTAAAGGGCCCCAAAGCTCTGACTCGAGCTGGAGAGGTGAGTGCGGATGGCATCAGCCAAGAGTCGGTGGGTTCGTCAGACACAACCCTTAGTTGGCATGGCCCTGGAGCAGGCCCTGTGACCTCACCTGTCCTCAATTTGCCTCTTCTTTTTCCTTTCCCTCAGCCTGAGAAGTATTGTATGCTGTGTATGCTGAGGGAAGTCAGCAGCTACTGCCCAGCCAAGATCTGCAGGAGACATCCGCCTCTTCCTCCGGTAGACGGGCAAGTACTGATGAGTAGAGTGACGTGGGAGCTGGTGTTGCGAGCGGTCAGGCTCCTGACCCAGAGACCGTTGAGGAGGATATCAGTGACGTGCAGACAGTACTCGATGATGATGATGTAGCCGATCGCACTTGGGAGCCGGGTGAAGAAGGGGCTTCATCATCATTGGGAGAAGAGTGTGGCAGCTTGCCAGTGAGGCAGCGGTGAAGCCAGCAAGTCGGTAGCGTGGCCGGTAGTTAGTGGGGTGGCAGCAGTGGGAGGTCGGGAGCCAAATGTTCCCGGGGTAGACCACCCGCTTCGCAGGAGCCTACCTTCCGGGAAGTAGTGGTGCAGGGGTTCACGGAATCAGCAGCGGTAGCAGTCAGTCAGTGCGGAGTGTTGGGGGTAAAATCACCTACTCGGTTGTGTGGTAGTTTTTTGTTAAGCTACCAGAGGATGTGAACATGGCCATTTGCCAAATCTGTGGGCAGAAGGTGAAGTGTGGCCAGGGTGCCAATGTTGGCACCACGGCCCTGGGTCAACATTTGCAGCGTCACCATAAAGTGGCCTGGGAGAACCGTGGCTCCGATGTGGTGGTCCAGCCTGCCGCAGCAACCGCTGCATTACCCAGTGGCACGCACCCAGTTTCAGGCAGTCAAGGCTCAGCTGAAGGGAGCTGTCTGTCCTTCCCATCATCTGCCGGTCCTGATGCTCCTGCTCCTCGTCAGTCATTCCGCCAGCAATCGATCACCAAAGCGATTGCCAAGAGACAGCAGTATGCGTGCACTCATCCAGCTGAACGTGCTCCTGTCCAAGTTGCTGGTGCTGCAGTCCTTCCCTTTCCAAGTGGTGGACTCTGCACCTTTCAGAGAACTGATGGCTTGTGCCGAGCTGAGGTGGAGAGTCCCACACACATGTAGAACAGAAGGTGGGCCGGTCCTTGAGCCTGTCAGTGTCTGCCAAAGTGCATGGCAGGGCCGACGTGTGGAGCTGTAACTACGGTCAAGGACACGGCTGTGTCACGCTCTTCTACACCTCGTTCGCCTTGGCAAACGGAGTCACACAAGGGAGGAACTACTCCGCGTCCTTAATCAAGAAATCGAATCCTGTCTTTCTCCACGACAACTCAAAATCTGAACCATGGTGACTGACAATGGAAAGAACATGGTTTCAGCGCTGTGTCAAGGAGGGTTGAACCATGCGCCCTGCATGGTACTCGTGTTCAATCTGGTTGTTAAGCGGTTCCTGAATAGTGTTGAGCGCGAATATTCGAATAGCGAATATTGCGAATATACCGCTATATATTTGCTATTTCGAATATTCGTTTGTTTTTTTTAGTTGTTAATCCTTGTTGCTCTCTGGTTGTCTTCCCACTTCTCAAAAGCTGTTCTTACCTGTCCGGAGGATTCCTGGCTCCCTGTTCGCTCCAGTAAATGCCTGTTGCTGCTTCTGCCGACTTCCTGTGTGCATAGGAACGCCTCCATGCTAAAATGTACTGTCGGATGTGAGAATCACCATCTCACAAATTTGACTAAGTTGTAATCGCAATGCGATTAATATAACCTGAATTATTCGCATTGCGATATTCGTTATATTCTAGCAATACAACCATTAGGAACCCAGCTTTAAGTTGAATTCGCAATGCGAGCAATACAAGTTATATTAATCGCATGGCGAATTCAATTTAGAGCTGAGTTGCTAATGGTTGTTGCTAGAATATAATGAAGATTGAGAATATAGCGCTATATTCGTGAATTCGTGATATTCGTCGTCTTCGTTATATTCTAGCAATACAACCATTAGGAACTCAGATCTAAGATCAATTCGCAAAGCGAGTATATGTTCGCTTGGCGAATGAAACTTTGAGCTGAGTTCCTAATGGTCGTTGCTAGAAGATAACGAAGATTGAGAATATAGCGCCATATTCGTGATACTCGTTATATTCTAGCAATACAACCGTTAGGAACTTAAGAAGATGAGGCAGAGGACCCAGACACACCGTGGCAGTATGCAGTGGAGATGGAAGCAGGGAATCCCTCCGAGTCACTCGAGCAAATGGTCCACTGCATGCTCACTTGTTTAGGTAGTGACAGCCCAATTGTCACTATTCGGCAGAGGGATGACTTCAGTCTCTCCACCTTGTTGGACCATCGCTACCAGTCCAAAATGGGGGCCTTTTTTACACCCACTGATAGGGAGGACAAACTGAACTACTATAGAGACATCCCATGTAGTCAGTTGGCCGCTGCCTATCTGCACCATCGTCCATCCTCTCGCAGGTCTGACCTGGGGGCCCTCTGCCCTCTCGTTCCACTGCCATGGCTGCTGGTGGGGTGGGGGGTAAGAGCAGTACCAGCTCCATCACCAGCAGTCTGAGTCTAGAGTCAATGATGAGCAGCTTTTTTCACTCGCCTAGTAAAGAAACTACTCACCAGTTGCAGCAGGTAGACCTGGAGCAGGACCTGAACCAGCAGGAGGTGGCATACTTGGACAGCACCCTGCCACCCCACATTGAAGATCCGCTGGACTACTGGGCATCCAAACTGGATTTGTGGCCGCAACTGGCAGAGTTTGCCCTAGAAAAGCTGTCCTGCCTGGCCAGTAGTGTGGCATCAGAGCGGGTGCTTAGTGCGCCGGGGACCATAGTGACCCCAAGGAGAATTCACCTGTCCACCCAAAAGATAAAGAGACTGACCTTTTTCAAGATGAATCAGGCATGGATCAGCCAGGAGTTCCACACACCAATACCTGATGCATCAGATCAGATTATCCATGCTGCCTCACCCAAAAGAGACGGGTTTCTTCTGGCTACCTGTCTCAGCTACTATTCTGATGCTGCCACCCACCTGATGCCACACATTTGATGCCAAGTGCTCCTTCTTACACCCACCATTGTCAGCGGGTACTGTTATTGCCACCCACCTCCCCACTATGTCACCTTGCCAATCTGTGGTCTTCTCATGCTGCTGCTAAATCAACACTATGTCACTGGGCCACTCTGTGGCCTGCTCATTCTGCTGCTGCTGCCACCTCCACACTAGGTCACCTTGCCACTCTGTGCCTTCCTCATGCTGCTGCCACCTCCACACTATGTCACCTTGCTACTCTGTGGTCTCCTCATGCTGCTGCTCAATCAACACTATGTCACTGGTACACTCTGTGGCCTCCTCAGGCTGCTGCTGCCACCTCCACACTATGTCACCTTGCCACTCTGTGGCCTGCTCACACTGCTGCTGCTGCCACCTCCACACTATGTCACCTTGGAACTCTGTGGCCTCCTCATGCTGCCACCTCCACACTATGTCATCTTGCCACTCTGTGGCCTCCTCATGCTACTGCGGCTGCCACCTCCACAGTATGTCACCTTGCCACTCTGTGGCCTCCTCATGCTGCTGCTAGCTCAATACTATGTCACTGGGCCACTCTGTGGCCTCCTCATACTGCTGCTGCCACCTCCATGCTATGTCAACTTGCCACTCTATGGTCTCCTCATGCTGCTGCCACCTCCACGCCATGTCACCTTGCCACTCTATGGTCTCCTCATGCTACTGCCAACTCACAAACCTGTCTGTAGGCCACTCTGTGGTCTCCTTATGCTGCTGCCACCTCCACACTCTGTCATTGTGCCACTCTGTGGCCTCCTCATGCTGCTGCTGCCATCTGCACACTATATCACCTTGCCACTCTGTAGCCTCCTCATGCTGCTGCTTACACAACACTATGTCACTTGGCCACTCTGTGGCCTCCTCGTGCTGCTGCTGCCACCTCCACACTATGTGACCTTGCCACTCTGTGGCCTCCTCATGCTGCTGACACCTCCACATGTTACCTTGCCACTCTGTGGTCTCCTCATGCTGCTGCTAAATCAAGACTCTGTCATTGTGCCACTCTGTGGCCTCCTCATGCTGATGCTGCTGCCACCTCCACACTATGTCACCTTGCCACTCTATGATCTCCTCATGCTGCTGCCACCTCAACACTATGTCACTTGGACATTCTGTGGTCTCCTCATGCTGCTGCTACCTCAACACTATGTCATTGGGCCACTCTGTAGACTTCTCATGCTGTTCCCACCCTTCCCACTCCATGACTGGGCCACTATTTTGCCTTTTTGGCCTTGTTGACATCATCATTTATTTGACCCTTCTTCTGATCTGTCAGAAGGAAGGAAAAATGAGATGCACAACGGATTCTGTCTGTGTAGCAGCTGTAAGGCCTGTATGGTCCCATCAGAATTGGCTTATGATTTAGTAGCCAAGAGCAGGAGTGGGTACAAAACACAGAAGACATGAAAATATTCCGTTGATGTGTCATCTCTGTTTTGGATCCACTCCTGTTTTTTTTGGCATTAGAAATACTGATGGAATAATAATCAAATACTGAGTGGATGTTCAACAGACAGGATCCGTTTTTTGGGGGGTTATTGTTGTGATGGATCAGAGGAAGGGCAAAATAATCAGTGACATCAACACAAACTTATTCCTGACACCCTCTCCACTCTGTCGGGGGGCTCAACTTGTATAAGCGTTTAATAGTACAGGTTCTATAGACATTTGCATTCAGCTGACGACGGTATATAAGGCTTTGTTTTGGTTTCAGCAGGCTTTAGCATTAAACTGGCAGGCAAACTCAACTCTCCTATATCTTTCTCTTTGACTCTGCTGTACTGACAAGCTTAAATAGTATCTTTGCTTTCTTCTTGATGCTGCACATTCTCTCTTTAGTCTGACTCTAGGTGATGCCAGGGAACTGTCCTCCTGGATCCTAAAGCTTTAGGCTTCTGCTTCCATGGTCAGCAGACCTTAAGGTTCTCTGACTGGCGTGGGCACATCCAGCAGAGACATGTCCCTGCACACCCTTCCCCTGTCTAGGGAGGACTAGACTAACTAGAACTGGCCCCCACCCTTCCTGCAGGAAGTAGGGCACTACCCTACAGAGGGGGGTTAGGTATTTTACATGAATATAACATTTGCAAAATGATTAGGAATGTACAGTGTATAGGACCTGGACAACAATACATAAGATGACATTTTGTTAGACCATTAAAGACAGTGGTAACACTAGTGTTGGGCGCGAATTTTCACATCGCGAATTTTAATAGCGAATATCGCCACTTCAAGAATTCGCAAAGATTAAGAATATAGTGCTATATATTCATATTTTAGAATATTCTAGATTTTTTTTCCCTCTGAACCTATGATCCCTCCCTGCTACTTGCTTGTGGGCCAATGAGAAGGCTGCAATGTCTTGGTCTGAGCTTAGCAAAACCCCTAGCAACCAATAGGAAAGTTGCCTAGTGTCATTACATTAGATAGTTAGTTATCTTCCATATATAATACAGATAGTTAGTGGGGGATAGTCAGTGTAGGTTAGATAGTGATATAGTGTAGCTGATAGGGTCCAGTGCAGGGTGTTAGGTAGTGTGATAGGTTTTGCTGTCCATACATACATGCTACAGACATAGTGCTGTGATGTCACATTATATTAGATAGTTATCTTATTTATATATATATATAATACAGATAGTTAGTGGGAGATAGTCAGTGTAGGTTAGATAGTGATATAGTGTAGCTGATAGGCTCCAGTGCAGGGTGTTAGGTAGTGTGATAGGTTCTGCTGTCCATACATACATACAGACATAGTGCTGTGATGTCACATTACATTAGATAGTTAGTTAGTTATGTTATATATAATACAGATAGTTAGTGGGAGATAGTCAGTGTAGGTTAGATAGTGATATAGTGTAGCTGATAGTATCCAGTGCAGGGTGTTAGGAAGTGCGATAGGTTCTGCTGTCCATACATACATGCTACAGACATAGTGCTGTGATGTCACATTACATTAGATAGTTAGTTATCTTATATATATAATACAGATAGTTAGTGGGAGATAGTCAGTGTAGGTTAGATAGTGATATAGTGTAGCTGATAGGTTCCAGTGCAGGGTGTTAGGTAGTTTGTTAGGTTCTGCTGTCCATACATACAGGCTACAGACATAGAGCTGTGATGTCACATTACATTAGATAGTTAGTTATCTTATATATATAATACAGATAGTTAGTGGGAGATAGTCAGTGTAGGTTAGATAGTGATATAGTGTAGCTGATAATTTCCAGTGCAGGGTGTTAGGTAGTGTGATAGGTTCTGCTGTCCATACATACCTGCTACAGACATAGTGCTGTGATGTCACATTACATTAGATAGTTAGTTATCTTATATATATATAATACAGATAGTTAGTGGGAGATAGTCAGTGTAGGTTAGATAGTGATATAGTGTAGCTGGTAGGTTCCAGTGCAGGGTGTTAGGTAGTGTGATAGGTTCTGCTGTCCATACATACATGCTACAGACATAGTGCTGTGATGTCACATTACATTAGATAGTTATTTATCTTATATATATAATACAGATAGTTAGTGGGAGATAGTCAGTGTAGGTTAGATAGTGATATAGTGTAGCTGATAGGTTCCAGTGCAGGGTGTTAGGTAGTGTGATAGGTTCTGCTGTCCATACATACATGCTACAGATATAGTGCTGTGATGTCACATTACATTAGATAGTTAGTTATCTTATATATATAATACAGATAGTTAGTGGGAGATAGTCAGTGTAGGTTAGATAGTGATATAGTGTAGCTGATAATTTCCAGTGCAGGGTGTTAGGTAGTGTGATAGGTTCTGCTGTCCATACATACCTGCTACAGACATAGTGCTGTGATGTCACATTACATTAGATAGTTAGTTATCTTATATATATATAATACAGATAGTTAGTGGGAGATAGTCAGTGTAGGTTAGATAGTGATATAGTGTAGCTGATAGGCTCCAGTGCAGGGTGTTAGGTAGTGTGATAGGTTCTGCTGTCCATACATACAGGCTACAGACATAGTGCTGTGATGTCACATTACATTAGATAGTTATCTTATATATATATATATATATATATATATATATATAATACAGATAGTTAGTGGGAGATAGTCAGTGTAGGTTAGATAGTGATATAGTGTAGCTGATAGGCTCCAGTGCAGGGTGTTAGGTAGTGTGATAGGTTCTGCTGTCCATACATACATGCTACAGACATAGTGCTGTGATGTCACATTACATTAGATAATTAGTTATCTTATATATATAATACAGATAGTTAGTGGGAGATAGTCAGTGTAGGTTAGATAGTGATATAGTGTAGCTGATAGGCTCCAGTGCAGGGTGTTAGGTAGTGTGATAGGTTCTGCTGTCCATACATACATACAGACATAGTGCTGTGATGTCACATTACATTAGATAGTTAGTTAGTTATGTTATATATAATACAGATAGTTAGTGGGAGATAGTCAGTGTAGGTTAGATAGTGATATAGTGTAGCTGATAGGCTCCAGTGCAGGGTGTTA
This sequence comes from Bufotes viridis, assembly GCA_033119425.1. Classification (NCBI taxonomy): domain Eukaryota; kingdom Metazoa; phylum Chordata; class Amphibia; order Anura; family Bufonidae; genus Bufotes; species Bufotes viridis. The sequence goes on from CM065593.1 coordinate 398,197,660, forward strand.
GGTAGTGTGATAGGTTCTGCTGTCCATACATACATGCTACAGACATAGTGCTGTGATGTCATATTACATTAGATAGTTAGTTATCTTCTATATATAATACAGATAGTTAGTGGGAGATAGTCAGTGTAGGTTAGATAGTGATATAGTGTAGCTGATAGGTTCCAGTGCAGGGTGTTAGGTAGTGTGATAGGTTCTGCTGTCCATACATACATGCTACAGACATAGTGCTGTGATGTCATATTACATTAGATAGTTAGTTATCTTATATATATAATACAGATAGTTAGTGGGAGATAGTCAGTGTAGGTTAGATAGTGATATAGTGTAGCTGATAGGTTCCAGTGCAGGGTGTTAGGTAGTGTGATAGGTTCTGCTGTCCATACATACATGCTACAGACATAGTGCTGTGATGTCATATTACATTAGATAGTTAGTTATCTTATATATATAATACAGATAGTTAGTGGGAGATAGTCAGTGTAGGTTAGATAGTGATATAGTGTAGCTGATAGGCTCCAGTGCAGGGTGTTAGGTAGTGTGATAGGTTCTGCTGTCCATACATACATGCTACAGATATAGTGCTGTGATGTCACATTACATTAGATAGTTAGTTAGTTATCTTATATATATAATACAGATAGTTAGTGGGAGATAGTCAGTGCAGGTTAGATAGTGATATAGTGTAGCTGATAGGTTTCAGTGCAGGGTGTTAGGTAGTGTGATAGGTTCTGCTGTCCATACATACATGCTACAGACATAGTGCTGTGATGTCACATTACATTAGATAGTTAGTTATCTTCTATATATAATACAGATAGTTAGTGGGAGATAGTCAGTGTAGGTTAGATAGTGATATAGTGTAGCTGATAGGTTCCAGTGCAGGGTGTTAGGTAGTGTGATAGGATCTGCTGTCCATACATACATGCTACAGACATAGTGCTGTGATGTCACATTACATTAGATAGTTAGTTAGTTAGCTTATATATATAGTACAGATAGTTAGTGGGAGATAGTCAGTGTAGGTTAGATAGTGATATAGTGTAGCTGATAGGTTCCAGTGCAGGGTGTTAGGTAGTGTGATAGGTTCTGCTGTCCATACATACATACTACAGACATAGTGCTGTGATGTCACATTACATTAGAGAGTTAGTTATCTTATATATATAATACAGATAGTTAGTGGGAGATAGTCAGTGTAGGTTAGATAGTGATATAGTGGAGCTGATAGGTTCCAGTGCAGGGGGTTAGGTAGTGTGATAGGTTCTGCTGTCCATACATCCATGCTACAGACATAGTGCTGTGATGTCACATTACATTAGATAGTTAGTTATCTTATATATATAATACAGATAGTTAGTGGGAGATAGTCAGTGTAGGTTAGATAGTGATATAGTGTAGCTGATAGGTTCCAGTGCAGGGTGTTAGGTAGTGTGATAGGTTCTGCTGTCCGTACATACAGGCTACAGACATAGTGCTGTGATGTCACATTACATTAGATAGTTTGTTATCTTATATATATAATACAGATAGTTAGTGGGAGATAGTCAGTGTAGGTTAGATAGTGATATAGTGTAGCTGCTAGGTTCCAGTGCAGGGTGTTAGGTAGTGTGATAGGTTCTGCTCTCCATACATACACGCTACAGACATAGTGCTGTGATGTCACATTACATTAGATAGTTAGTTATCTTCTATATATAATACAGATAGTTAGTGGGAGATAGTCAGTGTAGGTTAGATAGTGATATAGTGTAGCTGATAGGGTCCAGTGCAGGGTGTTAGGTAGTGTGATAGGTTCTGCTGTCCATACATACATGCTACAGACATAGTGCTCTGATGTCACATTACATTAGATAGTTAGTTATCTTCTATATATAATACAGATAGTTAGTGGGAGATAGTCAGTGCAGGTTAGATAGTGATATAGTGTAGCTGATAGGTTCCAGTGCAGGGTGTTAGGTAGTGTGATAGGTTCTGCAGTCTATACATACAGGCTACAGACATAGTGCTGTGATGTCACATTACATTAGATAGTTAGTTATCTTATATATATAATACAGATAGTTAGGGGGAGATAGTCAGTGTAGGTTAGATAGTGATATAGTGTAGCTGATAGGTTCCAGTGCAGGGTGTTAGGTAGTGTGATAGGTTCTGCTGTCCATACATACCTGCTACTGACATAGTGCTGTGATGTCACATTACATTAGATAGTTAGTTATCTTATATATATATGATACAGATAGTTAGTGGGAGATAGTCAGTGTAGGTTAGATAGTGATATAGTGTAGCTGATAGGCTCCAGTGCAGGGTGTTAGGTAGTGTGATAGGTTCTGCTGTCCATACATACATGCTACAGACATAGTGCTGTGATGTCACATTACATTAGATAGTTAGTTAGTTATGTTATATATAATACAGATAGTTAGTGGGAGATAGTCAGTGTAGGTTAGATAGTGATATAGTGTAGCTGATAGGTTCCAGTGCAGGGTGTTAGGTAGTGTGATAGGTTCTGCTGTCCATACATACATGCTACAGACATAGTGCTGTGATGTCACATTACATTAGATAGTTAGTTATCTTATATATATAATACAGATAGTTAGTGGGAGATAGTCAGTGTAGGTTAGATAGTGATATAGTGTAGCTGATAGGCTCCAGTGCAGGGTGTTAGGTAGTGTGATAGGTTCTGCTGTCCATACATACATGCTACAGACATAGTGCTGTGATGTCACATTACATTAGATAGTTAGTTATCTTATATATATAATACAGATAGTTAGTGGGAGATAGTCAGTGTAGGTTAGATAGTGATATAGTGTAGCTGATAGGTTCCAGTGCAGGGTGTTAGGTAGTGTGATAGGTTCTGCTGTCCATACATACATGCTACAGACATAGTGCTGTGATGTCACATTACATTAGATAGTTAGTTATCTTCTATATATAATACAGATAGTTAGTGGGAGATAGTCAGTGTAGGTTAGATAGTGATATAGTGTAGCTGATAGGCTCCAGTGCAGGGTGTTAGGTAGTGTGATAGGTTCTGCTGTCCATACATACATGCTACAGACATAGTGCTGTGATGTCACATTACATTAGATAGTTAGTTATCTTATATATATAATACAGATAGTTAGTGGGAGATAGTCAGTGTAGGTTAGATAGTGATATAGTGTAGCTGATAGGTTCCAGTGCAGGGTGTTAGGTAGTGTGATAGGTTCTGCTGTCCATACATACATGCTACAGACATAGTGCTGTGATGTCACATTACATTAGATAGTTAGTTATCTTATATATATAATACAGATAGTTAGTGGGAGATAGTCAGTGTAGGTTAGATAGTGATATAGTGTAGCTGATAGGTTCCAGTGCAGGGTGTTAGGTAGTGTGATAGGTTCTGCTGTCCATACATACATGCTACAGACATAGTGCTGTGATGTCACATTACATTAGATAGTTAGTTATCTTATATATATAATACAGATAGTTAGTGGGAGATAGTCAGTGTAGGTTAGATAGTGATATAGTGTAGCTGATAGGTTCCAGTGCAGGGTGTTAGGTAGTGTGATAGGTTCTGCTGTCCATACATACATGCTACAGACATAGTGCTGTGATGTCACATTACATTAGATAGTTAGTTATCTTCTATATATAATACAGATAGTTAGTGGGAGATAGTCAGTGTAGGTTAGATAGTGATATAGTGTAGCTGATAGGTTCCAGTGCAGGGTGTTAGGTAGTGTGATAGGTTCTGCTGTCCATACATACATGCTACAGACATAGTGCTGTGATGTCACATTACATTAGATAGTTAGTTATCTTCTATATATAATACAGATAGTTAGTGGGAGATAGTCAGTGTAGGTTAGATAGTGATATAGTGTAGCTGATAGGTTCCAGTGCAGGGTGTTAGGTAGTGTGATAGGTTCTGCTGTCCATACATACATGCTACAGACATAGTGCTGTGATGTCACATTACATTAGATAGTTAGTTATCTTATATATATAATACAGATAGTTAGTGGGAGATAGTCAGTGTAGGTTAGATAGTGATATAGTGTAGCTGATAGGTTCCAGTGCAGGGTGTTAGGTAGTGTGATAGGTTCTGCTGTCCATACATACATGCTACAGACATAGTGCTGTGATGTCACATTACATTAGATAGTTAGTTATCTTATATATATAATACAGATAGTTAGTGGGAGATAGTCAGTGTAGGTTAGATAGTGATATAGTGTAGCTGATAGGTTCCAGTGCAGGGTGTTAGGTAGTGTGATAGGTTCTGCTGTCCATACATACATGCTACAGACATAGTGCTGTGATGTCACATTACATTAGATAGTTAGTTATCTTATATATATAATACAGATAGTTAGTGGGAGATAGTCAGTGTAGGTTAGATAGTGATATAGTGTAGCTGATAGGTTCCAGTGCAGGGTGTTAGGTAGTGTGATAGGTTCTGCTGTCCATACATACATGCTACAGACATAGTGCTGTGATGTCACATTACATTAGATAGTTAGTTATCTTATATATATAATACAGATAGTTAGTGGGAGATAGTCAGTGTAGGTTAGATAGTGATATAGTGTAGCTGATAGGTTCCAGTGCAGGGTGTTAGGTAGTGTGATAGGTTCTGCTGTCCATACATACATGCTACAGACATAGTGCTGTGATGTCACATTACATTAGATAGTTAGTTATCTTCTATATATAATACAGATAGTTAGTGGGAGATAGTCAGTGTAGGTTAGATAGTGATATAGTGTAGCTGATAGGTTCCAGTGCAGGGTGTTAGGTAGTGTGATAGGTTCTGCTGTCCATACATACATGCTACAGACATAGTGCTGTGATGTCACATTACATTAGATAGTTAGTTATCTTATATATATAATACAGATAGTTAGTGGGAGATAGTCAGTGTAGGTTAGATAGTGATATAGTGTAGCTGATAGGTTCCAGTGCAGGGTGTTAGGTAGTGTGATAGGTTCTGCTGTCCATACATACATGCTACAGACATAGTGCTGTGATGTCACATTACATTAGATAGTTAGTTATCTTATATATATAATACAGATAGTTAGTGGGAGATAGTCAGTGTAGGTTAGATAGTGATATAGTGTAGCTGATAGGTTCCAGTGCAGGGTGTTAGGTAGTGTGATAGGTTCTGCTGTCCATACATACATGCTACAGACATAGTGCTGTGATGTCACATTACATTAGATAGTTAGTTATCTTCTATATATAATACAGATAGTTAGTGGGAGATAGTCAGTGTAGGTTAGATAGTGATATAGTGTAGCTGATAGGTTCCAGTGCAGGGTGTTAGGTAGTGTGATAGGTTCTGCTGTCCATACATACATGCTACAGACATAGTGCTGTGATGTCACATTACATTAGATAGTTAGTTATCTTATATATATAATACAGATAGTTAGTGGGAGATAGTCAGTGTAGGTTAGATAGTGATATAGTGTAGCTGATAGGCTCCAGTGCAGGGTGTTAGGTAGTGTGATAGGTTCTGCTGTCCATACATACATGCTACAGACATAGTGCTGTGATGTCACATTACATTAGATAGTTAGTTATCTTATATATATAATACAGATAGTTAGTGGGAGATAGTCAGTGTAGGTTAGATAGTGATATAGTGTAGCTGATAGGTTCCAGTGCAGGGTGTTAGGTAGTGTGATAGGTTCTGCTGTCCATACATACATGCTACAGACATAGTGCTGTGATGTCACATTACATTAGATAGTTAGTTATCTTATATATATAATACAGATAGTTAGTGGGAGATAGTCAGTGTAGGTTAGATAGTGATATAGTGTAGCTGATAGGTTCCAGTGCAGGGTGTTAGGTAGTGTGATAGGTTCTGCTGTCCATACATACAGGCTACAGACATAGTGCTGTGATGTCACATTACATTAGATAGTTAGTTATCTTATATATATAATACAGATAGTTAGTGGGAGATAGTCAGTGTAGGTTAGATAGTGATATAGTGTAGCTGATAGGCTCCAGTGCAGGGTGTTAGGTAGTGTGATAGGTTCTGCTGTCCATACATACATGCTACAGACATAGTGCTGTGATGTCACATTACATTAGATAGTTAGTTATCTTATATATATAATACAGATAGTTAGTGGGAGATAGTCAGTGTAGGTTAGATAGTGATATAGTGTAGCTGATAGGTTCCAGTGCAGGGTGTTAGGTAGTGTGATAGGTTCTGCTGTCCATACATACATGCTACAGACATAGTGCTGTGATGTCACATTACATTAGATAGTTAGTTATCTTATATATATAATACAGATAGTTAGTGGGAGATAGTCAGTGTAGGTTAGATAGTGATATAGTGTAGCTGATAGGTTCCAGTGCAGGGTGTTAGGTAGTGTGATAGGTTCTGCTGTCCATACATACATGCTACAGACATAGTGCTGTGATGTCACATTACATTAGATAGTTAGTTATCTTATATATATAATACAGATAGTTAGTGGGAGATAGTCAGTGTAGGTTAGATAGTGATATAGTGTAGCTGATAGGTTCCAGTGCAGGGTGTTAGGTAGTGTGATAGGTTCTGCTGTCCATACATACATGCTACAGACATAGTGCTGTGATGTCACATTACATTAGATAGTTAGTTATCTTATATATATAATACAGATAGTTAGTGGGAGATAGTCAGTGTAGGTTAGATAGTGATATAGTGTAGCTGATAGGCTCCAGTGCAGGGTGTTAGGTAGTGTGATAGGTTCTGCTGTCCATACATACATGCTACAGACATAGTGCTGTGATGTCACATTACATTAGATAGTTAGTTATCTTCTATATATAATACAGATAGTTAGTGGGAGATAGTCAGTGTAGGTTAGATAGTGATATAGTGTAGCTGATAGGTTCCAGTGCAGGGTGTTAGGTAGTGTGATAGGTTCTGCTGTCCATACATACATGCTACAGACATAGTGCTGTGATGTCACATTACATTAGATAGTTAGTTATCTTATATATATAATACAGATAGTTAGTGGGAGATAGTCAGTGTAGGTTAGATAGTGATATAGTGTAGCTGATAGGTTCCAGTGCAGGGTGTTAGGTAGTGTGATAGGTTCTGCTGTCCATACATACATGCTACAGACATAGTGCTGTGATGTCACATTACATTAGATAGTTAGTTATCTTATATATATAATACAGATAGTTAGTGGGAGATAGTCAGTGTAGGTTAGATAGTGATATAGTGTAGCTGATAGGTTCCAGTGCAGGGTGTTAGGTAGTGTGATAGGTTCTGCTGTCCATACATACATGCTACAGACATAGTGCTGTGATGTCACATTACATTAGATAGTTAGTTATCTTATATATATAATACAGATAGTTAGTGGGAGATAGTCAGTGTAGGTTAGATAGTGATATAGTGTAGCTGATAGGTTCCAGTGCAGGGTGTTAGGTAGTGTGATAGGTTCTGCTGTCCATACATACATGCTACAGACATAGTGCTGTGATGTCACATTACATTAGATAGTTAGTTATCTTCTATATATAATACAGATAGTTAGTGGGAGATAGTCAGTGTAGGTTAGATAGTGATATAGTGTAGCTGATAGGTTCCAGTGCAGGGTGTTAGGTAGTGTGATAGGTTCTGCTGTCCATACATACATGCTACAGACATAGTGCTGTGATGTCACATTACATTAGATAGTTAGTTATCTTCTATATATAATACAGATAGTTAGTGGGAGATAGTCAGTGTAGGTTAGATAGTGATATAGTGTAGCTGATAGGTTCCAGTGCAGGGTGTTAGGTAGTGTGATAGGTTCTGCTGTCCATACATACATGCTACAGACATAGTGCTGTGATGTCACATTACATTAGATAGTTAGTTATCTTATATATATAATACAGATAGTTAGTGGGAGATAGTCAGTGTAGGTTAGATAGTGATATAGTGTAGCTGATAGGTTCCAGTGCAGGGTGTTAGGTAGTGTGATAGGTTCTGCTGTCCATACATACATGCTACAGACATAGTGCTGTGATGTCACATTACATTAGATAGTTAGTTATCTTATATATATAATACAGATAGTTAGTGGGAGATAGTCAGTGTAGGTTAGATAGTGATATAGTGTAGCTGATAGGTTCCAGTGCAGGGTGTTAGGTAGTGTGATAGGTTCTGCTGTCCATACATACATGCTACAGACATAGTGCTGTGATGTCACATTACATTAGATAGTTAGTTATCTTATATATATAATACAGATAGTTAGTGGGAGATAGTCAGTGTAGGTTAGATAGTGATATAGTGTAGCTGATAGGTTCCAGTGCAGGGTGTTAGGTAGTGTGATAGGTTCTGCTGTCCATACATACATGCTACAGACATAGTGCTGTGATGTCACATTACATTAGATAGTTAGTTATCTTCTATATATAATACAGATAGTTAGTGGGAGATAGTCAGTGTAGGTTAGATAGTGATATAGTGTAGCTGATAGGTTCCAGTGCAGGGTGTTAGGTAGTGTGATAGGTTCTGCTGTCCATACATACATGCTACAGACATAGTGCTGTGATGTCACATTACATTAGATAGTTAGTTATCTTCTATATATAATACAGATAGTTAGTGGGAGATAGTCAGTGTAGGTTAGATAGTGATATAGTGTAGCTGATAGGTTCCAGTGCAGGGTGTTAGGTAGTGTGATAGGTTCTGCTGTCCATACATACATGCTACAGACATAGTGCTGTGATGTCACATTACATTAGATAGTTAGTTATCTTATATATATAATACAGATAGTTAGTGGGAGATAGTCAGTGTAGGTTAGATAGTGATATAGTGTAGCTGATAGGCTCCAGTGCAGGGTGTTAGGTAGTGTGATAGGTTCTGCTGTCCATACATACATGCTACAGACATAGTGCTGTGATGTCACATTACATTAGATAGTTAGTTATCTTATATATATAATACAGATAGTTAGTGGGAGATAGTCAGTGTAGGTTAGATGGTGATATAGTGTAGCTGATAGGTTCCAGTGCAGGGTGTTAGGTAGTGTGATAGGTTCTGCTGTCCATACATACATGCTACAGACATAGTGCTGTGATGTCACATTACATTAGATAGTTAGTTATCTTCTATATATAATACAGATAGTTAGTGGGGAGATAGTCAGTGTAGGTTAGATAGTGATATAGTGTAGCTGATAGGCTCCAGTGCAGGGTGTTAGGTAGTGTGATAGGTTCTGCTGTCCATACATACATGCTACAGACATAGTGCTGTGATGTCACATTACATTAGATAGTTAGTTATCTTATATATATAATACAGATAGTTAGTGGGAGATAGTCAGTGTAGGTTAGATAGTGATATAGTGTAGCTGATAGGTTCCAGTGCAGGGTGTTAGGTAGTGTGATAGGTTCTGCTGTCCATACATACAGGCTACAGACATAGTGCTGTGATGTCACATTACATTAGATAGTTAGTTATCTTATATATATAATACAGATAGTTAGTGGGAGATAGTCAGTGTAGGTTAGATAGTGATATAGTGTAGCTGATAGGTTCCAGTGCAGGGTGTTAGGTAGTGTGATAGGTTCTGCTGTCCATACATACATGCTACAGACATAGTGCTGTGATGTCACATTACATTAGATAGTTAGTTATCTTCTATATATAATACAGATAGTTAGTGGGAGATAGTCAGTGTAGGTTCGATAGTGATATTGTGTAGCTGATAGGTTCCAGTGCAGGGTGTTAGGTAGTGTGATAGGTTCTGCTGTCCATACATACATGCTACAGACATAGTGCTGTGATGTCACATTACATTAGATAGTTAGTTATCGTATATATATAATACAGATAGTTAGTGGGAGATAGTCAGTGTAGGTTAGATGGTGATATAGTGTAGCTGATAGGCTCCAGTGCAGGGTGTTAGGTAGTGTGATAGGTTCTGCTGTCCATACATACATGCTACAGACATAGTGCTGTGATGTCACATTACATTAGATAGTTAGTTATCTTATATATATGATACAGATAGTTAGTGGGAGATAGTCAGTGTAGGTTAGATAGTGATATAGTGTAGCTGATAGGCTCCAGTGCAGGGTGTTAGGTAGTGTGATAGGTTCTGCTGTCCATACATACATGCTACAGACATAGTGCTGTGACGTCACCAGTTCACAACAATACTTAGTGCACCAATCACTATTATGTAGTCAGACCTGTTAAAATGTGAATTTGATCATATTGCGCCAAACTATGCGCATCAATTGCCGATTTGCGCAATCGCGGATATATTGGCGTACTCTATCTTCTATTGTAATGTTCTGCCGTGCCAACCATTTTCTCCAGTCTCAGGAAACTTCTAGCAGCTTGATAAATGTAGCTATAGTGACCCACGCCTGTATTGAGCGCGCAATATGGGAATATTACATTGCCGATATTCACAATCAAGAAAATAATTACGAATTCACGAATTTATGACGAATATTTGCCCAAATATTAGCGAAATATTGCAAATTCTAATATTGCACCTGCCGCTCATCACTACTCACCACTGACACCTTGGGTAACAACAGGAAAAGGACAAACACCACAAACAATCCCCTAAGGGAGACAACAAACAGGAGAGAACCGGAGATCCAACAGCTCCACAGCAACTCCACCAGAGGTCAGAATAGAAGATCTGGAACAAAGGTCTGCAACGGGCGCCTCCCCCCAGGGCCTTCTCTATCGTGAAGGAATGCCAAGTGGTATAGTGTGGCTACTGGATACCTCTGGACTCCAGGCTTTGGCTCCGAAGCAATAAAAAGGGGAATAAATGAGGGATTGGAAAGAATAACTTGAGTCCTGACCTTGAGATGAAGTTCAATAGCAGCTTTACTTTGAATAAACATTTCTTCCAACAGTTACAGGCTTTGTCTTGGTTCCAGCAGGCTTTAGCATTATACTGGCAGGAAAACTCAACTCTGCTACATCTTTCTCTCACTCCACTGTACTGACAAGCTGACTTGGTAACTTTGATTCTTCTTTATGCTGCACTTCTCTCTGTAGTCGGACTTATGTTTCACCCACGGAACTAATTTCCTGGCTCCTGAGGCTTCTATGCTTCAGCCTCCCTGGCCAGCAGAGCTTAAGGTGCTCAGACTGGCATGGGCACGTCCAGCAGAGATGTGCCCCTGCAAACCCTTCCCCTTGCAGGGGTAAACTACACTAACACTAACTCCACCCTTTCCTCAGGAAGTAGGACTAGCCCACTTCCCTACAGAGGGGGGTTAGAATGGAATGGAACGCTCCATTCTACATAAGTACAGCTCTGCCATGTTTGCTGCCACCTGCTGGGGAAGCAGGCACATTACATTTATAACAGTTATATAACATTATTATAAATGCACAGAGTTGAGGGACCTGGAAATAACTATATAGGTGACATACTGGTTAGACCATAAAAGATAGAAGCAAGGTGCAGAAGTGGTAACACCACTTTGGGGTGTTACAGGTCTATATCGGGCATCAAGGGAAGCAGGAAGGGAGAATATATAGTAGCTGGGAGCAGCTGAGAGGAGAAGCTACAGATTCCTGAATGGGACAAAAAGGACCTCAGACCTAAGCAGGAAAACCTGGAATGGAATCCATTCCCACCATTAGGTCATGGAGTGATCTCTTGAAACCGAGTGAGTAGCCACCTGCTGCGACCTTCTGACCCCAGGCACAACAGGGTCAGCGAAAGGTCGTGACACCTGTCACAGGCAAGGCTCCATAGGAACATTGCTGTTATAAGCCCGGCAGCCTGTAGCCGGGTTGAGGCTACCACAGATAGCAAATAGCTTCCCCAATTGCCATGTGAGGGGGCTGTTTGGACGCCGGGATCGCAGTGTTGCTGTGGAAAGCCTCTTCAGATGGTGTGGTCACTTTTGTCCATTACAAGGTAACATTATCAACTAGCTTTGTCTAGTTATTTTGGGGTGGAGTTGTTGATTGCTGAGCCTTTCTATGTCCATGCCTTTTCCTTCTCTGTGTGAGGGGGATAGCGTTTTCTCTGTTCCAGAATTACTACCTTGTTCTTGTTTATTGTGTTGTATCAGTGTATCCTGGGACTTATGGTACCCCATTGTTTTCAGTATTGAAGGTTGTCAATTTGCTCACTTAGGGTCATTGTTTTGTCTTGGCTGATGTTACAAGCAACAGGCGTCTCTGTTGCTTCATGTTCACCTAGTTACCAACTTTGTTTCGGTAGTTGTTATCCAAATGCCTTGCATCTGAATCTAGATTTGGTCATTTCCTAGCTTTGCCTGGTTGATGGGGGTGGAGTTGTCAGTTGCTGAGCATTGATATAGCCGTATAACATTTATACGGATACAGAGCCCTCCAAGCATGGACTTTCTATAATACCGGAGTCTTCTTATGAGTCACAAGTGTCTTTGGGCCGGCCCAATAGCGACTGCTACCTCTGCACCCCTTATAGCTACGCCCCTGTATGTATATATTCGTGTAATGTTTGATAGGTGCTTCCCCTTTATCTGTGATCTGTAGTTCCGCCGTTGTATCTGGTTCTGGTCTTCTGTATATTCGGGGATCTGTAGTTCCGCAATTGTATCTGGTTCTGGTCTTCTGTATATTCGGGGATCTGTAGTTCCGCCGTTGTATCTGGTTCTGGTCTTCTGTATATTCGGAGATCTGTATTTCCGCCGTTGTATCTGGTTCTGGTCTTCTGTATATTCGGGGATCTGTAGTTCCGCCGTTGTATCTGGTTCTGGACTTCTGTATATTCGGGGATCTGTAGTTCCGCCGTTGTATCTGGTTCTGATCTTCTGTATATTCGGTGATCTGTAGTTCCGCCGTTGTATCTGATTCTGATCTTCTGTATGTTCAGTGATCTGTAGTTCCACCGTTGTATCTGGTTCTGATCTTCTGTATATTCGGGGATCTGTAGTTCTGCCGTTGTATCTGGTTCTGGTCTTCTGTATATTCGGGGATCTGTAGTTCCGCCGTTGTATCTGGTTCTGATCTTCCTTATATTCGGTGATCTGTAGTTCCGACGATGCATCTGGTTCTGTTCTTCTGTATATTCGGGGATCTGTAGTTCTACCGTTGTATCTAGTTCTGGTCTTCTGTATATTCGGGGATCTGTAGTTCCGCCGTTGCATCTGGTTCTGGTCTTCAGTATATTCGGTGATCTGTAGTTCCGCCGTTGTATCTGGTTCTGGTCTTCTGTATATTTGGGGATCTGTAGTTCCACCGTTGTATCTGGTTCTGGTCTTCTGTATATTCAGAGATCTTTAGTTCCACCGTTGTATCTGGTTCTGGTCTTCTGTATATTCGGGGATCTGTAGTTCCACCGTTGTATCTGGTTCTGTTCTTCTGTATATTCGGGGATCTGTAGTTCCACCGTTGTATCTGGTTCTGGTCTTCTGTATATTCGGGGATCTGTAGTTCCACCGTTGTATCTGGTTCTGGTCTTCTGTATATTCGGGGATCTGTAGTTCCGCCGTTGTATCTGGTTCTGGTCTTCTGTATATTCGGTGATCTGTAGTTCCGCCGTTGTATCTGGTTCTGTTCTTCTGTATATTCGGGGATCTGTAGTTCCACCGTTGTATCTGGTTCTGGTCTTCTGTATATTCGGGGAGCTGTAGTTCCACCGTTGTATCTGGTTCTGGTCTTCTGTATATTCGGGGATCTGTAGTTCCGCCGTTGTATCTGGTTCTGGTCTTCTGTATATTCGGGGATCTGTAGTTCCGCCGTTGTATCTGGTTCTGGTCTTCTGTATATTCGGGGATCTGTAGTTCCACCGTTGTTTCTGGTTCTGTTCTTCTGTATATTCGGGGATCTGTAGTTCCACCGTTGTATCTGGTTCTGGTCTTCTGTATATTCGGGGATCTGTAGTTCCACCGTTGTATCTGGTTCTGGTCTTCTGTATATTCGGGATCTGTAGTTCCGCCGTTGTATCTGGTTCTGGTCTTCTGTATATTCGGGGATCTGTAGTTCCACCGTTGTATCTGGTTCTGGTCTTCTGTATATTCGGGGATCTGTAGTTCCACCGTTGTATCTGGTCTCTGGTCTTCTGTATATTCGGGATCTGTAGTTCCACCGTTGTATCTGGTTCTGGTCTTCTGTATATTCGGTGATCTGTAGTTCCGCCGTTGTATCTGGTTCTGGTCTTCTGTATATTCGGGGATCTGTAGTTCCACCGTTGTATCTGGTTCTGGTCTTCTGTATATTCGGGGATCTGTAGTTCCACCGTTGTATCTGGTTCTGGTCTTCTGTATATTCGGGGATCTGTAGTTCCACCGTTGTATCTGGTTCTGGTCTTCTGTATATTCGGGGATCTGTAGTTCCACCGTTGTATCTGGTTCTGGTCTTCTGTATATTCGGGGATCTGTAGTTCCACCGTTGTATCTGGTTCTGGTCTTCTGTATATTCGGGGATCTGTAGTTCCACTGTTGTATCTGGTTCTGGTCTTCTGTATATTCGGGGATCTGTAGTTCCGCCGTTGTATCTGGTTCTGGTCTTCTGTATATTCGGAGATCTTTAGTTCCGCCATTGTATCTGGTTCTGGTCTTCTGTATATTCGGGGATCTGTAGTTTCGCCGTTGTATCTGGTTCTGTTCTTCTGTATATTCGGGGATCTGTAGTTCCACCGTTGTATATGGTTCTGGTCTTCTGTATATTCGGGGATCTGTAGTTCCACCGTTGTATCTGGTTCTGGTCTTCTGTATATTCGGGGATCTGTAGTTCCACCGTTGTATCTGGTTCTGGTCTTCTGTATATTCGGGGATCTGTAGTTCCACCGTTGTATCTGGTTCTGGTCTTCTGTATATTCGGGGATCTGTAGTTCCACCGTTGTATCTGGTTCTGGTCTTCTGTATATTCGGGGATCTGTAGTTCCACCGTTGTATCTGGTTCTGGTCTTCTGTATATTCGGGGATCTGTAGTTCCACCGTTGTATCTGGTTCTGGTCTTCTGTATATTCGGGGATCTGTAGTTCCACCGTTGTATCTGGTTCTGGTCTTCTGTATATTCGGGGATCTGTAGTTCCACCGTTGTATCTGGTTCTGGTCTTCTGTATATTCGGGATCTGTAGTTCCGCCGTTGTATCTGGTTCTGGTCTTCTGTATATTCGGGGATCTGTAGTTCCGCCGTTGTATCTGGTTCTGGTCTTCTGTATATTCGGGATCTGTAGTTCCACCGTTGTATCTGGTTCTGGTCTTCTGTATATTCGGGGATCTGTAGTTCCACCGTTGTATCTGGTTCTGGTCTTCTGTATATTCGGGGATCTGTAGTTCCACCGTTGTATCTGGTTCTGGTCTTCTGTATATTCGGGATCTGTAGTTCCACCGTTGTATCTGGTTCTGGTCTTCTGTATATTCGGGGATCTGTAGTTCCACCGTTGTATCTGGTTCTGGTCTTCTGTATATTTGGGGATCTGTAGTTCCACCGTTGTATCTGGTTCTGGTCTTCTGTATATTCGGGGATGTGTAGTTCCGCCATTGTATCTGGTTCTGGTCTTCTGCATATTAGGGGATCTGTAGTTCCGCCATTGTATCTGGTTCTGGTCTTCTGTATATTCGGGGATCTGTAGTTCCACCGTTGTATCTGGTTCTGGTCTTCTGTATATTCGGGGATCTGTAGTTCCACCGTTGTATCTGGTTCTGGTCTTCTGTATATTCGGGGATCTGTAGTTCCACTGTTGTATCTGGTTCTGGTCTTCTGTATATTCGGGGATCTGTAGTTCCGCCGTTGTATCTGGTTCTGGTCTTCTGTATATTCGGGGATCTGTAGTTCCACTGTTGTATCTGGTTCTGGTCTTCTGTATATTCGGTGATCTGTAGTTCCGCCGTTGTATCTGGTTCTGGTCTTCTGTATATTCGGAGATCTGTAGTTCCACCGTTGTATCTGGTTCTGGTCTTCTGTATATTCGGGGATCTGTAGTTCCACCGTTGTATCTGGTTCTGGTCTTCTGTATATTCGGGGATCTGTAGTTCCACCGTTGTATCTGGTTCTGGTCTTCTGTATATTCGGGGATCTGTAGTTCCGCCGTTGTATCTGGTTCTGGTCTTCTGTATATTCGGGGATCTGTAGTTCCACCGTTGTATCTGGTTCTATTCTTCTGTATATTCGGGGATCTGTAGTTCCACCGTTGTATCTGGTTCTGGTCTTCTGTATATTCGGGGATCTGTAGTTCCACCGTAGTATCTGGTTCTGGTCTTCTGTATATTCGGGGATCTGTAGTTCTGCCGTTGTATCTGGTTCTGGTCTTCTGTATATTCGGGGATCTGTATTTCCACTGTTGTATCTGGTTCTGGTCTTCTGTATATTCGGGGATCTGTATTTCCACTGTTGTATCTGGTTCTGGTCTTCTGTATATTCGGGGATCTGTAGTTCCACCGTTGTATCTGGTTCTGGTCTTCTGTATATTTGGGGATCTGTAGTTCCACCGTTGTATCTGGTTCTGGTCTTCTGTATATTCGGGGATCTGTAGTTCCGCCATTGTATCTGGTTCTGGTCTTCTGCATATTAGGGGATCTGTAGTTCCGCCGTTGTATCTGGTTCTGGTCTTCTGTATATTCGGGGATCTGTAGTTCCACCGTTGTATCTGGTTCTGGTCTTCTGTATATTCGGGATCTGTAGTTCCACCGTTGTATCTGGTTCTGGTCTTCTGTATATTCGGGGATCTGTAGTTCCACCGTTGTATCTGGTTCTGGTCTTCTGTATATTCGGGGATCTGTAGTTCCACCGTTGTATCTGGTTCTGGTCTTCTGTATATTCGGGGATCTGTAGTTCCACCGTTGTATCTGGTTCTGGTCTTCTGTATATTCGGGGATCTGTAGTTCCACCGTTGTATCTGGTTCTGGTCTTCTGTATATTCGGGGATCTGTAGTTCCACCGTTGTATCTGGTTCTGGTCTTCTGTATATTCGGGGATCTGTAGTTCCACCGTTGTATCTGGTTCTGGTCTTCTGTATATTCGGGGATCTGTAGTTCCACCGTTGTATCTGGTTCTGGTCTTCTGTATATTCGGGGATCTGTAGTTCCGCCGTTGTATCTGGTTCTGGTCTTCTGTATATTCGGGGATCTGTAGTTCCACTGTTGTATCTGGTTCTGGTCTTCTGTATATTCGGGGATCTGTATTTCCACTGTTGTATCTGGTTCTGGTCTTCTGTATATTCGGGGATCTGTAGTTCCACCATTGTATCTGGTCTTCTGTATATTCGGGGATCTGTAGTTCCACCGTTGTATCTGGTTCTGATATTCTTTTCTGTAGTTCCGCTCTCTTTCTTGCTGTGTATGGGATTTTAATTTCTAGCTGTGCTATCCAGGCTGATCATCTCCTCCTTCAGTGACCCTCAGCATTCGGTTCCTGTCTTCCACCAGTGGGTTATTTCATATATCTTGTTTTTTCTACTCTTCTGCCCTACTGTAAGTCCTGGGGGTATCCGAGCACCTAGAGCCATTGTTAGGACTTGGGAAGGTGACTCCTTGAGGTGAAATCCAAGGAAATGGCTCTTACAGTGTTCCCCCGCCTCACAAGCCCAACCATATGTGATTCTCAGAACAAGCAAGGTCCGATGATCGGGGAGATCGGGCCCTCATGTACTATCATCGGCCACAACCCTGCTCGTCCCCAGCTCATACCTACGGTGGGAATGGAGATAGAGATCAATTATTCCCCGATGACCAGGTATCGAAAGAAAACCAGACGCTAAAATGAAAGCAGAGCGTCCCTGGCATGGTGGAAATTGCTACAGCGACCCATTACAGTGCTGGGGTGCTACAGGGTGCATCGGGGGCATTAGAAGACCGCCAAAAGTGCTGTACTAGTTTTATCACAATCCAAAAAGGTGGGTGCGCCAAGATGGCGTCCGGGTATTTCACACCCACAAACCTCACACGGAAATGGGACAGGCAAGTGCAGTGACGGTCTCGGAACTGGTAAGGGGGTCGTAGTGAGGACTCATCAGAAACCATGGAGAATTTTTTTGCCCCAAGTGGGATGTGTGACTCTACATTACAATATAGGGGGTCTCTTTATATACTGCTCTCTCCCGCAAGTCTCTCAGTACACCGCTATCTCCTGCCTGTCTCTCTGTTTGCTACCCCCTCCTACGTGTCTCTCTATATACTGCTCTCTTTTTCGTGTCCTTTATACGGCTCTCTCTTCAGCGTGTCTCTCTATATACTGCTCTCTTCAGCGTGTCTCTCTATATACTGCTGTCTTCAGCGTGTCTCTCTATATACTGCTCTCTTCCGCGTGTCTCTCTATATACTGCTCTCTTCAGCGTGTCTCTATATATACTGCTCTCTCTTCAGCGTGTCTCTCTATATACAGCTCTCTTCAGCATGTCTCTCTATATACTGCTCTCTTCAGCTTGTCTCTCTATACACTGCTCTCTCCTGTGTGTCTCTCTATATACTGCTCTCTCCCGCCAGTCTCTCAGTACACTGCTATCTCATGCCTGTCTCTCTGTATGCTACCCCCTCCTACGTGTCTCTCTATATACTGCTCTCTCTTTCATGTCCCTTTATACGGTTCTCTCTTCAGCATGTCTCTCTATATACTGCTCTCTTCAGCATGTCTCTCTATATACTGCTGTCTTCAGCGTGTCTCTCTATATACTGCTCTCTTCAGCGTGTCTCTCTATATACTGCTCTCTTCAGCGTGTCTCTCTATATACTGCTCTCTTCAGCGTGTCTCTCTATATACTGCTCTCTTCAGCGTGTCTCTCTATATACTGCTCTCTCTTCAGCGTGTCTCTCTATATACTGCTCTCTTCAGCGTGTCTCTCTATATTCTGCTCTCTCTTCAGCATGTCTCTCTATATACTGCTCTCTTCAGCATGTCTCTCTATACACTGCTGTCTTCAGCGTGTCTCTCTATATACTGCTGTCTTCAGCGTGTCTCTCTATATACTGCTCTCTTCAGCATGTCTCTCTATACACTGCTGTCTTCAGCGTGTCTCTCTATATACTGCTGTCTTCAGCGTGTCTCTCTATATACTGCTCTCTTCAGTGTGTCTCTATATACTGCTCTCTTCAGCGTGTCTCTCTATATACTGCTCTCTTCAGTGTGTCTCTATATACTGCTCTCTCTTCAGTGTGTCTCTCTATATACTGCTCTCTTCAGCGTGTCTCTCTATATACTGCTCTCTTCAGCGTGTCTCTCATATACTGCTCTCTTCAGCGTGTCTCTCTATATACTGCTCTCTTCAGCGTGTCTCTCTATATACTGCTCTCTTCAGTGTGTCTCTCTATATATACTGCTCTCTTCAGCGTGTCTCTCTATATACTGCTCTCTTCAGTGTGTCTCTCTATATTCTGCTCTCTCTTCAGCGTGTCTCTCTATATACTGCTCTCTTCAGCATGTCTCTCTATATACTGCTGTCTTCAGCGTGTCTCTCTATATACTGCTCTCTTCAGTGTGTCTCTCTATATACTGCTCTCTTCAGCGTGTCTCTATATACTGCTCTCTTCAGTGTGTCTCTCTATATACTGCTCTCTTCAGCGTGTCTCTCTATATACTGCTCTCTTCAGCGTGTCTCTCTATATACTGCTCTCTTCAGTGTGTCTCTCTATATACTGCTCTCTTCAGCGTGTCTCTCTATATACTGCTCTCTTCAGTGTGTCTCTCATATACTGCTCTCTTCAGCGTGTCTCTCTATATACTGCTCTCTCTTCAGTGTGTCTCTCTATATACTGCTCTCTTCAGCGTGTCTCTCTATATACTGCTCTCTTCAGCGTGTCTCTCTATATACTGCTCTCTCTTCAGCGTGTCTCTCTATATACTGCTCTCTCTTCAGCGTGTCTCTCTATATACTGCTCTCTTCAGTGTGTCTCTCTATATACTGCTCTCTCTTCAGTGTGTCTCTATATACTGCTCTCTTCAGCGTGTCTCTCTATATACTGCTCTCTTCAGCTGTGTCTCTATATACTGCTCTCTTCAGTGTGTCTCTCTATATACTGCTCTCTTCAGTGTGTCTCTCTATATACTGCTCTCTTCAGTGTGTCTCTATATACTGCTCTCTTCAGCGTGTCTCTCTATATACTGCTCTCTTCCAGCGTGTCTCTCTATATACTGCTCTCTTCAGCGTGTCTCTCTATATACTGCTCTCTTCAGTGTGTCTCTCTATATACTGCTCTGTCTTCAGCGTGTCTCTCTATATACTGCTGTCTTCAGCGTGTCTCTCTATATACTGCTGTCTTCAGCGTGTCTCTCTATATACTGCTCTCTTCCAGTGTGTCTCTCTATATACGGCTCTCTCCTGTGTGTCTCTCTATATACTGCTCTCTCTTCAGCATGTCTCTCTATACACTGCTCTCTCCTGTGTCTCTCTCTATATACTGCTCTCTCCTGTGTGTCTCTCTATATACTGCTCTCTTCAGCGTGTCTCTCTATATTCTGCTCTCTCTTCAGCGTGTCTCTCTATATACTGCTCTCTTCAGCGTGTCTCTCTATATACTGCTCTCTTCAGCATGTGTCTCTATATACTGCTCTCTTCAGTGTGTCTCTCTATATACTGCTCTCTTCAGTGTGTCTCTATATACTGCTCTCTTCAGTGTGTCTCTCTATATACTGCTCTCTCCTGTGTGTCTCTCTATATACTGCTCTCTTCAGCGTGTCTCTCTATATTCTGCTCTCTCTTCAGTGTGTCTCTCTATATACTGCTCTCTTCAGTGTGTCTCTCTATATACTGCTCTCTTCAGTGTGTCTCTCTATATACTGCTCTCTCTTCAGCATGTCTCTCTATATACTGCTCTCTTCAGCGTGTCCCTCTATATACTGCTCTCTTCAGCATGTCTCTCTATATACTGCTCTCTCCTGTGTGTCTCTCTATATACTGCTCTCTCCTGTGTGTCTCTCTGTATTCTGCTCTCTTCAGCGTGTCTCTCTATATACTGCTCTCTTCAGCGTGTCTCTCTATATTCTGCTCTCTCTTCAGTGTGTCTCTCTATATACTGCTCTCTTCAGTGTGTCTCTCTATATACTGCTCTCTTCAGCGTGTCTCTCTATATACTGCTCTCTTCAGCATGTCTCTCTATATACTGCTCTCTTCAGTGTGTCTCTCTATATACTGCTCTCTCTTCAGCATGTCTTTCTATATTCTGCTCTCTCTTCAGCGTGTCTCTCTATATTCTGCTCTCTCTTCAGCGTGTTCTCTATACACTGCTCTCTCTTCAGCGTGTCTCTCTATATACTGCTCTCTTCAGTGTGTCTCTCTATATACTGCTCTCTTCAGTGTGTCTCTATATACTGCTCTCTTCAGCGTGTCTCTCTATATACTGCTCTCTTCAGTGTGTCTCTATATACTGCTCTCTCTTCAGCGTGTCTCTATATACTGCTCTCTTCAGTGTGTCTCTCTATATACTGCTCTCTTCAGTGTGTCTCTCTATATACTGCTCTCTTCAGCGTGTCTCTCTATATACTGCTCTCTTCAGTGTGTCTCTCTATATTCTGCTCTCTCTTCAGTGTGTCTCTATTTATACTGCTCTCTCTTCAGCGTGTCTCTCTATATACTGCTCTCTCCTGTGTGTCTCTCTATATACTGCTCTCTCTTCAGTGTGTCTCTCTATATACTGAGCCTTTTCTCTCTCTGAGCTGTCTCTCTCTTTCTGAGCTGTCTGTCTCTCTTGGAGCTGTCTCTCTCTGCGCTCTATCTCTCTGAGCAGTCTCTCTCCCTCTGAGCTGTCTTTCTGTCCTGTCTCTCTCTGAATTGTGTCTTTAAGCTGTCTCACTCTGAGCTATCTCTGAGCATTCTCTCTCAGCTGTCTCTCTCTCGTCTGTCTGAGCTGTCTCTCTCTGAACAGTCTCTCTGTCTATGAGCTGTCTTTCTCTGAGCTTTCTCTTTGATCAGTATCTGTCTCTGAGCTGTCTATCTCTGTGCTGTCTCACTTTAACCTCTCTCTCTCTCAGTTGTGGCTGTCTGAGCTGTCTCTCTCTGAGTTGTGGCTTTCTGAGCTGTCTCTCTGTCTGAGTTGTGGCTCTCTGAGCTGTCTCTGTCTCTCTGAGCTGTGTCTCTCTCTCTCTCTGAGCAGTCTCTCTGTCTTTGAGTTATCTCTCTGTCTCTGAGCAGTCTGTCTTTGAGCTGTCTCTTTGAGCTGTGTGTGTGTCTCTCTGTCTCTGAGCAGTCTCTGTCTTTGAGCTACCTCTCTGTCTCTGAGCAGTCTGTCTTTGAGCTGTCTCTTTGAGCTGTGTGTGTGTCTCTCTCTCTGAGCAGTCTCTCTGTCTTTGAGCTACCTCTCTGTCTGTCTCTCTGAGCTCTCTCTGTCTCTCTGAGCTGTGTCTCTCTATCTGAGCTATCTCTCTGTCTCTGAGCTATCTCTCTGTCTCTGAGCAGTCTCTCTCTGTGTTGTCTCACTCTGAGTTGTAGCTCTCTGTGCTGTCTCACTCTGAGTTGTAGCTCTCTGTGCTGTCTCACTCTGAGCTGTCTCTCTCTGAGTTGTGGCTCTCTGAGCTGTCTTTCTCTGTGCTGTCTCTCTCTGAGTTGTGTCTCTCTGAGCTGTGTCTGTCTCTCTGAGCTGTGTCTCTCTCTCTGAGCTATCTCTCTGTCTCTGAGCAGTCTCTCTCTGTGCTGTCTCACTCTGAGCAGTCTCTCTCTGTGCTGTCTCACTCTGAGCTGTCTTTCTCTGTGCTGTCTCACTCTGAGTTGTAGCTCTCTGTGCTGTCTCACTCTGAGCAGTCTCTCTCTGTGCTGTCTCACTCTGAGTTGTAGCTCTCTGTGCTGTCTCACTCTGAGTTGTGTCTCTCAGAGCTGTCTCTGTCTCTCTGAGCTGTGTCTCTCTCTCTCTGAGCTATCTCTCTGTCTCTGAGCTATCTCTCTGTCTCTGAGCAGTCTCTCTCTGTGTTGTCTCATTCTGAGTTGTAGCTCTATGTGCTGTCTCATTCTGAGCTGTCTCTCTCTGAATTGTGGCTCTCTGAGCAGTCTCTCTCTGTGCTGTCTCTCTCTGAGTTGTGTCTCTCAGAGCTGTCTCTGTCTCTCTGAGCTATGTCTCTCTCTCTGAGCTATCTCTCTGTCTCTGAGCTCTCTCTCTCTGTGCTGTCTCACTCTGAGTTGTAGCTCTCTGTGCTGTCTCACTCTGAGTTGTAGCTCTCTGTGCTGTCTCACTCTGAGCTGTCTCTCTCTGTGCTGTCTCACTCTGAGCTGTCTTTCTCTGTGCTGTCTCACTCTGAGTTGTGTCTCTCAGAGCTGTCTCTGTCTCTCTGAGCTGTGTCTCTCTCTCTGAGCTATCTCTCTGTCTCTGAGCAGTCTCTCTCTGTGCTGTCTCATTCTGAGTTGTGGCTCTCTGTGCTGTCTCACTCTGAGCTGCTCTCTCTGAGTTGTGCTCTCAGAGCTGTCTCTGTCGCTCTGAGCTGTGTCTCTCTCTGAGCTATCTCTCTGTCTCTGAGCAGTCTCTCTCTGTGCTGTCTCACTCTGAGTTGTAGCTCTCTGTGCTGTCTCACTCTGAGTTGTGGCTCTCTGTGCTGTCTCACTCTGAGTTGTGTCTCTCAGAGCTGTCTCTGTCTCTCTGAGCTGTGTGTCTCTCTCTCAGCTATCTCTCTCTCTCTGAGCAGTCTGTCTCTGAGCGGTCTCTCGCACTCTGCTGTCCTGCATGTCTGTCTCCTCCCCCTCTCCCTGCAGAATCTTCCCATGATGCACTGCAGGGAGCAGCTGCAGCAGGAGACTCCCACAGACTGCAGGGTGAGTGCAGAGAGACGGCAGACAGGGAGACAGCCGCTGAACAAAGAGTGTTGAGGCCGACAGACAGTGGCCGGGGAATATAGACCAGCCAGCCAGAGACTGCAGGGAGAGACAGCTCCTGCCAGAGACTGCAGGGAGAGACAGCTCCTGCCAGAGGCTGCAGGGAGAAACACCAGATACTGCAGGGATAGACAGCTCCTGCCAGATACTGCAGGGAGAGACAGCTCCTGCCAGATACTGCAGGGAGAGACAGCTCCTGCCAGAGGCTGCAGGGAGAAACACCAGATACTGCAGGGACAGACAGCTCCTTCCAGGCTGCAGGAGAGACAGCCTCCATACTGCAGGGATAGACAGCTCCTTCCAGAGACTGCAGGGAGAGACAGCTTCTTCCAGAGACTGCAGGGAAAGACAGCTCCTGCCAGATACTGCAGGGAGAGACACCAGAGATTGCAGGGATAGACAGCTCCTTCCAGAGACTGCAGAGAGGAAAGCCATTTACAAGAGACTGCAGGGAGACTCCGTGCAGGGAGAGGTAATTACACACTGCAGGAAGAGACAGACACTCACCAGAGCCTGCAGGGAGAGACAACCGATGCCAGAGATTGCAGGGAGTAAAGCCACTCGCCATAAACTGCAGGGAGAGACACCCCCCGCCAGAAACTGACAGCGAGTGACAGCCCCTGCCAGAAACTACAGGGAGAGACAATCACACATTGCAGAGAGAGACCGTCATTCACCAGAGACTGCAGGGAGAGATAGCCACACCCAAAAACTGCAGGGAGAGACAGCCATTCAACAGGGACTGCGCGGAGAGGCAGCCACTGCCAGAGACTGCAAGCAGAGACAGGTGTAACGTGGTCAGAGACTGCAGGGAGAAGAATCCACCTAGCAAAGGGTACAAAGAGATGCAGAACGTGCAGGGAGAGATCCGCTTACTAGAGAGTGCAGGGAGACAGCAAATAACTCAAAGGTAAAAGGAAAGACAGAAAGTACAGGAAGAGACATACATTAGGTGGCCAGATAGTGAAGGGAGAGAGAGAGTGGATGGAGAGACAGCCACATACTAGAGAGTACAAGGAGTAACAGGCATTTATCAGTGGATAGGGTGACTTAGGTAGAAAGTGACCAGAGAATACAGAGAGAGGCAGAAGTGGCTGGAGATTGCTGTGAGAGACAGTCCACCAGTCACTAGGGAGACAGTCCACCAGTCACTAGGGACTGCATGCTCAAATAAGTGGAAAAAGTGATCTCCCAGATGACAAATATACTGGTGAGTCTACCACTCTGCTCCTACAGCTCTCCTGTCCATCTCCTCATATAGCTCTCCTCCTCCCCCTCTGCTCCGACAGCTCTCCTGTCCATCTCCTCCTATAAGTTTTCTCCTACCCCTCTGCACCGACAGCTCTTCTGACATCTTCTCCTATAAGTTTTCTCCTACCCCTCTGCACCGACAGCTCTTCTGACATCTTCTCCTATAGCTCTCCTCCTACCCCTCTGCTCCTACACCTCTCATGTCCATCTCCTCCTATCGCTCTCCTTCTACCACTCTGCCCATACAGCTTTCCTGTCCATCTCCTAAAGCTCTCCTCACACCCCTCTGCTCTCATAGCTCTCCTGTCTATCTCCTCCTATAGCTCTCCTCCTACCCCTCTGCTCTCATAGCTCTCCTGTCTATCTCCTCCTATAGCTCTCCTCCTACCCCTCTGCTCCTACAGCTCTCCTGTCCATCTCTTCCTATCGCTCTCCTCCTACCCCTCTGCTCTCATAGCTCTCCTGTCTATCTCCTCCTATAGCCCTCCTCCTACCCCTCTGCTCCTACAGCTCTCATGTCCATCTCCTCCTATCGCTCTCCTTCTACCACTCTGCTCCATACAGATCTCCTGTCCATCTCCGCCTATAGCTCTCCTCCTACCCCTCTGCTCCGACAGATCTCCTGTCCATCTCCGCCTATAGCTCTCCTCCTACCCCTCTGCTCCTACAGCTCTCATGTTCATCTCCTCCTATAGCTCTCCTCCTACCCCTCTGCTCCTACAGATCTCCTGTCCATCTCCGCCTATAGCTCTCCTCCTACCCCTCTGCTCCTACAGCTCTCCTGACATCTTCTCCTATAGCTCTCCTCCTACCCCTCTCCCCATACAGCTCTCCTGTCCATCTCCTAAAGCTCTCCTCACACCCATCTGCTCTTACAGCTCTCCCTCTACATCTTCTCCTATAGCTCTCCTCTTAACCCTCTACTCCTGCAGCTCTGCTGTCCATATCCACCTATACATCTCCTCCTCCGCCTCTGCTCCTACAGCTCTTCTGCCCATGGCCTCCTATAGCTCTCCCCCTACTCCTCTGCTCTTACAGCTCTCCTGTCCATCTCCTTCTATAGCTCACCTCATACAGCTCTCCTGTCTATCTCCTCCTACAGTTCTCCTGCCATCTTCTCCTATAGCTCTCCACCTATCCTTCTGCCCATACAGCTCTTCTGTCCATCTCCTCCCATCACTCTCCTGCTGTCACTTTTCTTCTCCTATAACATCTCCTACTATAGCTCTCCTCCTACCCTTCTGCTCCTACAGCTTTCCTGCCATTTCCTTCTATAGCTCTCGTCCTACCCCTCTGCTCCTACAGCTCTCCTTTCCATCTCCTCCTACCCCTCTGCTCCTACAGCTCTCCTTTCCATCTCCTCCTACCCCTGTACTCCTACAGTGCTCCTTTCCATCTCCTCCTATAGCTCTCCTCCTACCCCTGTGCTCATACAGCTCTTCTTTCCATCTCATACTATAGCTCTTCTCCTACACTTCTGCTCCTACAGCTCTCCTGTCATTTCCTCCTATAGCTGTCCTGTCCATGTCCTCCTACAGCCCTCCTCCTACCCCTGTACTCCTACAGCGCTCCTGTCCACCTCCTCCTATAGCTCTCCTCCTACCCCTCTGCTCATACAGCTCTTCTTTCCATCTCCTACTATAGCTCTCCTCCTACCCTTCTGCTCCTACGGCTCTCCAGCCATTTCCTCCTATAGCTCTCCTTCTATCCCTGTGCTCATATGGCTCTCCTGTCCATTTCCTCCTATAGCTCTACTCCTATCCGTCTGATCCTACGGCTCTCCTGTCCATATCCTCCTATAGCTCTCCTCCTCCCCCTCTGCTCCATGGCATCTTAGAGCTCTCCTCCTACCCCTCTGCTCATACGGCTCTCTTGTCCATTTCCTCCTATAGCTGTACTCCTACCCCTCTGCTCCTACAGCTCTCCTGTCCATCTCCTCCTATAGCTGTCCTCTGACCCCCCTCATACAGCTCCCCTGTCCATCTCCTCCTACCCCTCTGCTCCTACAGCTCTGCTGTCCATCTCCTCCTATATCCCTCCTCCTACCTCTGTACTCCTACAGCGCTCCTGTCCATCTCCTCCTATAGCTCTCCTCCCACCCCTCTGCTCTTACAGCTCTCCTGAAATCTTCTCCTATAGCTGTCTCCCTACGCCTCTGCCCATTCACGTCTTCTGTCCATCGCCTCCTACCCCTCTGCTCCTACAGCTCTCTTGTACATCCTCTCCTATAGCTGTCCTCCTACCCCTCTCCCCATACAGCTCTCCTGTCCATCTCCTAAAGCTCTCCTCACACCCCTCTACTCTTATAGCTGTCATGTCCATCTCCTCCTATAGCTCTCCTCCTACCCCTCTGCTCCTACACCTCTCATGTCCATCTCCTCCTATAGCTCTCCTCCTACCCCTCTGCCCATACAGCTCTCCTGTCCATCTCCTAAAGCTCTCCTCACACCCATCTGCTCTTACAGCTCTCGAACAAACACAGAACCTCCCTCTACATCTTCTCCTATAGCTCTCCTCTTAACCCTCTACTCCTACAGCTCTGCTGTCCATATCCAACTATACAACTCCTCCTCCCCCTCTGCTCCTACAGCTCTTCTGCCCATGGCCTCCTATAGCTCTCCTCCTACTCATCTGCTCCTACAGCTCTCCTGTCCATCTCCTTCTATAGCTCACCTCATACAGCTCTCCTGTCTATCTCCTCCTACAGTTCTCCTGCCATCTTCTCCTATAGCTCTCCACCTATCCTTCTGCCCATACAGCTCTCCTGTCCATCTCCTCCCATCACTCTCCTGCTGATCCTACGGCTCTCCTGTCCATATCCTCCTATAGCTCTCCCCCTCCCCCTCTGCTCCATGGCCTCTTAGAGCTCTCCTCCTACCCCTCTGCTCATATGGCTCTCTTGTCCATTTCCTCCTATAGCTGTACTCCTACCCCTCTGCTCCTACAGCTCTGCTGTCCATCTCCTCCTATAGCCCTCCTTCTACCCCTGTACTCCTACAGCGCTCCTGTCCATCTCCTCCTATAGCTCTCCTCCCACCCCTCTGCTCTTACAGCTCTCCTGAAATCTTCTCCTATAGCTGTCTCCCTACGCCTCTGCCCAATCACCTCTTCTGTCCATCGCCTCCTACCCCTCTGCTCCTACAGCTTTCTTGTCCATCCTCTCCTATAGCTGTCCTCCTACCCCTCTGCTCCTACAGCTCTCCTGTCCATCTTCTCCTATAGCTCTCCTCCTACCCCTCTGCTCCTACAGCTCTCCTGTCCATCTCCTCCTATAGCTCTCCTCCTACCCCTCTGCTCATACAGCTCTTCTTTCCATCATCTACTATAGCTTTCCTCCTACAGCACTCCTGTCATTTCCTCCTATAGCTCTCCTCCTACCCCTCTGCTCCTACAGCTCTCCTGTCCATGTCCTCCTATAGCCCTTCTCCTACCCCTGTACTCCTACAGCGCTCCTGCCCATCTCCTCCTATAGCTCTCCTCCTACCCCTCTGCTCATACAGCTCTTCTTTCCATCATCTACTATAGCTTTCCTCCTACAGCACTCCTGTCATTTCCTCCTATAGCTCTCCTCCTACCCCTCTGCTCCTATAGCTCTCCTGTCCATGTCCTCCTATAGCCCTCCTCCTACCCCTGTACTCCTACAGCGCTCCTGTCCATCTCCTCCTATAGCTCTCCTCCTACCCTTCTGTTCATACGGCTCTCCTGTCCATTTCCTCCAATAGCTCTCCTCCTATCCGTCTGATCCTACAGCTCTCCAGTCCATATCCTCCTATAGCTCTCCTCCTCCTCCTCTGCTCCATGGCCTCTTAGACCTCTCCTCCTACTCCTCTGCCCATACAGCTCTACTGTACATCTCCTCCTATAGCTCTCCTCCTACCCCTCTGCTCCTACAGCTCTACTGTCCTTCTTCTCCTATAGTTGTTCTCCTACCCCTCTGCTCCTACAGCTCTCCTGCCCATATCCTCCTATAGAGTTTCTCCTCCCCCTCTGTTCCTACAGCTCTCCTGCCCATGGCCTCCTATAGCTCTCCTCCTACTCCCCTGCTCTAACAGCTCTCCTGTTCATCTCCTTCTATAGCTCTCCTCATACCCCTCTTCTTATAAAGCTCTCCTGTCCATCTCCTCCTATAGCCCTCCTCCCACCCTTCTGCTCCTACAGCTCTCCTGAAATCTTCTCCTATAGCTCTCTCCCTACCCCTCTGCCCATACAGCTCTTCTGTCCATCGCCTCCCACCCCACTGCTCCTACAGCTCTCCTGTCCATATCCTCCTATAGCGCTTCTCCTCCCTCTCTGTTCCTACAGATCTCCTGCCCATGGCCTCCTATAGCTCTCCTCCTACTCCTCTGCTCTAACAGCTCTCCTGTCCATCTACTTATATAGCTCTTTTCATACCCCTCTTATTATGCAGGTCTCCTCTCCATCTCCTCCTATAGCCCTCCTCCCACCCCTCTGTTCCTAGAGCTTTCCTGAAATCTTCTCCTATAGCTCTCTTCCTAACCTCTGCCCCTACAGCTCTTCTGTCCATCGCCTCCCACCCCACTGCTCCTACAGCTCTCCTGTCCATATCCTCCTATAGCGCTTCTCCTCCCTCTCTGTTCCTACAGCTCTCCTGCCCATGGCCTCCTATAGCTGTCCTCCTACACCTTGGCTCCTACAGCTCTCCTATCCATCTTCTCCTATAGCTCTCCTCCTACTCCTCTGCTCCTAAAGCTCTCCTGTCCATCTCTTCCTATAGCTCTCCTCCTACCCCTCTTCTCCTACAGCTCTCCTTTCCATCTCCTCCTATAGCCCTCCTCCTACCCCTGTACTCCTACAGCGCTTCTGTCCATCTCCTCCTATAACTCTCCTCCATCCCCTCTCCTCATATGGCTCTCCTGTCCATTCCCTCCTATCCTTCTGCTCCTACAGATCTCCTGCCCACCTCCTTCTATAGCTCTCCTCATACCCCTCTGCTCCTACAGCTCTCCTGTCCATCTCCTCCTAGAGCTCCCCTCCTACCCCTCTGCTTTTACAGCTCTCATGTCCATCTCCTCCTATAGCTGTCCTACTACCCCTCTGCTGATACTGCTCTCATGTCCATCTCCTCCTATAGCTCTCCTCCTACCCCCCTGCTTCTACAGCTCTCCTGTCCATCTCCTCCTATTGCTCTTTTCCTACCCCTCTGCTCCTATAGCTCTCCTGTCCATCTCCTCCTACCCCTGTACTTCTACAGCGCTCTTGTCCTTCTCCTCCTATAGCTCTCCTCCTACCCCCCTGCTCATACAGCTCTTCTTTCCAACTCCTACTATAGATTTCTTACTATAACTCTCCTACCATTTTGCCCTGTAGCTTTCCTCCCACCCCTATGCTTATATGGCTCTCCTATCCATTTCCCCCTATAGCTCTCCTCCTATCCCTCTGCTCTTATGGCTCTCCTTTCCACCTCCTTCTATAGCTCTCTTCCTACTACGCTGATTTTACAGCTTTCCTGAACATCCCCTCCTATAGCTCTCCTTCTACCACGCTGCTCTTACAGCTCTCCTGCCCATCTCCTCTTATATCTCTTCTCCTACCCATCTGCTGCTCCTCATATGGCTTGCCTGTCCATTTCCTCCTATAGCTCTCCTCCTATCCCTTTGCTCCTGCAGCACTCCTGTCCATTTCCTCCTATAGCTCTCCTCCTATCCCTCTGCTCCTACGGCTCTCCTGCCCACCACCTTCTATAGCTCTCCTCCTACCCCTCTGCTCTTATAGCTCTCCTGTCCATCTCCTCCTACCCCTCTGCTCCTACAGCTCTCCTGTCAATCTCCTCCTAGAGCTCTCCTCCTACCCCTCTGCTTTTCCAGCTCTTCTGTCCATCACCTCCTATTGCTCTTCTCCTACGTCTCTGCTCCTACAACTCTCCTGTCCATCTCCTCCTACCCCTGTACTTCTACAGCGCTGCTGTCCATCTGCTCCTATAGCTCTCCTCCTACCCCTCTGCTCATACAGCTCTTCTTTCCATCTACTACTATAGCTTTCTTCCTATAGCTCTCCTGCCATTTCGCCCTATAGCTCTCCTCCTACCCCTCTGCTCTTATAGCTCTCCTGTCCATCTCCTCCTACCCCTCTGCTCCTACAGCTCTCCTGTCAATCTCTTCCTAGAGCTCTCCTCCTATCCCTCTGCTCTTACAGCTCTCCTGTCCATCCCCTCCTATAGCTCTCCTCCTACCCCTCTTCTCTCCTGTCCATCTCCTACTATAGCTGTCTTCCTACCCCTCTGCTGCTCCTCTTATGGCTATCCAGTCCATTTCCTCCTATAGCTCTCCTCCTACCATGCTGATCCTGCATCACTCCTTTCCATCTCCTCCTACCCTCTGCTCATACAGCTCCCCTTTCCATCTCATACTATAGCTTTCCTCCTACAGCTCTCCTGCCATTTCCTCCTATAGCTCTCCTCCTACCCCTCTGCTCATATGGCTGTTCTGACCATTTCCTCCTAAAGCTCTCCTCCTATGACTCTGCCGCTATGGCTCTACTGTCCATCTCTTTCTATAGCTCTCCTCCTACCATGCTGATCCTACAGCTATCCTGTCCATCCCCTCCTATAGCTCTCCTCCTACCTCGCTGCTCCTACATCTCTCCTGTCCATTTGCTCCTATAGCTCTCTACCTACCTCTCTGCTCCTACAGCTCTCCTGTCCATCTCCTCCTATATCTCTCCTTCTACCTCTCTGCTCCTACAGCTCTCCTTTACAACTCCTCCTATAGCTCTCCTCCTACCCCTCGGCTCTCCTGTCTATCTCCTACTATAGCTGTCCTACCCCTTTGTTGCTACTCATATGGCTCTCCTGTCCATTTCCTCCTATAGCTCTCCTCCTATAGCTCTCCTCCTATCCCTCTGCTCCTATGGCTTTCATGTCCATCTCCTCCTACAGCTCTCCTCCTACCATGCTGCTCTTCTGTCCATCTCCTCTTATAGCTCTCCTCCTACCACGCTGATCCTGCAGCACTCCTTTCCATCTCCTCCTATAGCTTTCCTCCTACCCCTCTGCTCACACAGCTCTCCTTTCCATATCCTACTATAGCTTTCCTCCTATAGCTCTCCTGCCATTTCCTCCTATAGCTCTCCTCCTAACCCACTGCTCATATTTCTGTCCTGACCATTTCCTCCTATAGCTCTCCTCCTATCCCTCTGCTCCAACGGCTCTCCTGTCCATCTCTTCCTATAGCTCTCCTCCTACCATCCTGATCCTACAGCTCTCCTGTCCATCTGCTCCTATAGCTCTCCTCCTACCTCTCTGCTCCTACAGTGCTCCTTTCCATCTCCTCCCATAGCTCTCCTCTTACCCCTCTGCTCATACAGCGCTCCTTTCCATCTCCTACTATAGCTTTCCTCCTACAGCTCTCCTGCCATTTCCTCCTATAGTTCTCCTCCTACCCCTCTGCTCATATTTCTGTCCTGACCATTTCCTCCTATAGCTCTCCTCCTATCCCTCTGCTTCAATGGCTCTCCTGTCCATCTCTTCCTATAGCTCTCCTCCTACCATGCTGATCCTACAGTTCTCCTGTCCATCTCCTCCTATAGCTCTCCTCCTATCCCTCTGCTTCAATGGCTCTCCTGTCCATCTCTTCCTATAGCTCTCCTTCTACCATGCTGATCCTACAGTTCTCCTGTCCATCCCCTCCTATAGCTCTCCTCCTACCTCTCTGCTCTTACAGCTCTCCTGTCCATTTCCTCCTATAGCTCTCCTCCTAACCCACTGCTCATATTTCTGTCCTGACCATTTCCTCCTATAGCTCTCCTTCTTCCTCTCTGCTCTTACAGCTCTCCTGTCCATCTCCTCCTATAGCTCTCCTCCTACCTCTCTACTCTTACGGCTCTCCTGTCCATCTCCTCCTATAGCTCTCCTCCTTCCTCTTTGCTCCTACAGCTCTCCTGTCCATCTCCTCCTATAGCCCTCCACCTACCACGCTGCTCCTACAGCTCTCCTGTCCATCTCCTCCCATCCCTCTCTTGTTGTCACTCATCTCCTATGGCTCTCCACCTTTCACTGTCCTGTTACAATAAGAGCGCTCTCTGCAGAGTTATATCACTCTCTTATCACTCTCTATCTATTACTCCTCTCCTATCACGTACTCTGCTTCCATTACTCTCTATTACGCCTCACCTTTCTCCTCCCATCGATGACTCTGACCGCCACCTATCACGCTCCTCCTATCTCTCTCCATTAAACACTCTCCTCCCATCGATCACTCTCTTAGCGCTCTCCTCTTATGACTCCTCATCTGTCGTTCTTCTTTTTCCAGTTTCTTCTCTTTCTATTTTTTTTATGTTATTTTGCTAAATTACAATGACACAAATTCAAAACAGCAAAAGAAACAAAACATAAAAATAAAGCAATACATCATCAAATAACTTCACCGTCCCCTCTCCCCTCCCCTTATTTGCTGCACAATGGACGCCATCCTTCATCTCCGACTGTAACCCTTTCTGACTCCTGTCCGATAGGTCTGGGTGGTTGAGCCATGAGGCCACAAGGGCTCAGACATCTTATATTGGCCCCTTTTCCAGATGTGCAGCTTCAACCTTCCGGGTAGGTGGGCTCTCGTTTATCCAGTATTGGCCCATGATGCAGAAATCTCAGGAGGCAATCCTAAGATGCATAGCCCAGGACTCTCTGGAAGGGGTAAGATATACCCAGCGTTAATTATTACATAATATGACATAATGAACCAGTCCGTATACCAGGAGTCTTCTAGACTATGTATGAAGTTTAGCAAGAGAGTCTGCGTACGAAGTGTAGCGAGAGAGTCTGCAGTAGGAATTGTGGCGAGACAGTCTGCGTAGAAAGTGTAGCAAGAGAGTCTGCGTACGAAGTGTAGCTAGAGAGTCTGCAAACGAAGTGTAGCTAGAGAGTCTGCAAACGAAGTGTAGCGAGAGAGTCTGCAGTTGGAAGTGTAGCGAGAGAGTCTGCTTACGAAGTGTAGCGAGAGAGTCTGCAGTAGGAAGTGTAGCAAGAGAGTCTGCGTACGAAGTTTAGCGAGAGAGTCTGCGTACGAAGTGTAGCGAGAGAGTCTGCGTACGAAGTGTAGTGAGAGAGTCTGCGTACGAAGTGTAGCAAGAGAGTCTGCGTACGAAGTGTAGCGAGAGAGTCTGCGTACGAAGTGTAGCGAGAGAGTCTGCGTACGAAGTGTAGCGAGAGAGTCTGCGTACGAAGTGTAGCGAGAGAGTCTGCGTACGAAGTGTAGCGAGAGAGTCTGCGTACGAAGTGTAGCGAGAGAGTCTGCTTACGAAGTGTAGCGAGAGAGTCTTAGGCCCCATTCACACATCCGCAAAAGGGTCCGCATCCGTTCCACAATTCTGCGGAATGGGTGCGAACCCATTCATTCTCCATGGGCCCGGATGTGAAGCGGAGAGCACACTATGTGCTCTCTGCTTCCGCATTTGTGGAGTGCGTCCCCGAACTTCTGGTCCGCGGCTCCGCTAAAGATAGAACATGTCCTATTCTTGTCCGCAGCTGAGGACAAGAATAGGCATTTCTATGGGGGGTGCCGGCCGGGTGTGTTGCAGATCTGCGGACGTGTAAATGGGGCCTTATCCCCATTTTTTCCATACTGAAAATCCCTTCAACTTAAGCAGTTGAGGTAACCGAGGGGTGGACCATATAGATGTAGGTATCGTACGGCCTCTGTCCACAGGTGATGGAGCAGGAGAGGTCTTAGAGGTTTCCTAAAGCCTTGTGCCTCCAACCAGATCAATAGTTCTTTAGAACAGAGGACACTTTATCGGTAGAACGGTCCGTGTCCCATCCCATATCCCGGGGTGATCCTCTCCCCAGAAAGTTATATAGATGATACAACGTTGCGTATCTCCACCGGGAGCCCATCGGCGCTCGGCACCTTCTCGAACTCTCCCTATCACTGAGATCGACTTTGGTGGAAACGTAGTTAATAAAGGTGGTAGGTTCCAGTGTGGTAACCTGCTATATTCATAGAAACTTCTATCCCCAAATAACGAGGTGGTGTCCCTCTCCTCACCGGCAGTCACACGCGTCTACGTCCTGGGACAAGCGGTCTATTGGAGTAAAGTGGATTTTATCCCATTTATATTTTACCCATAATATGAACCAAATTCCTTAATAAGGGACATTTATCCGAAAACCACAGCACATCGTCCGCATAAGATGCTATAGGATCTTCTACCAGTCCATGTACAAATCCATAGATATCTCTGCTACTCCTTATGATGGCTGCCAAATATCAGAGGAGATAAGGGGCGCCTCTACCCAATGAGATTTCCTCATCCCATAGGAAAGACCATTCTACGCAATCGAAGGCCTTCGCCACATCTGATGGACATATTACGCTAGAACCATATTGACCAGAAGGGATCTGCAAATTAATAAAAAGCCAACGGAGATTTGTAGCTGTGGACTTGGACGGCATAAATCCTGCATAGATATAAGTAATTTCCTTAGATTTGCCAGCACTTTGGCTAATCTTTTGTATCTTCTGGAAGAAGGGTCTGTAGGAATCGGGGATTTTTTCCTGGATTCAAAAGCACCACAACCATAGCTTCCCGCACTGATGGAAGGGAACCATCAACTAGAGAGTCATTGCAGACTTCCAAAAACCTAGGCAACAATATATCCCCAAAAGGTTACATATCTCCACCAGGGGCCCATCAACTCAGAAGAGTATGAGGCATAATAACATTGAGATCTCATTGGAATCGGACACCGCCACCTTCAGATAGAACATGGGAGGCGCCAGTATGGGTCCGGGCCAACGTAGCCAAAGGTCTCTTATATGTAGCAACATCTCGGAGAAAGGTGTGAGAAGCTTTCTGCGCCTCCTGCCAAGCCATGACATTCGCGGGGGTATAATCTGCGATCAGTCCTCTAGGTGAGGAGTCTAGATTGTCGTTTTACCCTATTGATCTGTTGTGTTAAAGAGCCGAGACGCCTTCATGGAATTCCAGACCATTCCTGATGCCGCTGAGCCAATACTAATTATAAAATTGGATTTAATGTCCGTTATCACCCCATCTACCGCTATCACATTAAGCCAGAGAGGATTGAGCCTCCAGAGCCTGGTGGTGTGTAGTCTCCTTACAAGTCCACAACTAACCGACAAAGAAGAATGATCGGAAGGCCTCTAGTGAGGTCATCTGCCAACGTAGGTAGCGTCTGATCGATACCCAATGCCATATCTATTCTACAAAGGGTATGATGCCTGCTTGAAAAGCGCCGAACGCCTGGGTTCTTAATCCTCCACCGATCATACGGGTTTAATTCCTCCAGTAGACGGCGTACATGGACTGTCAAGCAAAGAAGAACAATTGGTGAACTTATCCAGATGTGGCTGAACGTATCTATTAAAATCTCCCAAAATGATAAGGGGACATATTGGAGAAGAAAACCCAAAAGACATTACCCTGTTAGGCACGCCGTCCTCACAAGGTGGAAATAAAAAGGAGGGAAAAAGGAATACGGGAGGGGGGAAAAAGGGATGGGGTGGGAAAAAAAGGAAATGGGAGGAGGGGCGCCAGAGGATGCTGATATTAGACCTGGAACTGTAGAAGGTACATAGAGAGGAAGGGGTGGAGAAAGGGCTGCTCACACTAAACAGCGGTCTACTGAAAAAATAGAAAAAAGGAACGGATAAGACAGAGCGCCAAAGTGATGGACAAGCTAAAAATAAATTGGTTCTGCCATGATGGAGAATCTGTTAGACAGTTTACTGAGTGCCTACTGAGATATGTTCTACTCGGTCATATTCCTGACACTGAGTAGAACATATCTCATATATATCATATGGCTCACCATCTATCACTCTCTTCCTGTGGCTCTCCATCTGTCACTCTCTTCCTGTGGCTCTCCATCTGTCACTCTCTTCCTGTGGCTCTCCATCTGTCACTCTCTTCCTGTGGCTCTCCATCTGTCACTCTCTTCCTGTGGCTCTCCATATGTCACTCTCTTCCTGTGTTTCTCCATCTGTCACTCTCTTCCTGTGGCTCTCCATCTGTCACTCTCTTCCTGTGGCTCTCCATCTGTCACTCTCTTCCTGTGTCTCTCCATCTATCACTCTCTTCCTGTGGCTCTCCATCTGTCACTCTCTTCCTGTGGCTCTCCATATGTCACTCTCTTCCTGTGGCTCTCCACCATATTCCTGACACTGAGTAGAACATATCTCCGTAGACACTCAGTAAACTATCTAACAGATTCTCCATCATGGCAGAACCAATTTATTTTTAGCTTGTCCATCTCTTGGGCGCTCCACCTTATCCGATCCTTTTTTCTATTTTCTCACACGGTGGAGGTATATAGACCGCAGTAATATATCCTGCATGACAGACGTATCTCCCCGCCCCATCTAGTTCACTATTGATTGGAAAGGAATGACTCTGGCGATGAGAGGGACGCACGGACACAATGGTAGGTCGCCCCCGGGCTTTTCTTTCACTAAGTGCGTTTCTTGTAAACACAATGGAGGGCCGATATGTCTGATATCTAAATGCAGCGTACCTCTCAGTAGGGCCCCCAACCTTCCATGTAAAGAAATAACCTTCCCCATCATATAAATACAGGGTAAGTACTGAGTGTGAAATATATATTTATAGATATTCGCCACTTTCAGTAGGAAACCCACCCACATGGAGAACGAGACCCACTGTGCAGCAAAATAAAAATTCCCTTTTTTCCTTCACAAACCAAAAACTTCCAGGGTACGGGCGAAAGTCCTTCTGATAAAAAAACAACTCAATGTCCATCATCACTAATAATAGAACCGAAGATCCAGTCCCGGCACATTGTACCATCCATCCCCTTATCTAAGCATACATTATGGTCCAACCACCGTGCTGCCGCTTTAGGAGCATCACAAAAAGAAAGTCTCTCCTTTTACAGTAATTCTCAGTCGAGCTGGACACGTCATAAAATGTAGCAGCTTCTTCTGAATCATGGAAGAAAATCTGGATAAAAAGCAATCTGGCTTCCATCGATGGTCACATCCTTCAGGTCTCTATCTTGGTAGTGTAATAACTTAATCAGGACGGCCCTTGGCGGAGAACCTGGTGGCAATGGTCTCACTGGTGCCCGATGGGCTCTTTCTACTGCAAACATCGAGGACAAAACAGTTTACCAAATATGTATAGCAGCCATTTTTCCAAATATACTGTAGTTTGGGTCCCTTTGACTCTTCAATCTTCAACATTACTGACGCAGCTTTCTACAGCAGTGGTACCTGCAGACACTTTTTCTAATGTTTCTTTAAGGAAAGCAAAGTCCTCCTTCAATGAGGATTTGGGCCGCCAGCAAAGTGAAAGCGGTATTATTGTACCTTACAGCATAGAACACAAATCTGTGCATCGAGTTTCATCATATCGATCTTTCTCTGATAAGGAAGGGGGACCAAAGCCAACTGAAACAGGCAAGGATGGCATATCAGCTCTCTATCTATCACTCTCTTCCTGTGGCTCTCCATCTATCACTCTCTTCCTGTGGCTCTCCATCTATCACTCTCTTCCTGTGGCTCTCCATCTGTCACTCTCTTCCTGTGGCTCTCCATCTATCACTCTCTTCCTGTGGCTCTCCATCTATCACTCTCTTCCTGTGGTTCTCCATCTATCACTCTCTTCCTGTGGCTCTCCCCATCTATCACTCTCCTCTTATCACTTTCCTCCGATCCTCTGGACCACTCTCCTATCATCGATCAATCTTCTATGTATTTTTTTATGACTCCCCATCTATTGCCTCCATCTTTCACTCTTCCTGTGTCTCTCCATCTTTTACTCTCTTCCTGTGGCTCTCCATCTATCACTCTCTTCATGTGGCTCTCCATCTATCACTCTCTTCATGTGGATCTCCATCTGTCCGTCTCTTCCTGTGGCTCTCCATATATCACTCTCTTCCTGTGGTTCTCCATCTATCACTCTCTTCCTGTGGCTCTCCATCTATCACTCTCTTCCTGTGGTTCTCAATCTATCACTCTCTTCCTGTGTCTCTCCATCTGTCACTCTCTTTCTGTGGCTCTCCATCTGTCACTCTCTTCATGTGGCTCTCCATCTGTCACTCTCTTCCTGTGGTTCTCCATCTATCACTCTCTTCCTGTGGTTCTCCATCTGTCACTCTCTTCCTGTGGTTCTCCATCTATCACTCTCTTCCTGTGGCTCTCCATCTGTCACTCTCTTCCTGTGGTCTCTCCATCTATCACTCTCTTCCTGTGCTTATCATCTTTCCTTTGATCCTCTGACCACTCTCCTTCCATTGTCACTCTCTTCCTGTGGCTCTCCATCTATCACTCTCTTCCTGTGGCTCTCCATCTGTCACTCTCTTCCTGTGGCTCTCCATCTATCACTCTCTTCCTGTGGCTCTCCATCTGTCACTCTCTTCCTGTGGCTCTCCATCTGTCACTCTCTTCCTGTGGCTCTCCATCTGTCACTCTCTTCCTGTGGCTCTCCATCTGTCACTCTCTTCCTGTGGCTCTCCATCTATCACTCTCTTCCTGTGGCTCTCCATCTGTCACTCTCTTCCTGTGTCTCACCATCTATCACTCTTCCTGTGGCTCTCTATCTATCACTCTCTTCCTGTGTCTCTCCATCTATCACTCTCTTCCTGTGGCTCACCATCTGTCACTCTCTTCCTGTGGTTCTCAATCTATCACTCTCTTCCTGTGGCTCACCATCTGTCACTCTCTTCCTGTGGTTCTCCATCTATCACTCTCTTCCTGTGGCTCTCCATCTATCACTCTCTTCCTGTGGTTCTCCATCTATCACTCTCTTCCTGTGGCTCACCGTCTATCACTCTCTTCCTGTGTCTCTCCATCTATCACTCTCTTCCTGTGGTTCTCAATCTGTCACTCTCTTCCTGTGGCTCTCCATATGTCACTCTCTTCCTGTGGTTCTCCATATGTCACTCTTTTCCTGTGGCTCTCCATCTTTCACTCTCTTCTTGTGATTTTCCATCTGTCACTCTCTTCCTGTGGCTCTCCATATGTCACTCTCTTCCTGTGGTTCTCCATCTGTCACTCTCTTCCTGTGGCTCTCCATCTATCACTCTCTTCCTGTGGCTCTCAATCTGTCACTCTCTTCCTGTGGCTCTCCATATGTCACTCTCTTCCTGTGATTCTCCATCTGTCACTCTCTTCATGTGACTCTCCCCATCTATCGCTCTCCTCCTATCTCTTTCCTTTGATCCTCTGGACCAATCTCCTCCCATTGATAACTCTTCTCTCTATTTTCTTATGATTCCCATCTATTGCCTCCATCTATCACTCTCTTCCTGTGGCTCTCCATCTTTTACTCTCCTCCTGTGGATCTCCATCTATCACTGTCTTCCTGTGGCTCTCCATCTGTCACTCTCTTTCTGTGGCTCTCCATCTATCACTCTCTTCCTGTGGCTTTCTCCATCTATCGCTCTCGTCCTATCACTTTCCTTTGATGCTTTGGACCACTCTTCCATCGATCACTCTTTTCTCTATTTTCTTATGACTCCCCATCTATCGCTCTCCATGCACCGTTCTTTCCTCTGATCCTCTGGACCACTCTCCTTCCATTGATCACTCTTCTCTCTCTTTTCTTATGACTCCCCATCTATCGCTCTCCTCTTATCACTTTCCTCCGATCCTCTGGACCACTCTCCATCCATCGATCACTCTTCTCTCTATATTCCTATGATTCCACATCTATTGCTCTCCATGCACCGTACTTTCTTCTGATCCTCTGGTTCACTCTCCTCCCATCGATCACTCTTCTCTCTATCCTCTTATGACTCCACATCTATTGCTCTCCATGCACCGTACTTTCCTCCGATCCCCTCTACCACTCTCCTCTATGCTCTCCTGGTCTTACTTTCCTCCTCTCATAATGCTCCTCGTATCGCTCTTTTCCTCTCGTTGCTCGCCTCGCTCTCTTCTTATAACTAGAGATGAATGAATTGATTTCACGAGTGAATCGCGGTATTGCCCATAATGCCTTGTTCTGCGTCACGGTTACTGTATATTGTAGGGCATTCTGTCCAATTGACCATTTTTAAAACAATTTTTAAAATTCAAATAAATAAATTCAGTTGATCAGAGACTATTGCACCGGACACTACAGTTATACTGTTCTGGACTCGGTCCATTTACCCTGCACTTTTAGTGGACAGATTGTGTGGCTCCTGACAGAGTGGCAATGGTGGAGTCATGTAAGAGGAAACACCATTGCCATGACATGTGCCAGTCACAATGTGGGTGGCTGCAGCACAAGTAGCAGCAGCGCGGTCAGCACCAGCCCTCTGGCCGGTAGTAGTGCCATAGTTGTCCTTACCTTTAGTAGTAAATAGCGTATTATTGTGGACTGGATCAGTGTCGGACTGGGGTGCCTGGGGCCCATCAGTAAAAATCACGGCACAGAGACACGGAGCAGTAACGGGACTGATAATGCTCTGTGCCTCTCTGTGATCTTGTTACTACAAAATCCTGGTGACGACTTTATCTCACTGTGATTTTGTAGTAAAAAGATCACAGAAAGTCACGGAGCATTATCAGTCACGTTAATGCTCCGTGTCTCTGCTGTCCAGAGCACGGCTTGGCTCTCTTTCACGCAGCGGATGACACGCACAGCACTCGCTCGTGGGAAACAGCCCTAACATTTAATGTGAGGCCTGAGAGAAGCTGTTCTTATCCACGTCTCTGTCTGCACTGACATCTCCTCAAGAGGAGCCTTAATTCTACATAAGAGACAACACCCAGGATGAGTTGTGGGAGAACAGTGTTTGCCATGAGAAGGAGGTTCAGGAGGACATGAGAACTCAAATGTATTGAAATGTAAAGCTGTGATGGTGGTAGTAGTAGCATTTGAAGCCTTGGTGATGGTAGGGGTACTGGTTGCTGTGGAGGTAGTGGCTTTTGGTGAAAATATAGTCTGAATCATGGGGCAAGGAGCCCATGATAAATCACAGTTTGAGAAAAGCGGTGGGGATGATGATTGTGTGTTGGACAGGACCTGGGAATCGGATCAGGGTGACAAAGAGGTGATGACATCAGAGTTGGAGGGTGGTGGTGGCAATAAAGAGAGCCACCAACATATGTCCAAACCATCAAACAAACCTGCCAGGAACTGGGGAGCAGGTCATAGCACTGGGGCTGTTGGTGCAGGCTCAGAAGCTGTCGGACCTAGGGTAAGCTGGGTAAAAAGATGCAGAAAAGAGAGTATCACAAATGGGGCCGACTTACACTTGTATAAATCTTGCTTCACTATGCTGCAGTTTCTCGCCAGCTTATGTGAGGTAGATCCACAAAAAACAAAGGTACAGTAACTCTAGCATCAGCTCCATAAAAATTGTGAATCCTTTGTTGAAAAATCATTAAAAAGTTTGCATAGGACAGTATAGATGCCGACATGTTTTGGCAATGGTATCCATCCTCATTGCATAACCATGAGGATTCGCTAATTTTTATGGAAGTTGCTGAAGTTTTATTAGTTTTTTCTAGGGCAAGCCCGGTTGGTGGTGATAGAAATGTTACGAGCACTGCTGGTGGTGGCTGTGTGCAGGTATCTGCCATGCAGGGAATTTTTTGCCATTAATCTGCTTCTGTGTAAACTGAACTCCTACCTAGCCAACTTGCTGGCAGAGCAGTCACTGCCATACTACTTAGAGGATCCCAATTGCTTTAGGCAACTGATGGCCTGCCTTGTACTCTTGTGTCGGAGAATGTGGGCCACTCCTTGGACTTGTCGCTGTCCAGCAAGGTGCATGTTACGGCACCCCGAGTAGTTAAAGGGGTTAAAGCCGCCAAGGCTGATCTTTTTCCCGAATATGAAGTCAGCTACCAAACAATCCTAGGCACCGAACAGGAATCATACAAATTATCCCCGCCCCAAGTACCAGATGAGGCTCTGTATTGAGGGTCAAGCAGGCACTCTTTAATGGACTACATGTCAGCCTTTTATGCAGGTCTTCCAACAAATGTACCCCCCCTCGCCTGTGATACAATTAACAACACAATGGGCTCTGCCTGTGATACAATTAACAAACACAATGGACTAACTTAATCACTCACAGGCAGAAAACACACACACCTTTCCCAAAACACAGAAAACCCCCAAAACCCCACATATTCCTATAAACTAAACATCCCTGGATAGCTCTGATCTGGGCGCACAACCAGCAACCCCTGAACAAATAGAATCAGGTTTTGTATAGTAATCCAAAGGCAGAGAGGTCTGCCACATGGCTCCCTCCTTGTGGGACACTCCGGCAGACCCCGCTTGATCCTTCTCGGGTCAACTTGGGGATGTCCGGAACTAGGAGACTGGAGTGATGTCTGTTTGCCGGACAACTCATTGGCATTGCCGTTCTGCTTACCGGGTCGGTAGCTGATGGTGAAGTTGTAGGGCTAAACTCCACTGCAGCAACCTGCCATTGTCTCCCGTGACCCGGTTAAGCCAGACCAATGGGTTGTGGTCGGTGACTAGCGAAAATTCTTGTCCATAAAGATATGGGGTAAGCTTTTTAAGTGCACAAACCAGGGACAAACATTCAGTCTCCACTGCCGCATAACTCACTTCCATGGGTAGTAACCTTCTGCCGAGATATGCGACAGGGTGCTCTCCTCCATCCTCCCCGACTTAGCTCAGCACTGCCCCAGTCTAAACATGGAAGCGTCTATGTGGACAAGGAAACGTTTGTTAGGTACTGGGGCAGGCAAGACGGGGCATTGACAAGGGCTTGCTTGAGGGCTTGAAACGCTGCTACACAAGCTGAAGACCACAGGACCTGCCTAGGTAAATTCTTTTTGGCTAGGTCAGTCAAGGGCTTGGCTATCGTACTGTAGTAAAGGACAAAGCGTCTTTAATACCCTGCCGTCCCTAAGAAGGCAAGTACTGGGTCTTAGTGTGAGGTGTGGGCCAGTTAGCTATCGCCTCTACCTTGGCCGGTTCTGGTTGCTGGTTCCCACTGTGTGCAAATACTGCACTTCAGCCATAACTAAGTGGCACTTATCTGGCTTCAAGGTCAGGCCCGCGGCCCGAATCTTGTCCAGAGCTGCCCCTACATGAACCAGATGGTCTTCCCAAGACTCACTGTAGATCGCAATGTCGTCCAGGTATGCACATGCAAAATCCTGGAAGTCAT
Source organism: Bufotes viridis (assembly GCA_033119425.1). Classification (NCBI taxonomy): domain Eukaryota; kingdom Metazoa; phylum Chordata; class Amphibia; order Anura; family Bufonidae; genus Bufotes; species Bufotes viridis. The sequence continues at coordinate 398,241,709 of CM065593.1, forward strand.
CGAGGAGCTTATCCACCATATGTTGGAAGGTAGCCGGGGAATTTTTCATCCCAAATGGCATGAGCCTTAACTGGTACAGGCCAAATGGGGTAATAAATGCCGACTTGGGGATAGCGTCCTCTGCCAGGGGAATCTGCCAATAGCCTTTACACAGGTCTATTGTAGTTAGATAACGTTCTATACGATCCAGCAGTTCGTCTACCCTGGGAATCGGGGAGGCGTCAGTGGTAGTCTTTTCATTGAGTCGTCTGTAGTCCACGCAAAACCTGGTGGTTCCATCCTTCTTGGGTACAAGGACTACAGACGAGGCCCAGGGGCTGTCAGAGTGCTCAATGACTCCTAACCAAGTTATCTCCTGTATCTCCTTCCACATTCCTTCCCGGACTGCTTCAGGGATACAATAGGACGGCTGTCTGAGGGGTGCTTGTTCGGGGGTCTCTACCTTATGTATGGCCAGGGTCGTGTAGCCCGGTTCTTGGGAAAAGGTAGCTTGTTTTTCCCACAGAAGCTGTTTAGCCCGTTCTGTTTTTGTGGGGCTTAACTGGTCTCCTAACTTCACCAGGCTAGTGAGGTCAGTCTGGGGTTCCCTCTCTAATAGGTCAGGGAGGGGTAAGCTCTCAGAGTCGTCTGCAGCCGGGGCACATACTGCAGCAATATCTTCCTGTCTTGCCTGATACTCCTTCAGCATGTTCATATGAAAGGATCGCTGGATCCTTTCACCTGCACAGCTGGCAATAATATAGGTAGTATCACACATGCCTGTAGCTTGTCTGTTTTCACAGGTTTGAGCACTAAGACCTTTTGCCCAACCTGGAAAGTGCGCTGTCTGGCACCCCAATCGTACCATCTTTTCTGGCTCACCTGGAGGTTCTTTCTTACCATCAGAGACAGATGCTCCATGTGGTCCCAGAGTTCCAGCACGTATGGCACTATGGGGGTCCACTCCTGTTCTGTCTCTCCCTACCAGTGTCCTCTAATGAGATTTAGGGGCCTGCGGAACCTTCTCCCATAGAGCAACTCGAAGAGAGAGAACCCTGTAGATTAGGAATCTCTCCCAGTCTCTGCAGGCGTCAGTAAAGGTCCTCAGCATTTGCTTGAGGGTCCCATCAAAGCGTTCACAGAGACCGTTAGTCTGGGGGTGGTAAGTTGAACTCAACAGGGGCTTAATGTTGCACACCTTCCACAACTGCTGGGTGAGAACAGCAGTGAACTGGGTCCCCTGGTCTAATAGGATCTCCTTAGGGAACCCCACTCTGGTGAATATTTTAACCAGGGTATCGGCTACTGTCTCTGCCTCGATGTTAGACATAGCTATTGCCTCTGGGTAACGTGTGGCATAGTCCACCATGGTAAGAATGTATTTCTTCCCGGATGGACTAGGTCTGGCTAAAGGACCCACAATGTCAATGGCTATGTGATAGAAGGGCTCCCCAATAATAGGCATTGACATAAGTCTCGCCTTAGGGTGGTCCCCCCGCTTTCCTAACCATTGAAACGTGTTACAAGTCCAATGTCACAAGTCCTACAATATTGTTGCACGTCCTTATTGAAACTGGGCCAGAAGAAATTGTGGGTAATTCTATGGGCCGTGCGGCGGGACCCTAGATTTCCTGCTAGGGGGACATCATGCCCGATTCGCAGAATCTCCAGCTGGTATTTCTTAGGTACTACCAGCTGTCTCTTCTGCGAAGAGGTCTTACTTATCGTGGATTTCTTGGGGATCCTATATAGCCTATCCCCCACCCACTCATAGAGTTCCCCATCTGCTCCCCTCTCCTGGGTGTCTGCCTTGGCCCTATACTTATAAAGGGTCGGATCTTCCCAAGGTCTTTTTCCCAAATGCCTCTGGGGTATCCCAGCCTAATGGGGCCCGTTCTAAGGTAATTGTCGGGGTAGGTGTCCATACCTGGGTCTCTGCAGCAGGTAGGCCTGTTCCAGCAGCACGGGTAGTCACAGGGTTAGCCTCCGCTGGGCCCAGCGGGGCATATGCAGAAACAAGGGGGGCCAAATCATTCCCCAGTAAGACATAAGCCAGTAACTCCTTCATGATTCCCACATTCACGTGTCCCGAACCAACTCCCCAATCCAGGTGAGCCCTGGCAGTGGGTAACTGGTAGATGGTTCCTCCAGCTACTCTAACGGCTACAGTGTGCCCCGTGTGTTGACTTTCTGGGATCAGATTGCGCTGTAGCAGGGTCAAAGTAGCTCCGGTGTCTTGTAGCCCACTGGCTGCTTTCCCATTGACCAGGACAGTCTGTCTGTGTTGCTGCCGATTATCCCGGGCAGCTGCATGGACAGGGTCAGCCTCATGTAAGGTTCCCCAGTGCTCTTCTGCTGTGTTCCCCACTTGAATGCAGTGGGCAGCAGGCATTGGTGCACGAGGGTTCCCTCCTCCCGGCATCCTCCAGGACCGAGACGGTTGGGAAGGATTCAAAGGGCAGTCTTGTTTCTTATGTCTGACTTGGTCACACTGAAAACATTTTGGTGGTTGTGGGTTGTTGTACTGGGCATACCTGGTTGGTGGTGCCACAGGTCGGTAATCCGGTCGTGGAGTGGCTTTGATCACAGGGATATCTGTCTTGTGGGCGTCAGTATATTTGTCCGCTAGGCGAGCTGCTTCAGGTAGGATGAGAGGTTTCCTGTCTCTGATCCACTCTCGAATCAAAGGACTCTGTTTTTCTGTTTTTCGTAAAAGTGCTCCAGCAGGAATAACTGCAGCACCTCTTCCCCGGATACCGCCTGGCATCCATTGACACAGTAGGAGGCCGTGCGATGTAGGCGGCATGCCCACTCTGTGTAAGAGTCCCCACTTTGCTTGGTATTGTCCCGGAATCGCCCTCCGGTATGCCTCAGGAGTTACAGCGTACCTGGCCAATAGTGCTTCCTTTACCAGCCCATAATACTCGATATCCTCATCAGGAATAGCCCGGAAGGACAGTTTTCCCGACAAAATTGTAAAGGGGTTAATGCCACCAAAGCTGTTCTTTTTCCTGAATATGAAGTCAGCTATCGAACACTCCTAGACGCTGAACAGGAATCATACGAATTAATCCCCCCCCCCCCCCCCAAGTACGAGATGAGGCTCTGTATTGAGGGTGAAGCTGGCACTCTTTAATGGGCTACATGTCAGCCTTTTATGCAGGTCTTCCAACAAATGTACACAACCCCCATCTGCCTGTGACACAATTAACAAACACAATGGGCTAACAATCACTAACAGGCAGAAAACACAAACCTTTCCCATAACACAGAAAACCCCCAAAACTCCACATATCCCCATAAACTACACATCCCTGGATAGCTCTGATCTGGGCGAACAACCAGCAACCACTGAACAGGTATAGACGAATCAGGTTTTATATAGTAATCTATAGTAATCCAAAGGCAGAGAGGTCTGCCACAGTGCACACCACCATTAATGTGCTCCATGATGTCTTTCATGGCCCACTGGGTCAATGTTTTGTGCTGCAGTGTTGACAGTGCACCAGTACAACAGGGCCAGGTGCTACTTACGTCTCCGTAGTTGTGCATGCCGGGTTCCTACATAAGGCGCTTATCTGCGCCTTATGTAGGAGGCGCACTAAACATATACCTATTCCTGTACAGAAGCAGGGTGTGATGGCGGTAGCTGTCCGGCGATGTCCCCCTAATCACTGCTGCGGTACCGGGCTCTGTGTTTGGGCGAACACTGTCCTCCCTGGTCGCTTTCGTCATTGTCCTCGTCCAGCCACATTGTGGCAGCTAGCAGCGGTGGTCAGTTGTCAGTGTCTACCTATTCACCGCCGCAGTCCCGGGCCCCATCTTGCCCAGGCGCCTCCACCATGGTTTCCTTCCATCACCGGGCGCAGCATGCCTTCCAGCCTGTACCTGTAGCACATTGTTTAAGGGCTGGTGCGTGTCACTTCCTATAAGTTAAGGGTTAAGCACGTGACCTATGCTGACCTTATAACCAATCTCTGCCTTCCTGCACCTGTATAACTGGCCCAACCCTCTTTCCAGGTGCCTGAGCAGCAGAGGTCCTTGTGTCCTGCTAAGGTTCCTTTTGTACATGCTTGTGTTCCTGAACTCCTGACCTGTGCTTGTCTCCTGGATTCCGCTACCTCTCTGATCCTTGCCTGCTGGTTTCAACTCTCCTGTTGCTGACCTAGACTGATACCCCTCCACACCTTTACCTTTGACTCGCATGCAAAGAAAATGTGAGAGGATAGTGAAGTACCGTTACTACGCACACTTTATTCATCTTACAATATAAAAGCTTTAAACAAGAATATAAAAACTGTCTTTGCAGACTTGCCTGAGCCGGGTGTCGCTCCATTTCTTCGGGAGCAAACGCTTCTGTGCAATGTAGGAACATTGTGGCTGTGCTAAATTTGGAGAATATCACAAGTGCTCCTAGCGTGGTGCATGTCATAACTTTGGAGATGACCATGTCCAGGAGACTGTGTTTATTTTGGCCATTCTTATGTGGATAAGAACGCCCTCTTAAATTTGCAGCGACAGAATCGTCTGCCTTTGCACTGCTTGATTTGCAACATTCCTCCTCGCTGGAATTCCACTTTGCAGATGCTGGACTAAAGCAATGATTTCATCATGCACCAAACCATCACAACAGTGAGCATGTGTTATTTTGAGCTCAGGCAGTGGCAGCTCATCAGGGACATGTGTTGCATACTCAGGCCCTTCAAAGAAGCCACCAGGTTTCTTTAGTAGGGACAACAGCTTCATCGTCATCCCCCTGATATTTATATTAGAGCAAACACTGATGCAACAAAGGATGGTAGAAGACTAATAGCTTCCACATCCTGTCAGCCACCTTTATAGCTGTTTGGGACCCACCCTGATAAGGTTCCATGGAGGAGGATGAGGAGCTGGCACTGGAGGAGGAGAAGAGGAAGGAGTTAGTGGTATAGGGGGACATGAGGTTTCCTCAGGAACAGCTTGGGGATGAGGCTGAAACCTGTTATAGCAGACATGATGCTGATGATGATGACGTCAACAATGACACTGGCCATGACCAACCATGGCAACCCATGGCACAACCTTAAAATCTGGTCCCTTGCTCACGCTGGTGAGCATGGCAAGCTTGCTTATAGGTGGCACATTACCATCAAGCAGTCTGATGGTTACTGGACAGCCATCCTTTTAGACCCTTTCCACCAAGGCAAAATGGGGGATTGTTTTCCTGATACTGAAAGGAAGGCAAAATTGTTGTATTACCAGGATATGCTGTGCACTCTGCTTGTTGTAGCTTTTGCCAGGCAAAGGCCTGCCCCCCACATGTTTGACCAGAAGCCCCTTTGCACCCCCTGCTGAATCTCTGACCTTGATGTCTCTGCCAGTGCTATCCACAGTAGCAGAAGCCACAGCAGCAAGTAAGACAGTTTCCTGAACATGATGGAAGACTTATTTTCAGGTGCAACACCAACTTGACTCACATAGGCCACCACCAGATTGACCAGGTACTGACCTCATGGACTTTTTGGAGGCAGATTGGAACCGTAGTTGGAACTGGCCCGGTTTACTTTCAGTGTGCTGTCTTATCCAGGCTCCAGTGTACTGTCAGAGAGTGTATCCAGTGGCAGGAGGTGTCATCACACCGAAGCGCACAACATTGTCCTCCGCAAGTGTAGAAAACATTACATTTGTGAAAATGAGTATGGCATAGATCCATGAGTGTTTTCATCTCCAGCTGAGGCCACTGCCTCTGTCTGCCTGTTCCATACTGTACTGCTGGGAAAGCTGCTACTGCCACTACTACTACCCCTACACAGCCGCAGATCTTCTATCTTGTCTGTCATTTTCCCATTGGTCCCATCTTCATGGCGGCTGCCATGGCTACTACCACCACTTCTACTACCCCAACACAGCCTCACATCTCCTGCCATGTCAGGTATCGTACTGCTGCTGCCACTATTAGACTCAGTGCTACTAGGCCTACACAGCTGTACATCTCCTGTCCAACAGGTTCTATACTGTATTGCTTTCACTACTACTTCCCCTACATAATAGCACATCTCCTGGAAAAGGGAGAAATTTTGGACCGCTTGTTCAGAACAAGCCATTGCTATTTCCTATAGTACTGTGTGCGTATAAATGCCAGCAGGCATCTGTCCGGTAAGGGATAATTTTTGAAATATTAAAGGGCCCCTGTCAGCAGCTTTGTCCCTATGACAGGGGCTGACCTGTTACATGTGCACTCAGCAGCTGAAGGCATCTGTGTTGGTCCCATGTTCATATTTGCCCGCATTGCTGAGAACAATGCTGTTTTAATATGTGTGAGTGAGCCTCTAGGAACAACGGGGGTGTTGCCGTTACACCTAGAGGCTCAGCTCTCTCTGCAACTGCCATGCTCTCTGCACTTTGATTGACAGGGCCAGGCATTCCTATGTTTTCACAGCCTGGCCCTGTCAATCAGAGTGCAGATGGCGCAGCAGTTGCAGAGAGAGTTGAGCCTCTAGGTGTAATGGCAACGCCCCCGTTGCTCCTAGAGGCTCATATCCTGTCACTCTCTACCTATTACTCCCTCTATCGCTCTCCGCTTATTGCTCTCCACCCATCGCTCTCTGCTTATTACTCTCCTGTTTATTACTCTCCTCTTGTTTATTACTTATTACTCTCCTCCATTTTGCTCTCTGCTTATTACTCCCCTATTGCTCTCTGTTTATTAGTCTGCTTCTATTGCTCTCTGCTTATTACTTTCCTCCCGTCACTCTCTGCTTAATACTCTCCTCCCCTCTCTCTCTGCTTATTACTCTCCTCCCATCGCTCTCTGCTTATTACTCTCCACCTATCGCTCTCAGCTTATTACTCGCCTTCTATAACGCTCTGCTTATTACTCTCCTCCTGTCTCTCTCTGCTTATTACTCTCCTCCTATTGCTCTCTGCTTATTACTCTCCTCCCATCGCTCTCTGCTTATTACTCTCCTTCCCTTGCTGTCTGCTTATTATTCTCCTCCTGTCGCTCTCTGCTTATTACTCACTTCCTGATGCTCTCTGCCTATTACTCACTTCCTGATGCTCTCTGCTTATTACTCTCCTCCTGTCGCTCTCTGCTTATTACTCTCCCCCATCGCTCTATGCTTATTATTCTCCTTCTATCACTCTCTGCTTATTACTCTCCTCCCCTCGCTCTCTGCTTATTACTCTCCTCCCATCGCTCTCTTCTTATTACTCTCCTCTCATCGCTCTCTGCTTATTACTCTCCTTCCCTTGCTGTCTGCTTATTATTCTCCTCCTGTCGCTCTCTGCTTATTACTCACTTCCTGTTGCTCTCTGCTTATTACTCTCCTCCTGTCGCTCTCTGCTTATTACTCTCCCCCATCGCTCTCTGCTTTTTACTCTCCTCCCATCGCTCTCTTCTTATTACTCTCCTCTTATCGCTCTCTGCTTATTACTCTCCTCTCGTCGCTCTGTTTATTACTCTCCTCCTATCGCTCTCTGGTTATTACTCTCCTCCTATCGCTCTCTGCTTATTACTCTCAAATTGCTCTCTGCTTATTACTCTTTCTATCACTCTCTGCTTATTACTCTCCTATTGCTCTCTGTTTATTACTCTTCTCCTATTGCTCTCTGCTTATTACTCTCCTCCCCTCTCTCTCTGCTTATTACTCTCCTCCCCTCTCTCTGCTTATTACTCTCCTCCCCTCTCTCTCTGCTTATTACTCTCCTATTGCTCTCTGTTTATTACTCTCCTCCCCTCTCTCTCTGCTTATTACTTTCCTCCCGGCGCTCTCTGTTTATTACTCTCCTCCCCTCTCTCTCTGCTTATTACTCTCCTCCCCTCGCTCTCTGCTTATTACTCTCCTCCTATCACTCTCTGCTTATTACTCTCCTCCCATCGCTCTTTGCTTATTACTCTCCTCTCGTCGCTCTGTTTATTACTCTCCTCCTATCGCTCTCTGGTTATTACTCTCCTCCTATCGCTCTCTGGTTATTACTCTCCTGCTATCGCTCTCTGGTTATTACTCTCCTCCCATCGCTCTCTGCTTATTACTCTCCTCCTATCGCTCTCTGTTTATTACTCTCCTCCTGTTACTCTCTTCCTATTACTCCCTCCATCGCTCTCCTCCTGTCACTCTCTGCTTATTACTCTCCTCCCCTCGCTCTCTGATTATTACTATCCTTCTATCACTCTCTGGTTATTACTCTACTCCCATCGCTTTCTGCTTATTACTCTTCTCCCATCTCTCTCTGCTTATTACTGTCCTCCTATCGCTCTCTGCTTATTACTCTCCTCCTGTTACTCTCTTCCTATTACTCCCTCCATCGCTCTCCTCCTGTCACTCTCTGCTTATTACTCTCCTCCCCTCGCTCTCTGATTATTACTATCCTTCTATCACTCTCTGGTTATTACTCTTCTCCCATCTCTCTCTGCTTATTACTGTCCTCCTATCGCTCTCTGCTTATTAATCTCCTCCCATCACTCTCTGCTTGTTACTCTCCTGTCGCTCTCTTCCTATTACTCCCTTTATCGCTCTCCTCCCGTCGCTGTCTGCTTATTACTGTCCTCCCATCGCTCTCTGCTTATTACTCTCCTCCCATCGCTCTCTGCTTATTACTCTCCTCCTGTCACTCTCTGCTTATTACTCTCCTCCTGTAGCTCTCTGCTTATTGCTCTCTTCCTGTAGCTCTCTGCTTATTGCTCTCTTCCTGTAGCTCTCTGCTTATTGCTCTCCTCCTATCACTCTCTTCTTATTACTCTCATCCCATCTCTCTCTGCTTATTACTCTCCTCCTATCGCTCTCTGCTTATTAATCTCCTCCCATCACTCTCTGCTTGTTACTCTCCTGTCGCTCTCTTCCTATTACTACCTCTAACGCTCTCCTCCCGTCGCTGTCTGCTTATTACCGTCCTCCCATAGCTCTCCGCTCATTACTCTCCTCTCGTCGCTCTCTATTTATTACTCTCCTATCGCTCTCTGCTTATTACTCTCCTCCTATCGCTCTCTGGTTATTACTCTCCTCCCATCGCTCTCTGCTTATTACTCTCCTCCAATCGCTCTCTGCTTATTACTCTTCTCCCATCGCTCTGTTTATTACTCTCCTGTCGCTCTCTTCCTATTACTCCTCTATCGCTCTTCGCTTATTGCTCTACTCCTGTCTCTCTCTGCTTATTACTCTCCTCTTTTGGCTCTCTGCTTATTAATCTCCTCCCGTCGCTTTCTGCTTATTACTCTCTTCCTGTCGCTCTCTGTTTATTACTCCTCCCTTCGCTCTCTGCTTATTACTTTCCTCTCTTCGCTCTCTGCTTATTACTCTCCTATCTTCGCTCCTTGCTTATTACTCTCCTCCCGTCGCTCTCTTGTTATTGCTTTCCTCTCTTCGCTCCCTGCTTATTACTCTCCTCTCTTCGATCTCTGCTTATTACTCTCCTCCCGTCGCTCTCTGCTTATTACTCTCCTCTCTTCGCTCTGCTTATTACTCTCCTCCCTTCGCTCCCTGCTTATTACTCTTCGCTCCCTGCTTATTACTCTTCGCTCTCTGCTTATTACTCTTCGCTCTCTGCTTATTACTCTCCTCTCTTCGCTCCCTGCTTATTACTCTCCTCTCTTCGATCTCTGCTTATTACTCTCCTCCCGTCGCTCTCTGCTTATTAATCTCCTCCCATTGCTCTCTGCTTATTACTCTCTTCCTGTCGCTCTCTGTTTATTACTCCTCCCTTCGCTCTCTGCTTATTACTTTCCTCTCTTCGCTCTCTACTTATTACTCTCCTATCTTCGCTCTTTGCTTATTACTCTCCTCCCGACGCTCTCTGCTTATTACTCTCCTCCCGTCGCTCTCTTGTTATTACTCTCCTCCCATCACTCTCTGCTTATTACTCTCCTCCCGTCGCTCTCTGCTTATTACTCTCCTCCCGTCGCTCTCTTGTTATTACTCTCCTCCCATCGCTCTCTGCTTATTACTCTCCTCCCATCGCTCTCTGCTTATTACTCTCCTCCCGTCGCTCTCTGCTTATTACTCTCCTCTCTTCGCTCTCTGCTTATTACTCTCCTCCCGACGCTCTCTGCTTATTACTCTTCTCCTGTCACTCTCTGCTTATTACTCTCCTCCTATCGCTCTCTGCTTATTACTCTCCTCTCTTCGCTTCCTGCTTATTACTCTCCTCCCTTCGCTCTCTGCTTATTACTCTCCTCTCTTCGCTCCCTGCTTATTACTCTCCTCTCTTCGATCTCTGCTTATTACTCTCCTCCCAATGCTCTCTGCTTATTACTCTTCTCCTGTCGCTCTCTGCTTATTACTCTCCTCCTATCGCTCTCTGCTTATTACTCTCCTCTCTTCGCTTCCCGCTTATTACTCTCCTCCCTTCGCTCTCTGCTTATTACTCTCCTCCCTTCGCTCTCTGCTTATTACTCTCCTCTCTTTGATCTCTGCTTATTACCCTCCTCTCTTCGATCTCTGCTTATTACCCTCCTCTCTTCGATCTCTGCTTATTATTCTCCTCTTATCGCTCTCTGCTTATTAGTCTCCTCCTATTGCTCTCTTCTTATCACTCTTCTTTCGCTCTCTACCAACTGCTCTCCTGCTGTCGTCCCCACTCATGGCTCTCCGTCAGTCACTCTCCTCCTATTGCTCTCTTCTTATCACTCTTCTTTCGCTCTCTACCAACTGCTCTCCTGCTGTCGTCCCCACTCATGCCTCTCCGTCAGTCACTCTCCTCCTATTGCTCTCTTCTTATCACTCTTCTTTCCCTCTCTACCAACTGCTCTCCTGCTGTCGTCCCCACTCATGGCTCTCCTTCAGTCACTCTCCTCCTATTGCTCTCTTCTTATCACTCTTCTTTCGCTCTCTACCAACTGCTCTCCTGCTGTCGCTCTCCACTCATGGCTCTCCTTCAGTCACTCTCCTCCTATTGCTCTTCTGGCCGTATTCGGGGCAGACAGACTGATGTATGCAACTGGCTTTACTGAGGCCCGAACCACCTTCTGACCCTGATAATACAGGTGATGTGTGAAAATGGCAATAGATGTGACCTCAGCTAATGTTCTCTCGTCTGCTACTCCAGATTGTAACATGATGGACAAAGAAATCTCGGTTCTGAGCTGATTTGGATATGAGATGTCATCAGCCAATCCTTGTCACATGGAGGTGAAACTGGAATTTGATGTGAACTGTAAAGAAGAGGTTCCCTGGGATGGGGAGGATCTGCAGAGCGTTGCTTCTGGAGAAGTAAATGCACCCTTTTACTGCCTCGTGTGTGGAAAAGTTTTTGGACAACGGCACAATCTAATCAAACACCAGCGTATCCACACAGGGGAGCGGCCGTACCGTTGTGACCAGTGTGGGAAGAGCTTCATACAAAAACAGCACCTTACAAAGCACCACAGGCTCCACACTGGAGAGCGGCCATACATTTGCCAGGTGTGTGGCCGTAGCTTTAGTCTGAAGCATAACCTGACAACCCATGAGAGGATCCACACTGGAGAGAAACCCTATCCTTGTACCGATTGCGGCAAGAGCTTCAGTCGCCGAGAAAATCTTCGCGCTCATCAGAGATGCCACCTGAACAAAACAGCTGGCAGAAACACCATGGCACAGCTGAAGGAGCCAAGGAATCCCTGCAGTCTTGTGCGTCCACTTCCTGCTGTGGTCGAACAGCCCACTGAAGAGAGAGTCACTGAGAACAATCACCCCCCTAAGGTGGTCCCCAGCAGTGAACGACCAGTGAATCCTAGACCATTCATATGTCCTCAGTGTGGAAAGCGATTCTTCAACAAGCAAACATTCATCAATCATTACAGGATTCATACTGGTCAGAGACCGCATACCTGCCCTGAGTGTGGACGCAGCTTCATCCAAAAACAGCACCTTACCAAGCACATCCGCACACATACAGGGGAGAAGCCCTATACCTGTAGCGAGTGTGGCAGAAGCTTCAGCATGAAGCATAACTTGTGTACACATATGAAGATTCACACTGGAGAGAAGCCTTACAGCTGCTCCGCCTGTGGAAAGAGATTCACCCGGAGAAGCACCTATCAAGCACATCAAAGAATTCACTGCAAATCCAAATCGGAAGAAGGTCCTTCAGGAGACCCTCCAATAGGATCCCATCATGTGGAGGAACTGACATTTACACCTAAGGGCATCTTCATTGTGGATGTGCCAGAGCAGAATTTGATGGAGCAAATGAGGCTAAATACAGAGGAGAAGCCCATAATCTGTGGCCAATGTGGGAGGGATTCCAGTGATATCGGGGAAATACCCATTTGCTGTTCTGCCTGTGGAACAAACTTTCACCAAAATAGAATCCTAACCATGGACTCGAGCTCTCGCTCAGCAGGTCTACATGATATTCCTGTCGTCTCGGAGCAGAAGTCTTTGCTAATTACAGAAAAAGGGCAGAACCTTGACGATCAGGATCCTGAAGTCCAGACGTTAGGAAGTCCAGTAAGCCCGCAGAACCATGAAGAGTCTTATGTGGAGACTGCACACTTCTCCTGTCAATGGTGTGGGCAGATATTTGGCCAGAGAGAAGATCTGGAACAACATGAGCCCCTTCACAGTGGGGAGAAAATCCATGCCTGTGATCAGTGTGGGAAAACATTTTTTCAGAAGAATCTGTTGATCAGGCATGAGAAGATGCACACGGGGAATAGATGGTCCTCACGTAATCCTCCCAGCAAGAACCTCACACATGCACAACCAACCCAGAACAGGATGACCACTGTAGAAAAGCCTTTCTCATGCAACAAGTGCGGGAAAAGTTTTAGCCATCAAGAGACTTTGACTTTGCATCATAGAAACCACCAGAAATACTTCCTCAATACTACAACCTCAGAACTGAAGGACAAGCAGTGCTTGAGAAGTAGCCTGAAACATGTCCACAATGGTAGCCAAGGACGAGTCTTCCCATGTTCTGTGTGCGGCAAATCATTCAACCAAAAACATACCCTGATTAACCATCTAAGGATCCACTCAGGAGAAAGGCCATATTCCTGCCCCGTCTGTGGTAAGAGCTTTATTCAGAAGCAGCACCTGACAAAGCATGTGCGTCTCCACACGGGTGAAAGACCCTATTCCTGCCAGGAGTGCGGCAGAAGCTTCAGCCTGAAACACAACCTGACCACCCACCAGCGGATCCACACAGGGGAGCGGCCATATGCCTGCAAACAGTGTGGCAAGAGGTTCAACCGTAGAGGCATTTTACGAAGCCATGAAAGGATCCACCTTCATGAGGCAGCTCAGACTTCACGCAATACTGAGGACCTGACTGTGCTGCTGGACAGAGAAGAAAACGCCCTGTAATGGAGTTCTGAAGATGAAGTGACCAGTACGGCAGGAGAGACCAGTGATATGGTGGGAAATACTTTTTAGACATTTCCAGGCAGATGTCAGTGTCTTCAGAAATGCATTGGTTCTTCACTCCAGAGCTAGCTAGCTGCAAGAATCAAGGATGTTCCAAGATGAAGACCTCCATCGTTCCTGGAGAACATCTTGGATAACGGCACATCAAGAGTCTCAGTGTCCTGAGATGTCAGTACAACTTGGAGCATGGACTCCATCATGAGGCATACGAGTCACTTGTCACCACAATGTTCTTAGATCAGTTCTGGTAATAGACGTGGACAATTTTCCTTGACACGGAGTGAAGACATGGAGCAGTTGGAGAATCTATCGAGCAGAAATCTGAGTATTTGCTACGTGCTGTACTTGAGCCTGGGCTTGGCGGCCATGGTGAGGGATTTATGTGCCTTTGTGTCTCCAGACATCCCCAAATGCTTCTGTAGTTGTTGTGCGTGAGGTGGAGTTGACCTCTTTGATGTTCTGACTGTAATAACATGAACATTATTTATAAATCACTGTGTGCTCATTCTACACCTCACAATCTCTAACACACTTAGGGCTCATGTACATGATGTGTGCCGCCTATGTCGTTCATGTGACCAGGACTGGTGGATGCAGCCCCATTCCGCAATCCGTCCGCACCACTAAAAAATACAGCATTTTCAAAAAAAATTGCGGTGCAGAGGCATGGACCGAAGTACCGAGCGATTGCGTGGCCTTCCTCTCCGCTCCATATCACCTATGGTATATGATCCCTACACTGACATCCGTATAATGGGGCTCATCCTCTAACCTCAGCCTATATACTGTATATAATATATAGGACCTGACTAGAGGCTGTAATTATATCACCTATTGTATATGATCCCTACACTGACATCTGTGTAATGGGGCTCATCCTCTAACCTCAGCCTATATACTGTATATAATATATATGACCTGACTAGGGGCTGTAATTAAATCACCTATGGTATATGATCCCTACACTGACATCCGTGTAATGGGGCTCATCCTCTAACCTCAGCCTATATACTGTATATAATATATAGGACCTGACTATAGTCTGTAATTATATCACCTATGGTATATGATCCCTACACTGACATCCGTATAATGGGGCTCATCCTCTAACCTTATCCTTTATACTGTATATAATATATAGGACCTGACTATAGGCTGTAATTATATCACCTATGGTATATGATCCCTACACTGACATCCGTATAATGGGGCTCATCCTCTAACCTCAGCCAATATACTGTATATAATATATAGGACCTGACTATAGGCTGTGATTATATCACGTATGGCAGGGCTCGACAAATCCCAGGCGCCAGTTCGCCATGGCTACCAGGAATTTGGTCCTGGCGCCTGGGTATTTGTCAGCCTGTTTGCAAAGGTGGCCGGGCGCAGGGTGGGCGCCAGGGCCGGACTGGCCTACCGGGATATCGGGAAAATTCCCGGTAGGCCGGTAGCCCTGACTGCCGCACGGCCGGCCGCAGGTGACACTGGCAGTCTGGCTCCATAGTAAAATAAGGTAAAAAATAGAGGGTTAAACACACGTCTTAAGAGGGACTGGGTTTAACAGTAGGGGCGCCAAAGGAGGACAAGTGATAATTTAGGGAAAGGTGATGAAGTGAAGGAACCGTTGGGAGCAAAAAAGAGGCTGCCGAGGAATAACCCAAAGAGGAGAGAATCCTCTGTGGGTGTAAATGAAGGACAAAACAGGACAAGAAAATTTGTATATACTGAGTATATATACACCTCAGGAGGGCGCCAATTTTGAATTACTCCCAGAGAAACTGCAGAGGTTAAAATAACAAAACGCTGGTGTAGCGTAAAGAAAATTACTGGGTCACACCAGTTGGTGAAAGGAATGCAGAGGGAATATATATAGTGGTGTGATAGCCATAAAAACAATGGTTATAATTGACCATAAAAACAATATTCAGTAAAAAGTAAAAAATGACATACTTCACCCAGGAGGTGCCGGACGGGATAAGCTCAAGACACCCGCCGTGTCACCTCCTGCGCCTGGATAAGCTTAAGGATCTAATGAAGAAAACCGCGGGATCACAGGATGCCTTCTGGTAAAACTTCTTTAATGGATGAATACACAGGGTAGGGGTGGATGCAATAGGGCTCAACGCGTTTCGGGGGTTAAAAATCCCCCTTCCTCAGGAGTCTGCATATGCTCCTGAGGAAGGGTTAACCTAGTCGCGTTGAGCCTATCTACCTGCGTGATTCATCCATTAGAAGTTTTACCAGGAATGCATCCTGATCCCATGGTTTCTCATTAGATCCTTGCGATCCAGCGCAGGAGGTGACACGCAGTGTGAGCTTATCGGTCGGCACCTCTGGGTGAAGTATGTCATTTTTCATTTTACACTGAATATTGTTTTTGTGGTCAATTATAACATTGTTTTATGGCTATCACACTACTATACCTATCTGCATTCTATACCAACTGGTGTGACCCAGTATCTTTTAGCTACACTAGCGTTTGTTATTTTAACTCTCTGCAGTTTCTCTGGAGATGTAAGTAACGCCCTCCTGAGTGTATATACTCAGTATATACAAATTTTCTTGTCCTGTTTTGTCCTTCAGTCTGGCTCCATGGCAGGCACAGCAGGACCGGTGTTGTAAGCATGTGGCACTGCTGCTGCTGTGCTGGTCGTCTGCCTGGCTAGGAGCACGGCCAGCCGGAGGCTGATCAGCTGCTGCACTGCCTGCTGCAGTGCTCTGGACTGGCCCTGAACTTAATTGTCGTGCTGTCACTGTGTAGTGTAAGTAGTGAGTTCTACAGTACTACCTGGCGCAGGCTGGGGGGCGGGCGGCAGTATTCACACATGGGAGGCGGAGTCAGACGGACCCGGCGGAGGCAGTGCAGAGAGAGGTCAGGGGGTGTGTGCGCTGCTCAGAATTTCACGTGACGTGCCCCGGCCCCGCGCGCTGCAGCAGTGGCGATCTTTCCATGATGACTGTGACAGGTACAAATAGCCTTTTTTCTCTCCCGCAGTACTAACCATACATTCAGTATATCATGATTAACAGTTACTGGGGATGTAGCAGAGCTGAATTGGCACCTCTCACCGTGATATCACAATGTGTTATCTGCAGTCCTCAAAAGAATGGATCAACCAGTTCAGCTCTGCTGCATCTCTACAAATGAACGATGTGACTACTTGGAGCACATTCCTGTTATCTACCATCAAATGCATCAATGCAACAAAAGTTATCTGCAAAATCATATAAGGCTGCTAGACTTCATTTTATGGATTGTCCATAGCCGGTTCCTCTACAGTAACATCATGGCACTGTCCAGTCTGGTGTGACCCTGGAGCAGCAGAGCAATGATCCCTATGCTGTATCCCAACATGGTGGTGGATGCTTCTTTCCTTATGTGGTGCTGAGCATGGGGACATTATAACAGCAGTGGGTTTTCCTGGCTTTCATGGAGCGTCTCTGGCAAGCTTTTGTCCCTGACATCTCTCAACATCTGACGGCGCGTCCTAGGAGCGCCGGCCCCCGTCATGCTGCAGCTGCCCGAGCGCTCTATAGAGAGCCTCAGGCGGCTGCAGCACTGCCAGGCTGGCGCGTCCATGAGGGTGCACCGCCCGGGCGCAGCATGAAGAGAGGGACTGACAGGAGGGAAGCGCTCAGTGCTCCCTCCTGTTACTCCCCGATTGTAGCGTGGCCGAGCCCTGTATGGTCCGCGGGTACAGGAGCATCTGTCTCCTGTACCTGTGGACCATACAGAGACTGACAAGGGGGGGGAAAGATAATGACAAGAAGAAGGGAAGTGAATGACAAGAAGGAGGGAAGTGAATGACAAGAGGAGGAAAGAGAATGACAAGAGGGGAAAGAGAATGACAAGAGGGGGAAAGAGAACGACAAGAAGGGGAAAGAGAACGACAAGAGGGGAAAGAGAATGACAAGAGGGGAAAGAGAATGACAAGAGGAGGAAAGAGAATGACAAGAGGGGAAAGAGAATGACAAGAAGGAGGGAAAGAGAATGACAAGAGGGGGAAGAGAATGACAAGAGGGGAAAGAGAATGACAAGAGGGGAAAGAGAATGACAAGAGGGGGAAAGAGAATGACAAGAGGAGGAAAGAGAATGACAAGAAGGGGAAAGAGAATGACAAGAGGAGGAAAGAGAATGACAAGAGGGGAAAGAGAATGACAAGAGGGGAAAGAGAATGACAAGAGGGGAAAGAGAATGACAAGAGGGGAAAGAGAATGATAAGAGGGGAAAGAGAATGACAAGAGGGGAAAAGAGAATGACAAGAGGGGAAAGAGAATGACAAGAGGGGGAAAGAGAATGACAAGAGGGGGAAAGAGAATGACAAGAGGGGAAAGAGAATGACAAGAGGGAAAGAGAATGACAAGAGGGGGAAAGAGAATGACAAGAGGGGAAAGAGAATGACAAGAGGAGGAAAGAGAATGACAAGAGGGGAAAGAGGAATGACAAGAGGGGAAAGAGAATGACAAGAGGGGAAAGAGAATGACAAGAGGGGAAAGAGAATGACAAGAGGGGGAAAGATAATGACAAGAGGGGAAAGAGAATGACAAGAGGGGAAAAGAGAATGACAAGAGGGGAAAAGAGAATGACAAGAGGGGGAAAGAGAATGACAAGAGGGGAAAGAGAATGACAAGAGGGGGAAAGAGAATGACAAGAGGGGAAAGAGAATGACAAGAGGTGGAAGAGATAATGACAAGAGGGGAAAGAGAATGACAAGAGGGGAAAGAGAATGACAAGAGGGGAAAGAGAATGACAAGAGGGGGAAAGAGAATGACAAGAGGGGAAAGAGAATGACAAGAGGGGAAAGAGAATGACAAGAGGGGAAAGAGAATGACAAGAGGGGAAAGAGAATGACAAGAAGGGAAAGAGAATGACAAGAGGGGGAAAGAGAATGACAAGAGGGGAAAAGAGAATGACAAGAGGGGAAAGAGAATGACAAGAGGGGAAAGAGAATGACAAGAGGGAAAAGAGAATGACAAGAGGGAAGAGAATGACAAGAGGGGGAAAGAGAATGACAAGAGGGGAAAGAGAATGACAAGAGGGGGAAAGAGAATGATCAAGGAGGGAAAGAGAATGACAAGGGGGAAGAGAATGACAAGAGGGGGAAAGAGAATGACAAGAGGGAAAGAGAACGACAAGAGGGGGAAAGAGAATGACAAAAGAGGGGAAAGAGAATGACAAGAGGGGAAAGAGAATGACAAGAGGGGGAAAGAGAGTGACAAGGGGGAAAGAGAATGACAAGAGGGGAAAGAGAATGACAAGAGGGGAAAGAGAATGACAAGGGGGAAAGAGAATGACAAGAGAGGGAAAGAGAATGACAAGAGGGGGAAAGAGAATGACAAGAGGAGGAAAGATAATGACAAGAAGAGGAAAGAGAATGACAAGAGAGGAAAGAGAATGACAAGGGGGGGAAAGAGAATGACAAGAGGAGGAAGAGAATGACAAGAGGGGGGAAAGAGAATGACAAGACAAGAGGAGGAAAGAGAATGACAAGAGGGGAAAGAGAATGACAAGAGGGGGAAAGAGAATAACAAGAGGGGAAAGAGAATGACAAGAGGGGAAAGAGAATGACAAGAGGGGGAAAGAGAATGACAAGAGGAGGAAGAGAATGACAAGAGGGGGGAAAGAGAATGACAAGACAAGAGGAGGAAAGAGAATGACAAGAGGAGGAAACATAATGACAAGAAGGGGAAAGAGAATGACAAGAGGAGGAAGAGAATGACAAGAGGGGGGAAAGAGAATGACAAGACAAGAGGAGGAAAGAGAATGACAAGAGGGGAAAGAGAATGACAAGAGGGGAAAGAGAATAACAAGAGGGGAAAGAGAATGACAAGAGGGGGAAAGAGAATGACAAGAGAGGAAAGAGAATGACAAGAGGGGGAAAGAGAATGACAAGAGGGGAAAGAGAATGACAAGAGGAGGAAAGAGAATGACAAGAGGGGGAAAGAGAATGACAAGAGGGGGAAAGAGAATGACAAGAAGGGGAAAGAGAATGACAAGAGGGGAAAGAGAATGACAAGAGGGGGAAAGAGAATGACAAGAGGGGGAAAGAGAATGACAAGAGAGGGAAAGAGAATGACAAGAGGGGAAAGAGAATGACAAGAGGGGAAAGAGAATGACAAGAGAGGGAAAGAGAATGACAAGAGGGGGAAAGAGAATGACAAGAAGGGAAAGAGAATGACAAGAGGGGGAAAGAGAATGACAAGAAGGGAAAGAGAATGACAAGGGGAGGAAAGATAATGACAAGAAGGGGAAAGATAATGACAAGAGGAGGAAAGAGAATGACAAGAGGGGGAAAGAGAATGACAAGGGGGAAAGAGAATGACAAGAGGGGAAAGAGAATGACAAGAGGGGAAAGAGAATGACAAGGGGGAAAGAGAATGACAAGAGGGGAAAGATAATGACAAGAGGGGGAAAGAGAATGACAAGAGGGGGAAAGAGAATGACAAGAGGGGGAAAGAGAATGACAAGACAGGAGAGGGAAAGAGAATGACAAGAGGGGGAGAGAATGACAAGAGGGGGAAAGAGAATGACAAGAGGGGGAAAGAGAATGACAAGACAGGAGAGGGAAAGAGAATGACAAGAGGGGAAAGAGAATGACAAGAGGGGGAAAGATAATGACAAGGGTGGAAAGAAGGAATGACAAGAGGGGGAAAGAGAATGACAAGAGGGGGAAAGAGAATGACAAGAGGGGAAAGAGAATGACAAGAGGGGGAAAGAGAATGACAAGAGGGGGAAAGAGAATGACAAGAGGGGGAAAGAGAATGACAAGAGGGGGAAAGAGAATGACAAGAGGGGGAAAGAGAATGACAAGAGGGGGAAAGAGAATGACAAGAGGGGGAAAGATAATGACAAGACGGGGAAAGAGAATGACAAGTGGGGGGAAGAGCTGGGCGTTGTAGTGATGCGGGGACTGCAGAGGCTGAGCGCCAGCTGGGGGTTGTAGTGCTCAGTAAAATGTCATGCTGCCCGCTGTGTTTGTGCCCTCCGGACCCCTCTGCCCTCCCCTCCGGACCCCTCTGCCCTCGCCTCCGGACCCCTCTGCCCTCGCCTCCGGACCCCTCTGCCCTCTCCTTCGGACCCCTCTGCCCTCGCCTCCAGACCCCTCTGCCCTCGCCTCCGGACCCCTCTGCCCTCCCCTCCGGACCCCTCTGCCCTCGCCTCCGGACCCCTCTGCCCTCCCCTCCGGACCCCTCTGCCCTCGCCTCCGGACCCCTCTGCCCTCCCCTCCGGACCCTGTAATCCTTGTAAGGGTTTCCACACGTCATGTCGGACGCAAGGGGTGATCACTTGGACGCTGGCAGCATCTGACGTGTCATATAACCTATTGAAGAGGGGAAGCATTATGGGGGGCCCTATATACTCGCACATTATGGGGGGCACTATGGAGAAGAGGGGAAGGAGCACTATGGGGACATCTACTGGGGGCCCTATGTACTGGCATGCATTATTGGGGGGCTCTATGGAGAAGTGGGGGGGGGAGCACTATGGGGGCATCTATTGCGGGCTTTATGACACGGCTCCGCCTGGCTCCTAACTTTTTTAGCTGGGTCCTAGATTCCAAGGAAATTTGTCAAGCCCTGACGTATGGTATATGATCCCTACACTGACATCTGTATAATGGGGCTCATCCTCTAACCTCAGCCTATATACTGTATATAATATATAGGACCTGACTATAGGCTCTAATTATATCACTTATGGTATATGATCCCTACACTGACATCAGTATAATGGGGCTCATCCTCTAACCTCAGCCTATATACTGTATATAAAATATAGGACCTGACTATAGGCTCTAATTATATCACCTATGGTATATGATCCCTACACTGACATCCGTATAATGGGGCTCATCCTCTAACCTCAGCCTATATACTGTATATAATATATAGGACCTGACTATAGGCTGTAATTATATCACCTATGGTATATGATCCCTACACTGACATCCGTATAATGGGGCTCATCCTCTAACCTCAGCCTATATACTGTATATAATATATAGGACCTGACTATAGGCTGTAATTATATCACCTATGGTATATGATCCCTACACTGACATCCGTATAATGGGGCTCATCCTCTAACCTCAGCCTATATACTGTATATAATATATAGGACCTGACTATAGGCTGTAATTATATCACCTATGGTATATGATCCCTACACTGACATCCGTATAATGGGGCTCATCCTCTAACCTCAGCCTATATACTGTATATAATATATAGGACCTGACTATAGGCTGTAATTATATCACCTATGGTATATGATCCCTACACTGACATCCGTATAATGGGGCTCATCCTCTAACCTCAGCCTATATACTGTATATAATATATAGGACCTGACTATAGGCTGTAATTATATCACCTATGGTATATGATCCCTACACTGACATCCGTATAATGGGGCTCATCCTCTAACCTCAGCCTATATACTGTATATAATATATAGGACCTGACTATAGGCTGTAATTATATCACCTATGGTATATGATCCCTACACTGACATCCGTATAATGGGGCTCATCCTCTAACCTCAGCGTATATACTGTATATAATATATAGGACCTGACTATAGGCTGTAATTATATCAGCTATGGTATATGATCCCTACACTGACATCCGTATAATGGGGCTCATCCTATAACCTCAGCCTATATACTATATATAATATATAGGACCTGACTATAGGCTGTAATTATATCACGTATGGTATATGATCTCTACACTGACATCTGTATAATGGGGCTCAGCCTATATACTGTATATAATATATAGGACCTGACTATAGGCTGTAATTATATCACCTATGGTATATGATCCCTACACTGACATCTGTATAATGGGGCTCATCCTCTAACCTCAGCCTATATACTGTATATAATATAGAGGACCTGACTATAGGCTGTAATTATATCACTTATGGTATATGATCCCTACACTGACATCTGTATAATGGGGCTCATCCTCTAACCTCAGCCTATATACTATATATAATATATAGAACCTGACTATAGGCTGTAATTATATCACCTATGGTATATGATCTCTACACTGACATCTGTATAATGGGGCTCAGCCTATATACTGTATATAATATAGAGGACCTGACTATAGGCTGTAATTATATCACCTATGGTATATGATCTCTACACTATATCCGTTTCTGATCCGTGTATCCGCCTCTGGTCCAGCGTCCTCAGTTCCCTGTCTACACCATTCATCACTGCGGTTATCATATTGATAATCGTTATCACTAAATCCGCCTCAGAGCCACGTGACTTCATCATGCCACGTGACTCTGTGACGTCCCTAGAGACGCAGCTCTGGACTACGGGAATATGGCGGCTGCTCCAGGAACACCGCGACCTCTACTGATTACACGTCCAAATAAGCTCCGCCCCGAGAACTCATTCCCAGGATCCTGTGCGTGAGATGTGCGCTGCGTCATAGCGCTTCCGGGTCAGCGGTGAAAGCAATAACTGCAGGTAAAGCTGTACCTCAGTGTGGTCTCCTCCATCAACCCCCCCAGTGTGCTCTCCTCCATCAACCCCCTCAGTGTGGGCTCCTCCATCTACCCCCCCCCAGTGTCGTCTCCTCCATCTCCCCCCCCAGTGTCGTCTCCTCCATCCCCCCCCCCAAGTGTCGTCTCCTCCACCCTCCCCCCCCCAGTGTCGTCTCCTCCATTCCCCCCCCCCAGTGTGGTCTCCTCCATCTACCCCCCCAGTGTGGTCTCCTCCATCTACCCCCAGTGTCGTCTCCTCCATCTCTCCCCCCCAGTGTCAGTCTCCTCCATCCTCCCCCAGTGTCGTCTCCTCCACCTCCCTCAAGTGTCGTCTCCTCCACCCTCCCCCCAGTGTCATCTCCTCCATTCCCCCCAGTGTGCTCTCCTCCATCATCCCCCCAGTGTGGTCTCCTCCATCATCCCCCCCAGTGTGGTCTCCTCCATCATCCCCCCCAGTGTGGTCTCCTCCATCATCCCCCAGTGTGGTCTCCTCCATCATCCTCCCAGTGTGGTCTCCTCCATCATCCCCAGTGTGTCTCCATCATCCCCAGTGTGGTCTCCTCCATCATCCCCCAGTGTGGTCTCCTCCATCATCCCCCAGTGTGGTCTCCTCCATCATCCCCCCAGTGTGGTCTCCTCCATCATCCCCCAGTGTGGTCTCCTCCATCATCATCCCCCAGTGTGGTCTCCTCCATCATCCCCCCCAGTGTGGTCTCCTCCATCATCCCCCAGTGTGGTCTCCTCCATCATCCCCCAGTGTGGTCTCCTCCATCATCCCCCCAGTGTGGTCTCTCTCTCCATCATCCTCTCCCAGTGTGGTCTCCTCCATCATCCCCCCCAGTGTGGTCTCCTCCATCATCATCCCCAGTGTGGTCTCCTCCATCATCTCCCCCAGTGTGGTCTCCTCCATCATCCCCCCAGTGTGGTCTCCTCATCATCCCAGTGCAGTCTCCTCCATCATCCCCAGTGTGGTCTCCTCCATCATCTCCCCCAGTGTGGTCTCCTCCATCATCCCCCCAGTGTGGTCTCCTCCATCATCCCCCCAGTGTGGTCTCCTCCATCATCTCCCCCAGTGTGGTCTCCTCCATCATCCCTCCCCCAGTGTGGTCTCCTCCATCATCCCCCAGTGTGGTCTCCTCCATCATCCCCCCCAGTGTGGTCTCCTCCATCATCCCCCAGTGTGGTCTCCTCCATCATCCCCCCAGTGTGGTCTCCTCCATCATCCCCCCAGTGTGGTCTCCTCCATCATCCCCCCAGTGTGGTCTCCTCCATCATCCCCCAGTGTGGTCTCCTCCATCATCCCCTCCCAGTGTGGTCTCCTCCATCATCCCCCAGTGTGGTCTCCTCCATCATCCCCCAGTGTGGTCTCCTCCATCATCCCCCAGTGTGGTCTCCTCCATCATCTCCCCCAGTGTGGTCTCCTCCATCATCCCCCCAGTGTGGTCTCCTCCATCATCCCCCCCAGTGTGGTCTCCTCCATCATCCCCCCAGTGTGGTCTCCTCCATCATCCCCCTAGTAGTCGCTCTTCCTCCATCATCCCCCCAGTGTCGTCTCCTCCATCATCCCCCCAGTGTGGTCTCCTCCATCATCCCCCAGTGTCGGCTCTCCATCATCCTCCCAGTGTCGTTCCTCCATCATCCCCCAGTGTCGTCTCTCTCCATCATCTCCTCTCAGTGTCGTCTCCTCCATCATCCCCCAGTGTCGTCTCCTCCACCATCCCCCAGTGTCGCTTCCTCCACCATCCTCCAGTGTCGTCTCCTCCATCATCCTCCCCAGTGTCGTCTCCTCCATCATCTCCCCAGTGTCGCTCTCCTCCATCATCCCCCAGTGTCGTCTCCTCCACCATCCCCCCCAGTGTCGGTCTCCTCCATCATCCCCCCAGTGTCGTCTCCTCCACCATCCCCCCAGTGTCGTCTCCTCCATCATCCCCCCAGTGTCGTCTCCTCCACCATCTCCCCAGTGTCGTCTCCCCATCTCCAGTGTCGTCTCCTCCATCATCCCCCCCAGTGTCGTCTCCTCCATCATCCCCCCAGTGTCGTCTCCTCCACCATCCCCCCCAGTGTCGCCTCCTCCATCATCCCCCCAGTGTCGTCTCCTCCATCATCCCCCCCCAGTGTCGTCTCCTCCATCATCCCCCCAGTGTCGTCTCCTCCATCATCCTCCCAGTGTCGTCTCCTCCATCATCCCCCCCAGTGTCGTCTCCTCCATCATCTCCCCCAGTGTCGTCTCCTCCATCCATCCCCCCCAGTGTCGTCTCCTCCATCATCCCCCCAGTGTCGTCTCCTCCACCATCCCCCAGTGTCGTCTCCTCCATCATCCTCCCAGTGTCGCTCCTCCATCATCCCCCAGTGTCGTCTCTCCATCATCCCCTCCCAGTGTCGTCTCCTCCACCATCCCCCTCAGTGTCGTCTCCTCCACCATCCCCCCAGTGTCGTCTCCTCCATCATCCCCCAGTGTCGTCTCCTCCATCATCCCCCAGTGTCGTCTCCTCCACTCATCCCCCCCAGTGTCGTCTCCTCCATCATCCCCCCCAGTGTCGCCTCCTCCACCATCCTCCCCAGTGTCGTCTCCTCCACCATCCCCCCAGTGTCGTCTCCTCCACTCATCCCCCCAGTGTCGTCTCCTCCATCATCCCCCCAGTGTCGTCTCCTCCACCATCCTCCCAGTGTCGTCTCCCTCCATCATCCCCCCAGTGTCGTCTCCTCCATCATCCTCCCAGTGTCGTCTCCTCCATCCCCCAGTGTCGCTCTCCACCATCCCCCAGTGTCGTCTCCTCCATCATCCCCCCAGTGTCGCTCTCCTCCATCATCCCCCCAGTGTCGTCTCCTCCATCATCCCCCCAGTGTCGTCTCCTCCACCATCCCTCCCCCAGTGTCGTCTCCTCCACCATCCCCCCCAGTGTCGTCTCCTCCATCATCCTCCCAGTGTCGTCTCCTCCATCATCCCCCCAGTGTCGTCTCCTCCACCATCCCCCCAGTGTCGCTCTCCTCCACCATCCTCCCAGTGTCGTCTCCTCCACCATCCCCCAGTGTCGTCTCCTCCATCATCCCCCCAGTGTCGTCTCCTCCACCATCCCCTCCCAGTGTCGCTCTCCTCCATCATCCCCCAGTGTCGTCTCCCTCCACCATCCCCCCCCAGTGTCGTCTCCTCCACCATCCCCCCAGTGTCGTCTCCTCCATCATCCCCCCAGTGTCGTCTCCTCCACCATCCCCCCAGTGTCGTCTCCTCCATCATCCCCCCAGTGTCGTCTCCTCCACCATCCCCCAGTGTCGTCTCCTCCACCTCCCCAGTGTCGTCTCCTCCATTCCACCCTCCCCCAGTGTCGTCTCCTCCATCTCCTCTCCCCAGTGTCGTCTCCTCCATCATCCTCCCCCAGTGTCGTCTCCTCCATCATCCCCCAGTGTCGTTCCTCCCTCCCAGTGCGTCTCCTCTATCCCCAGTGTCGTCTCCTCCACCATCCCCCAGTGTCGTCTCCTCCACCATCCCCCCAGTGTCGTCTCCTCCACCATCCCCCCAGTGTCGTCTCCTCCATCCATCCCCCCAGTGTCGTCTCCTCCATTCCACCCTCCCCAGTGTCGTCTCCTCCATCATCCCCCCCAGTGTCGTCTCCTCCATCATCCCCCTAGTGTCGTCTCCTCCATCATCCCCCTCCAGTGTCGTCTCCTCCATCATCCCCCCAGTGTCGTCTCCTCCATCATCCCCCTAGTGTCGTCTCCTCCATCATCCCCCCCAGTGTCGTCTCCTCCATCATCCCCCCAGTGTCGTCTCCTCCATCATCCCCCCAGTGTCGTCTCCTCCATCACCCCCCAGTGTCGTCTCCTCCATCATCCCCCCCAGTGTCGCCTCCTCCATCATCCCCCAGTGTCGTCTCCTCCATCATCCCTCCCAGTGTCGTCTCCTCCATTCCCCCCCCCAGTGTCGTCTCCTCCATCACAAGAGCCCCTGCCCCCAGTGTCGTCTCCTCCATCTCCCTCCTCCCCAATGTCGTCTCCTCCATCTCCTCCCCAATGTCGTCTCCTCCATCCCCCTCCCAAGTGTCGTCTCCTCCATCTCCTCCCTCCCCAGTGTCGTCTCCTCCATTCCCCCACCCAGTGTAGTCTCCTCCATCATCCCCCCAGTGTCTGTGTCCTATTACTCCCTATCAGTCTATACAATGCTCTGTGACCGCCGACTGATACATTTTAACAAACAGCAATGTGTACCTCACAGATCCTTTATGTACAGTGTGTAGCCGCTGTTCTATTCACTGACAGCAGGCAAAGGTATTGGAAAGATGAGGAACCATGAAGGAGATTCATTGATCTGTTCTCTCTGCCATTCTGAAATACGGCGCGCTTGTATTTACGATCTGGGACGGAGCTTATCTTGGCCCCTGGATTTATAATAACTCGCGGCAGAAACTGGCACATGTTATAGCTGGTCTATGCTGGCGCACAGCGCGGCAGCGGTGCATCGTCTTACTCGGGGGGGGGGGGGCGGGGGAGCTTCATTCTCCCGAGATCCCCTCTGCCGGCGAACCCCATGATTAGGGCACACTTCGGTCCCCTCTGCCTGATAATATACGGCCGGTGGTCTCCCCCCTGGAGGGGGTGGATATCTGGTTCCTCAAACCCCCGAGAGCGTGGAAGAAAGCAGAATCTCATGAGATCTTCCCCGTCTGCTCTCCTCTGAGGGTCTTACTTATCTTTACAGGGACCCCCTGACGCTGTTGTGGCCTGGACCCCTGACGCTGTTGTGGCCTGGACCCCTGACGCTGGTGTGGCCTGGACCCCTGACGCTGGTGTGGCCTGGACCCCTGACGCTGTTGTGGCCTGGACCCCTGACGCTGTTGTGGCCTGGACCCCTGACGCTGGTGTGGCCTGGACCCCTGACGCTGTTGTGGCCTGGACCCCTGACGCTGTTGTGGCCTGGACCCCTGACGCTGTTGTGGCCTGGACCCCTGACGCTGGTGTGGCCTGGACCCCTGACGCTGGTGTGACCAGCAGCCATCCGTAGCTGAAGTCGGCACGGGTAAGTTGTGGGCGTCCTGTCCTCACCTCCCGGTGATGCGCCACCCGTGTATCAGTCAGGACCTGGCTAGAACATCTTCTCTCTTCCTTCCAGGTCTTCCTGTGTCGGCAGGATGCAGAGTACAGAGAGGAGCACCCGCTCCTCCAGGAAATATGTGGCTGAGCCGGCGCCTGGTCCCCAGAACATGGACACCGGCCAGTACATGTGCATCGAGTGCAGCCAAACGTTTGACAATAAGTCGGAGCTGAACTCTCATCGTCAGAGTCATGTGACCAAGAAGCAGTTCATGTGTTCCCACTGTGGCAGAGGATTTCACCACCAGGTCTTCTTACAGATGCATGAGAGAAGCCACGAAGACGGGATCTCCCGTAAGCCACTAACTAGGACAACTGTTAGTCGTGTCATCTCCACCAGGAGCAGCAAGTCCTCACTGGATGCTGATATCATTCACGTGACTCCTCCTGCCAACAAGCCCCCCTATCACCTCAACTCTAAGGTCCAATTCAAGAGAGAGCTGAGCGCCAGCCGAGATATAACCCCCAGAGAATGCCTAACCAGACGCACCCACGGAACTTCTCCGCCTGCTTACCAACAAACAGACAGCTCTGACAAGCAGGCGCAGTTTGAGTTGAGAATATCGAAGCTTTCTGACGGCACCATTCATCTAATCGACCCCTATGGAAATACCCTGGAGATCCTGGCCGAAGTCTTCAATGCCTACACTATTAGGGAAACCGAGGAGGAGGATGTGGAGACTGTGAGCCCCATTGCTGGCTCGAGTATCTCAGAGATCTCTGCTGCATCTACCTCGAGTTCTGTCCACCTGAATGTGCCAGACGAGATCATGCAAGAGTCAAGGGTTCTTCCTTCACCTCAAGCAGAAGCGTCTAGACCTCATGAGCCTATAAATAGTGGTGAAAAGAAGGAAGATCTGCCTGTGTGTCGCATCGAGTCTGTCTCCAGTGCCAGCGTGTCTCCAAAGACCTTGCCTGATCTCAGTGACGATGCAGAGGATGCCCTCTCCCCACCGGCCCCCCTTGAGTCAGATATTCAGGATGTGACCAGCAGTGAACACACAGTATGTCAGCCAGCCAATGAAGTACCCAAGAATTCCACAGAGGAGGAAAATCTTCCAAGTATTTCCCAAGACTCCTTGACAACTTGTGATGATCCGATGGTTACAGAGGAGCCCATCCTAAGAGATGTGACCGCGTGTAACAGTGCAGGCCCCGATCAGACTGAGACTCCTTCACTGAACCCTGACGCTCTAAATCTTCCCAGCTCTGTGCCGTGGGATCGTTCTGAGGTGTTACCTGGTGGCTGTCTCCACACTGAGGACAGGCCTAGTTTAAGTAAACCCATGCCACCCAAGCCCCTTACAAACCTCAATCCAGAAAAAGATGCCCGCACTTCCTCGCTAACACCAGTGACCGCAAGTGAGCAAGATAAATCGCTGACTGTGGCCTCATCGATAAGTGGCCTTTCACTGGACTTGAATGAGGGCAGCGCTCAGCTAAGTGATTCATGTGTCAAGGACAGTCAGTCGGACATTGTTACAGAAAACGATATAGGGTCTCAGAAGAGGGATGAGGGGGGCGCTGGCCTTGATGAAGGTGAAAAGCTCGATAAAGCAGAGATGCCACTTACCAGTGTGGATAAGAGTCAAGAGGTGCCCTTAGTGGGAGATGACAGTATGACGCTACAGACTCCTCTCATCCTTAACGAGTGCGTGTCAAAATCTGATGAGCTTCATGCGGAGAGCCTCTTGTGCACTAGAGATCCTGACAGCTCGGGACATGACGATAACCTCCAGACTGACCCGTCTACCTCCAACATAGTCTGTAAGACTCCCATAGATGATCAAAAAGTTGACCCAAAATATGAAAGCAATGAAAATCGGACAGAATCGGAGAGTGAACTGAAGCCTGGTTCAACGGAAGCAAATGTATGCAGTCTAAGTGAGGGCGTCTGTGATGGGGCATCATATCCGGTTGATGTCTGCTCTTCGGAACTGAAGTCCCAAAATCTAGGGATGTCTCTGGACTTTGCTGATCAAAAAACTATTGGCTCATCCGATTTTGAGGCAGTTTCTATGAAAAGAGACACTGGTGAGAAAGTCCTCACTTCATTAGAGAGACCAGCAAGCCAGCCTGTCATGCCTGACGAAATACCAGAGGTTTCCAGCAGTACTGTGCCCTTCCTTCAAGACCAATGTCAAGAGCCGCTGCTGGCAGACGGTCCTGCAGTATATAATAAGACAGGTCTGGTCATGCATGATCCTTGCCAGAAGAACGATTGCAGCTCAGAGCTGAATCCAAAAAGTGGCCCAGACATCAGTTCACCACTTCATGACATCGAAACTGTGAGGAGCAATGACCCAGAACAAGATGAGAACTTAAGAAGCAAAAGTGAAATGGAGGCTGACCTCTCCTCTGACATAAGGCAGATTGGCTCATCGGAGAATGAAGAAAAACTTAGAAATCTGATTGCAGCTCCAGTGGCGACTCCAACTGAAGTGCTTCCCCTTGCTAATATAGACAACGAACTTGATGAAGCCCTCTCGCATGAGAACATCCAAACGCCTGTGCATGTCCCTGTAGAGAACGTTAACTCCTCCCAGAAGATGGCAGTGGTTGAGTCAGGTGAAGACAAGCTCCTCAATCTGCTTGAGCCCATGACTGGGGGTAGTAGAGGTGACTTACTGCCTCCGTGTGATGAGGATTTATCTTTGAGAAATAACAAGAACAGTCAAGATGTTTCCTTCAGCGTGCAGACCTTGGTAAACCTCACGTCAGCTTGTGTTCAGGCCCAAGAACGTGTCTTATCACAAGGGACTAAACCTCCAGATCAAGATGCTGCAGGAAGGATGGAGAGCGAGGAAATGTTTAGGAGCAGCAGCCTGATAGGAAACGCTGACTTTAAAGATGATGTGCTGCTTGAGAAACCCAAAGTTGAGGCTCTGTTGCCAGCATTGTGTCTTCTGGAACCAACTTTAGATCTGTCTCCTGACCTTGAGGATTTATCTGAGAAATGTTTGCTGACCAGTGATGTTAAAGACCTTGCTGACAATGACCTTGATAAGGACCTTTCCCATGAGGCCCCACACAAGCAGTACATTCAGATGTCTAACGCTGACCTCACTGAAAACGACCTGGCCGATGATTTTGTAGACCCTGGGACTATTTTACTTGATGCTCCAAGTCTGGAAGAAGCCACTAAAGAAGACATCTCTGCAGTGTCTGTGGATGATGAGAGTACTGTACATGAACTCTCGGACATACTGTCCCCTGAAATCCTGGACAGCGAGTATACAGAGGGCCTGGATGACAAACAAGTGGGCTTCCGGGGTCAGTGTTTGAAGTGTGGACGACGGGTGAGACGCGGTAGAAAAGAGTTGGTTTGGTTTCCTGACTGCTATAAATGCCGCCTGAAGTCAAAGCGTGAGGAGCGCCGTTCTGGTGAAGATACTGGTCACAGCTCAGACTTCGTTTTGGAAACAAGCTTGGATAGAAAAAAAGGCTCACCAGATTTCTCGAACTTCCATGTCAAGCAGGAAGCGGAATCTGCGCATGACAGCGCGTTCTATAGGGCTGAATCTCCTGTCCTAAAAATGTTTAAATGTCCAAAGTGTGAGAAGTCCTTCAGAAAATCAGCCTTGCTCGCTATTCATGTGAAATGTCACGCTTTACCACAATGTCTGAGCTGTGGATGCCCGGTGCCACTCGATTACAAAACCAAGCGCATTCCCAAGAGGTGCCATAAGTGTGTCCAGAAAATGAAGCAGCAGAAGAAAGCAGAGCGGGTGCTTCATGGAGATGAGGATCACAGCCTGGATTCTGACAGTGAATCTCCATTTGTGGACGAGGTAGATTTAGAGAGCCTATCTGAAAGCGAACCAGAAAATGACCAGATTCTGAGCTCTACCAGACTAGAAGAAGACTCCAAGCCAGAAAGTGTTAATAGAGGCACTGAGCCCTTCCACTCTATATTAATGAGGAAGCGCAAGAAAATGAGGCCTGCCATACAAGCCCTGTACTGTACCTGTGAAGTAGTTCTTAAAAGTGGAGCAAAACAGCCTAAGATATGTAAGAGCTGCCAAAAGCCTACCCGCGACCGGCTGGTTGCTCGACCTAAAGACAGCCTCATAGTGGGACATCATGCAGGCGTTGGTGGCCGAGTACCACAATTAAAGAAGACCAAGAAGCAGACCCAATCTGAGCCTGATCAACAGAATTTGTCGCTAGGAGAGTCTTCGATGAGCTGTGAGAACGAGCTTAGTCCTGATGAATTCTGTAAAGAGGAGACTGAGCCTATTACTGAATTGGATATAAGTGACCAGATGGTCCTCCCAGATGGCAAGCAGCCACGTTTGTGCCCACAGTGTGGCAAAATATTTAAATGCAACAGGTCCATGAAACTTCACCTGTTGAGTCATACAGCCACACAATGCGAGTCTTGTGGCTGTCGCCTGCAGAAAAAGAAGCGTGCCGGTCGCTGGGCTAAGAAGTGCCGTGTCTGTAGACTGCTCACTAAAGTTACAGGAGTTCCTGACGGTGCCATAGAGGATGTCCTCCCAAGTGATAAGAGCTCCAAGGAGAAGGGCATGGCTTCTCTGCGACGGAAAATGAAGCAGTCAAAGGCTGTGAGAAATAGAAAAATCCAACCCATTGCAAAGCACAAAAAAGACCTCAAATGGATGAGTATGATGATGGCTGTGAAAGGCCTGAGCCGAAAACCCAGAAAGAAGAAAGAGCAGACTATGAAGGGTCCTAATGAAGAGAAGTCTGGTTACAGCTCGGAACCGTCAGTATATTCAGGTTCTATAGGCAAAGCCACTTTTCTTAAACATCTTTCTGCTTCTCCTAAAAGTGACCCAGGTTCTTCAGGGATGTACCTTTCACAGAAGAAATATTTAGGTGGAATACCAAAAATCAACAGGAAGTGTATGTACAGACAGAAGAACATTATAAAAGTGGAGGAGCAACAGATGTCCCCATATATTGGAGATCCATCCAAAACTCAAGTATCTGTTAAAGAGGAGGATGAAAACCAGTGTTTGGAATGCAATGAAATCTTCCCGAGCTTTGACCTTCTGCTCAGTCACCAGCAGAGTCATGTAGGTGACCAACCATTCACATGTACTCAGTGCCCCCAGAGCTTCTCTGCTGAGCAGTATTTGAGTATTCACGTTGGCAGTCATGCTGAAGGTCCTCCTTTTCGTTGCCCAGAGTGCAATAAAACCTTTCCTAAAAGGAACAACCTTGGTGTTCATAGACGTGTGCATACTGGCGCTCGACCCTTTGCTTGCCCTGATTGTCCTTGCAGATTTCGACAGAGAGGCAGCCTGATCCTTCATCGGTATACTCACAGGAACCTTCAGTTCATGATGGTGAAACCGTATCAGTGTTCAAAATGTAATAAAAGCTTTAAGCAGAAGGAACGGCTAGTCATACACGAACGCCTCCACACCGGGGAATGCCCATTCTCCTGTAAAGACTGTGACAAAGTGTTTCCCAGTAAGTCAAGACTCTATGCACATCGTAAGATACACAAAGTTCCTGGCACTTGGTCTAATGTTGAGCAGAATGCAAGCTGTAAAGAAGAGTTGGGAGAGCCGCCTTTCCAGTGCAAGGACTGTGGCAAAGTCTGCTCGACTAAGGCTAGCTTTGTTCTTCATTGTAAAGTTCATAAGTCTTCAGCCATCTCTAACCACGGTGGCAGCCATAAGGAAAATGTAGAGACCACAAAGGAGATGCCATTGGTGTCAGAGAGCAATCTTCATATCAAAACTGAACCAGAGGGACATCCTTTTACTTGCAAGGACTGTAACAAGGTCTGCTCCACTAAGGCCAGCCTCGTTCTTCATCGTAAGGTGCATGGCCTGGACCCTAGACCAGGTTTTGGTAGTCCAGAATTCGTTTGCAAGGACTGTCATAAAGTGTTTTCCACCAAAGCCAAACTAATCCTTCACCGCAAAATGCACAAGTCTTCACTCATGTGTGGCCTCAAAGCAAATATTGGGGCTCCCCCTTACGTTTGTCAAGAATGTAATAAAGTCTGCTCTACTAAGGCCAGCTTTGTACTCCACTCTAAGGTGCACAGGACATCTAGCAGTGAGCACATCCTTAAAGGTAACATGGAGCAAAAATCCTTCGTTTGTATGGTCTGTGCTTTTGTCTGCTCAACCAAGGCCAGCTTTGTCCTGCATAGAAAGATGCATAGATCCTCACCTAGCCTAGTGCAAAGCCTTAAAGATGGAACTGCGCAAAGCCCTTTTACCTGCAAGGACTGCAATAAAGTCTGCTCCACCAAGGCTAGCCTGGTTCTTCATAGTAAGGTACACAGAGCATTACCTGGCAGTGACCAAAATCCAGTCCCCCAGGCTGATGTGAAAGAGAAGCCTTATCATTGTAAGGAATGTGGCAAATTCTATTCAACTAAAGGCAGGCTCTTGTCCCACATGAAGTTACACACTGGTCAAGACATGTCTGAAGATGTTGGGCAGCAGCTAACAATGGACACTGAGGAAAAACCATTTGCCTGTCCTGTATGCCACATGAGGTTCACACGTTTAAAGATTCTTGTCAGACACAAGCTCATCCATGGGGAAGACGTATTCAAGTGTGGGCATTGTGGGAAGAGATTCTTGTTCCACAAATCCCTTATGAACCATGTGCAAGTCTGTCTGAAGAGGAGCAAGGGGAAAAGCCTCCTGGGGAAAGATAAGGTACCAAAAAAGAGGAAGACTAAAGATGGAAACAGTAGTGAAGAGAGCGCCCCAAAGAAGAGAAAACCCGATAACAAGAAAGCTTTGACGGCTGTGCAAAAATTGAAAAACAAAAAGCTAATCAAAGCTAAGAAGCTGGCAATAAAGAAGGAGAAGAGTAAGGCCAAGGGCAGTAATGAGAAGAAGCTGAAAAAAGCAAAGGGAGAAGCTGAGCAGGAGCCAGACCCCGAGGGAGAGAAGCTGAGCGATGGGAAACAAGAGAAACCATTGGAGACTGTGTCCAAGGAGAAGGAAATCGGAAAGGACAAGAAACCTAAAGAAATAGGCAAGGTGAAGAAGGTTCTAAAGAAAGTGCCTATGAAGCCGAAGCGGCAGAAGGTTGGCAGTGAAAGCTTGAAGAAGTGGAGGATGATTGCTGCTGCCACTGTCAAGAAGAGAAAACTTCAGGCTGTAATTACTGGAGGGAAGAAGAAAATGACCGTGAAGAAGAAAGGACCAAATAAAGCCAAGACTGGAGGAAAGAACAGCAAGGAGTAAGAAGACTTGCCTTTCGCCCCCCCACTTCATACGTAACAGTGTTCTTATACTAATCTTCTGATGATTATGAAGCCGTTAATTTTATCATGTTGTCTTTTAATAAAAATCACATATATGGAACTTTTTCTGGTATTTGTCTGTTGAGGAGAACATGCCCCATGTCCTCAGTCTCCGATGCAGAGCTGAAAGGCTTCATACCTTGATGGACATTTTATTATTCGACTGTAGCTCAATGGTCATTCGCCTCCCATGTCTGACAGCCGCAGGAGCCCTTATTGAGATTTGGCTATGGTCGATTCGGCTCTTTATAAATGGAGTGCCTCGCTTTTTTTTTTTGCACTGCTGACGCTGGACACTCTGCCCTAGACTCTTGATGCCTATAGGGTCTAGTTTTGGGGACCAGTTTTCCTTTTACAATCCAGTGTAGTGCTCTGGTCCAGAAGGTCGGTTCCGCTGAAGGGTCTGTGGGGGCTGCTTTGTGTCTTGTAATAAGGGACAGCAGTAGGATACTTCTAAATGGGAAGTCTGCTTCCTGCTGTCTAAAGTGTGCGTATTAAAATTGTCTCTCTCCAAAATGGAAGCTGAACCACTGATGCCACCTGGTGTATAGTAGCTATCCTATATGTCAATGCTTGACCTTTTAAACAAGTTTGAGGCATAACTTGGATACTAGCTAAGCCTGTATCTCATCTGCGGACAGCTGTTTTGGGGTGATTGCTCCTCATCAGTGCAGACCATTGCCTCTCACCCAATTACTGCTCTACACTGATGAGGGACAATCGCCCTGAACCTGCTGTCTGCAGATGAACTGCTGGCTTAGGGGTTACCTAAGTTATGCCTCAAGGTCTGTTTAAAAGGCTGAGCATTGATGTATAGGACAGCTACCTTACATCTGAGGAGAAGATTAAGTATGTTGACTGTCATTTCTGATCCATTGTTTTCGAATTAGATGGGGTTTATTGGTAAATGTACAGAGCAGAAGCCTCCATCCACTGTGTAGTTTCCGAGGCCAGCGTACTGCAGCTCGGGGCGCTTCACCAATACTGCAGTACCCCGGCATGGTCCCTACACAATGTAAGGAGCTGTCTGCTTCTGCTCCATTAACTGTATAGCGAGGATGCCCAAAACATCTGATTGCGGGGGTGCCAGAGGTCGGGCTTCCACCGATCTGGTATTGATGACCGATCCAGCATCTATAACCCAGACAACCCCTTTAAGCTAGTTTGGGTCTTTGTCATTTCTATCCAAATTTGGACTACGTGACCTTGATTTTGGCCGATGGCCGCTTTTCCTTCCGCATTAAATCTGACTCCTGCCTCAGGGGTGTATTAGTCTACTTTCACACTCGCGTTTTGGCTTTCCGTTTGTAAGATCTGTTCAGGGCTCTCATAAGCGATCCGAAACGGATCAGTTTGCATTCTGAATGGAAAAGGATCCGCTCAGAAAGCATCGGTGTACATCAGTTCAGTCCATTCCGCTGTGGAGACGGAGCAGCGTTTTGGTGTCCGTCTGATGAAACTGAGCCAAACGGATCCGTCCTGGCCCACAATGTAAGTCAATGGGGACGGATGCGTTTTCACTGACACAATAGAAACCGTTTGGCTATGTTAAAGAGGATAATAAATGGATATGTTCTGAATGGATGCAGACGGTTGTATTTTCTGAACGGATCTGTCCATGACGGATCCGCACAAAACGCGAGTGTGAAAGTAGCCTTAGGCTAGCTGATAGTCTACCACAGGCATCCTCAAACTGCGGCCCTCCAGCTGTTGTAAAACTACAACTCCCACAATGCCCTGCTGTAGGCTCATACCTGTAGGCTGTTCAGGCATGCTGGGAGTTATAGTTTTGCAACAGCTGGAGGGCCGCAGTTTGAGGATGCCTGGTCTACCAGATCATCACTAATGAGCCTTCATATGAGCGCTTCGCCGATTCAACAGGTTTAAAAATCATTGTTTGGCGGCAGATGGTGGTCTCTAATCGGGGTCTGCTGCCAGAAATCAATGATTCAGTATGGAAACAAGCGATGGTTCCTCCCTGTACTGTAGAGGAGATCACTGCATGTAATAGCAGCGGTCTCCTCTGCTAACGAGCAGGTGATTGCCGGGAAGGAACATTCCCTCCTGACAGTCGCTTGTATAATCTGTCTAATACAGGCTTAAAGCAGAACCCCCACCATGACGAGGACGGTCCCACACTGGTTCCTGGCCTGATCCGCCTCCGTAACAATGTCCGTGAAATATTAGACAAAGGCAAAAGATTATACGAGAAGTACGTAAGGTGTAGAACCGACAGCAGGGGGTTAATGCGGTAAACTTGACAATCTAGTAAGCTTTGCACATGGTTTAACTAGGCTGGCGTGATAAGTGTGTGCTAACGTACCAGGAATTACTCTAACGCTTGCCACATCGGTGCGTACCGCTCTCTGATGCAATAGCCCAAGAAGGAGCCGAGCCGTGTAACTTCTTTATGGAAGTGCAAAATAAAAGGAAAGGTGCTCTAAGCACCCATCAGGTGGCCATCTGAATCAAGTAATCCTTATCATCCAGATTACGGGGTTCTGTTGCCCGCCATGAGATGTTGGTACTGTGAGCGCCGGCAGAGTAGTCATTGTACCGGAGTGGTATGCACCTCTATGGAGACGCTGCAGCGCTCTGCTCCCGATCCTTCTTCTTGGGCTCTTGTTAGATTGGTTGTGTATGTATATCCTTCTCGTCGCCTCATTTAGGCCTCTCTTAAACAAGCGAGTTTTCCATTCCGGTGCGATGCGTGAAGTAAATGTATAGCATCCGGCCGGAATCCTGACCCATTAATTTCACGCATCATATCTGCATCCAGGAAAAATCTTCTATATTGTGTGTTTTTCATGCAGCTCTGGTTCCATAGAAGTGAATGGGGCTTCAGTGAAAAACGGAAGGCACCCGGATGCAATGCGTTTTCCGCTGATGGCTGGTAGGGCATCTAGATTTGTTATTTTTCAGGTTTTTTTTATGTGTGTGAAAAATGTATCAAAAACTGCTGAACTACTGAACACAATCGCAGACAAAACTGACTGAACTTGTGCGCAAAACCATCAGATTTTTCCTGGCATGATCCATATCGCTCGTGTGAAAGAGGCCTTACTACAGTCTGAAGGGGCATCAGGCCAGGCTCCAGTCTGGGGTCCTCCGCCATTGATCAAAGAACAGGCCTCGAGGTGGAAGAAACATTTGGAGCTGGTGGCCTAAAAAACACTCCAAAAAGGCCACGTGTGATAGCATCCTTCAGCAGGTGCAGGATGGGCAGTGATTTGCCTGATTTTGGGTGGAACTTTTATAGAAAACCCCTTTATTATCCAGTCCTTTAGGCTTCCCTTACTTCTGCTTGTTTTCCTCTGGTACCCCCCTAGTTCACGTAGCGTCCACACGGATGTATAGGGAAGGACGGTGAGTGGAGAAATGTCGGTAGTAAAAGAATGAAAACATGTAGAACACATAATATTCCCAACCAGCGTA
The DNA here is from genome assembly GCA_033119425.1 of Bufotes viridis. Lineage (NCBI taxonomy): Eukaryota > Metazoa > Chordata > Amphibia > Anura > Bufonidae > Bufotes > Bufotes viridis. Next base: position 398,280,296 of record CM065593.1, read on the forward strand.
TTCGAGTGAAGCGCCATCTTGCTCATCCGAGTTCTGGGAGTGTCCTTGTGGCTGGAGGTGTAAGCGGCAATAGTGACGTGCAATACGAATGTGTAATATAATCAAGAACATAAAAGGCATGGCCGCCATAAAACCAGGGCTGTGGAATCGGTAGATAAATTTTCCGACTCCGACTCCTCATATTTTGAAACTTCCGACTCCGACTCCTCTGTATATAATATGCAAATACGAAGCTGTTCCACCAAGTTCTTCTAATCTCCTCTAGCATAGAGAGGTAGTTGAGCAGAAGCTGCTGCCTTCTCCTTTGTGTGCTGATCTTCTGCTGAAGATAGAGCAGTGGGAGGATCCAGGAAGGGGCAGGGGAAGGTGCATTTATTTTAAAACATGATTTTCCTAGTAGAATCCCATAGTCATGTTTAAAATTTAAGCTAACAATCTGAGTTTACATGTTTTATAGCCTTAGCTGAATGATAGCAGTTTTTCAAATGGTTTACAGCTTCAGTCTTGAACTATTGACTATCCATTCCCTTCACTTATACAAGTGACTCCAGTCCTTAATCAGTTATCAGTGAGAGGCGAGGATAACCATGGGTTCCCTGTAACAGCAGACCACAAGACAATGGAAAGTGTAAGTATTGCCGCTCCTTAAAGGGACACTGACAGATATATATCTACTGGTATTCATCAGAGAATTAGGAATAAAACGATACTAATGTTACCCCCAGTTAAGCTGTACTTGTGTTTAAAAAACATTTTAATCTGTATGCAAATTCACTATCTTTGTGCCCAATGGGGCAGCGTCTCCTGCGGCTTTGTGCCCAGCCGCGCCCGAGTACAGCTTCCCAGCGCTGTTCCCCTCGTTATTATTCACTGCACTGGCCTTTTTTTCAGGCTAGCCGAACGCTGAATTCCTGCGCAGGCGCACGTGTAGAGTGCTGGCAGCAGCCTCGTCTGGCTATGCTGAGGCTGTGCCAGCTTTCTCTCTTCCTCCTCGCTACCTAGTCCTGTCTAGTGCTGCCAGTACTCTACATGTGCGCCTGCCCCCTTGGGCACAAAGGTAGAGAATTTGCATTTTGATTAAAACGTTTTTAAACACAAGTAACGTCAACTGGGGGTAACAGTCGTCTAGTTGTATTCCTGATCCTCGGATGAATACCAGCAGATATATCAGCCTGTCAGTGTCCCTTTAACTGCATAGTAAAGCATATGAAAAGCTTCTTCACGGTCACTTAACGTCTTTGTTTAGCGGTAACGTGACGCACTGCGTGCATTGGCCTTTATTCTTACAGTAGAGAAGTCATTAATTATAACTTTATCTGAATTGGGACATTTAAACTTGCTTTTTTTTTTTTATTCCAATTTTTTTTAATTCCAATTTAAATCTAGTAGGAGTCGGAGTCGGTCCATTTTTTGGCGACTCTGACTCCAGGTACCCAAAATTGCCTCCGACTCCACAGCCCTGCATAAAACTAATGTAAACCCTTCAATGACGTCATCTAGATAATGCGCCGCTCAATAACCCGAGGCCCTGAGAACGGAAAACAAAGCAATTAAGGGCGTCCTCTCATCACTCCGAGCGGAGGCACAAAATGGCCCAAAAACGAGACGAATGTACACAAATAGTGAAAATGAGAACAGGACATTAGAATGTAACCTATAAAAATACCACTGGACTGAAGACTAAACAGGAGAAAAATCGCTCAATTAAAAAAAAAAAAGTGAAATAAAGAAATGGAAAAAAAAAAATGTGAAAATGACAATTGCCAATAGAGGAAACCCAAGAAGGCACCAAACCAGACGATTCCTAAATCGAATAATACAATAAAACAGAAATGTGTATAGCAGGGATTGCCAACCTGCGGCTCTCCAGCTGTTGTAAAACTACAACTCCCACCATGTTCTGCTGCAGGCTGATAGCTGTAGGCAGTCTGGGCATGCTGGTAGTTGTAGTTTTGCAACAGCTGGAGGGCCGCAGGTTGGTCATCCCTGATGTATAGGGATCTGGAAATATGAGAAACATATGCCTTGTGAAGATCCACTTAGCAGTACTGGTTAGGGACTACGATGTGAAGCGCCCCCTTCTGTGCTTTTGACTCCACATCACGGTGGCGCTGGCGAGATACATAACTGCAAAGTGGAGGAAAGTTTACAATCTCTCAACCAGAACAGGGTCCACAGTGACCTGCGGTGCAGATACTGAAGCCCCCGCAACATTGGATGAAATCTGCAGCAAACCGCCCCATTTAAACCATGAGTTCTGTGGCAAGACTCAGGAGTTTTTTTTTTTGCTGCTGCAGAATTTCCCTGTGGAATAGACTTTGTATTCATCATCATTCTCTGCTTGCTGTCAGTGAATGGGAATTTTCAATGTTTACAGTTCAGAAAGGGAGAAGCTGTGGTGACCATACAGACCCGGGCCTCATGAAGTGCCACCCGTGAGAGCAGAACATCATGATGGCTTGTCACCTTCTGAATTGAAGGCCACGGGCAGCACTGGCTGACCATAATGCAGAGGTGGCCACATCTGGTCGGGAGCTTGGTGGAAGAGCCCACATTGTGTCACGTGCAGAGTAAATCCTTCCCTCCATGCACCAGGGACTAAATTCCCAGAGAAGCAGCCGCACACAGAAGCAAAGGAGGGTTAACCCGTGCAATTCTGCATTCAACGAAGCGCCCGGCCCTGCTGCCGAGCTGAGCCTGCTACAGAGGAGGCGGAGCGGTGCCCGTGTATACCCAAGGTAACGGGCAGTGGAGGGCACAGGCTGCCAGCGTAACAGCCACATTTCCATGGGTTGTATAAATATGCGGCACATGGAATATTCTTTGCAATTTAAAGGTAATTTTATTTAGTGATTTTCACAATAAGGCCTAATTCACACGTAAACCGCACATTGCTGGCACCATATAGAGAATGCCTTTTCCTGTCCGCAATTGCTATTTTTTTTTTGCGGTAATGCGGATGCGGACATCACATAGTGTGCTGTCCACGTCCATTCCTGCCCCTTTGAAATGAATGGTTTTGCAACCCTTCCGCAAAATTGCGGATGGGATGCGGATCCATTTTTCGGATGTGTGAATAGGGCCTAAAAGGTTCATAATCCAGTTTATAGGAAATTAAATGTTGCGTAACCAGTATCCATATGTGAGCCGGACGTTTCGGTTCCTAAGGGCCTTCTTCAGCGGCTTGGGGTTTCTGTGGTCAGAGATGAAGGGATATCTGGATCAGGTTGACCCTGATTGTTGAGGGTATAAGAATAGCCGGAGGTAGCCCCGGGCCACTGTGTGCTCAGCCGAGTGCAGCGTGCGGAGAATGGTGTGACAGGGGACCGGATCTACGCTCTAATCATCTGTGGGAAATCCAGGCGGTTGTCGGGCGTCATGCACACAGCGAATGGAGGAGGACCCCCTCCTGATATTTGCATCTTCATTGCTCCTCTATTTCAGGCATGCTCAACCTGAGGCCCTCCAGCTGTTGCAAAACTACAACTCCCTGCATGCCCTAATAGCTGTAGGCTGTCCAGGCATGCTGGGAGTTGTAGTTTTGCAGCAGCTGGAGTGCCGCAGGTTGGGCATCCCTGCTCTATTCCATAAGTGTGTGTAAGTAGCTGGCACTCCTCTCTTACCAGCGGTGCCGTGTCGTGATTCCGCTCAATATGAGCCTTTCTTATAAAATGGAGCATCGAGCACATGATCCACACGTCAGGATTGTTTAAGAAGGGCTCATACTGAGCCGAAACGCGTTACCAGTTGACTATTTATTTGCAAATATCAATTCCTGGTCCTCTGCTACTCACTGTATCCTAGGCTGGCAACCTGCAATGTCCTCATGTTCCCATAGAAGTGCATGGGGCGTATCTCTGTCTCCTGTATTCCACATGGCTGCACCACAGCAGTGCTTGTAGGGTAGAGCATCGAGTGGACCCTGTACAGCATTACACAGAGGCCGCGTGGCTATCGGCCATGTTCAGCCATCTACCTCTTCAGTTTGTGATGAACCAGACTGCGTTCAGATATGCGCGACTCTGTACCCTGCTCCTCCAAGTATCCCAAAAACATTGATCAGGAGAGATGGGGCATCGAAATCCCGTATTACCTCAGGCCTTGTGAACGGCGCACTTCACATGTACAGTGTTAAAGGGGCCATGCATACCACTGTGTATATAACGCTTGGATGTCATGTTCATGAACTGCTGTCAATGCTTCACTGCTAGGCCGCAATGTGACCCCGGCCATGTGTACAGTTGAATATGGCAACCCGCTCTGAAACAGTGCAATACTGTTGTTCTGCTGCCATCTAGTGGTGGAAGTTTTCAATCACTCTTGCATAATGATAAGAACAATCCTGGGCTGATGTCACTTCCTGAGGGCGGAAGGAAGACCAGAAGGAAGGGTGTAGGACAGCTCTGCAAGTGAGAGTAATGTCGAGCTGTGGTACTGGCCCTAGGAGGGGTGCAGACTCTGAGACCGCTTCTGGAGCAGGCTGTGCCTAAGGTGACGCTGCACATTAAGAAGCATTGCTGCAAAAGAGCCTGCTCCAGAAGGGGCCTCAGAGTCTGCACCCCTCCTAGGGCCAAGTACCACAGCTCGACATTACTCTCACTTGCAGAGCTGTCCTACGCCCTTCCTTCTGCTCTTCTGCCACCCTCCACAGACCTTCCCAAGAAAGCACAAGCATGACACCCCAAAGATAAGTACAGTACATAGCGTGCACTGAGAACACTGGGTGCCTGCCCTTTATTGTGGACAAAAACATGAAAGGGACTGCCTCCGCTAACAGCGTTCCTGTTTCTGCTTCTAGCGCTCAGTCATACTGGAATCCACAGGTGGATGTGATGAGCTGCTGGAGGAAAGCGGTGGAGAGCTGCAGGTGTCGGTGCAGCTTTGAGTAGGCCTCTCCTGAGGAGTGTTCTGTAGGCTTCACCTTGCCGTGCTCTTTGGTTTGCAGCGTCGGTCCTCTGTAGACCTTCCTCGCCGGAGAGGCCATGCCTTTTGTTGAGGTCTTGATACGAGAATGAGTTTTCTGGTGTCGCTGGAGTCCAATGAACTGTGAGAAACTGCGGTTACACTTTGGACACATGAAGTTCTGCTTGTCCTGTGATTGCTGATATGTGGAGTCCGTTACTGCGGTTTGTCCATCTCCGGGGTGAAGGTGCCTCTGTTGGCGAGGGTCTGGCAGATGCTGGTCACTGATCAGATGGCTGTAGCATGTGGTACAGGTGAACATCTTATCCTCAACCTTCAGCCACTCATGATGCTCCATACCCTGTGAGAAGCTTCTACTGCACATAGAACACTTATAGAAGTTTTCAGTGGACGGAGAATCCTGAGTGGACATCTGCTGGTCAGCCACAGGTACCCACGCCTGTCCTTCCTCCACACACTGACCACTAACGGAGGAAGTCTGCTCGGTCCATGGGTGTGTCCCTGAAGAGAGTACCCCCAAGTTCTGTGTCCATGGTAAGTAATAATTGGTTGTGTTGTGAGTACTGGTGAGCGCCAGAGGAAACACCGCTTCCCCCTGGATGTCCCAGCGCTCATCTCTCTCACAGTAATCTGGATGGATTGCTCGTCTATCTCTATGGGGGGACACTACTTCACTTTCAATAGCAACATTTATCTCCTCCACCTTAAGGACTGTCAGGAGCTCTGAATCTGGAAGAAAGAGAAGAAGGAAAATGGTCATGGCCCATGCATGTTAGGTCCTTGATCTAATGTGTAAGGAGAATACTGACTATTCCCGCCCTATGGCCGGGGCAAGAGCACTGGGCTCATTCAGTTACCTAATTATTCTGCGGAGAGGTACGCTGCTGCCAGAGGTGCCTGCAGGGGACAGAGGATTCTGGAGGAAGAGTCTAAAGTGGAACAGAGTCTGGGGCGAAGAAGCTCACATGGCCAAATCAGCAGCAGATAAATCAGTGACCGATAAATCAGTGAGCGATTACTAGCCGAAGACAGGTGGCTTCTCCAGGCTCAGTACCATTACAACTGCATGGAAAGCCCCAGTACTGAAGGTGGGTTCTGCCCAGTGGGTGGACTGCAGGAGGTCATTACAGGTGTCTTAGATGAGAAGACATTCCTAAAGATCTACATGGATTATATATTTCCAGTCGTAGCTCATTCTAATGTCTGGGGAGTGGATGGACACAGTATTTTTCCACATTTTGGGCCCCTGGACCATCAGGTACAGCTGACGTGCACATTACATTCCTCCCAATTACCCTATAAATGTATCCCATGGCAGCAGAGAAGGATTGATCATGGTAAAATCCAACTCTCATGATCCTTCCCCCTATTTCTGGAGTCCTCATATACTGCGGACTCATGGGAGAAGGAACCCACTCACCTGGAAGGCGATCCTGGTTTACCTGCCGACCCCTCTCCGTGAACATATCAACACTGGATGCACACGGGCCCATTTCAGAGACAAAGGAGGGACTGGAAACATCGTCAAGTCTTCCTGTTATAACCTCTGTCCACTGACTGGTCATTCGGGATAGGTCATTACTTTCTGGTACCATCACATGGAAAAAGGCCATCTCTGGATCAGGAAGAGGCTTTTCTTCTCCTAAAGTCTCTGCTCCAGAGGTCAAAGGTGGTTTCTTAGTGAAGGAATCTTCTAGATGTTTCTGGATGACTGTTGTATTGGTATGTGGAAGAAACATGGGAGGTGAAGACATCTGTGAACATGGAGACTTGAAGGCTTCACCAGGAGATGGTACCTTTTCCAGAATCCCTGGGGTCTCTGGTATGTGGATGTTGTCCTCAGGTTCAGTCTCCTTTGTCTTTAGACTGTCCCTCAACTCTGGCTCTTCCCTCTTCAGGAACATATAACCTTGAAGACACAATACAGACTGATGAAGATCGCGTTCTCCTGTAAGGCTGCTGTGTGGGTCAGAGGGTTTCCCAAAAATGTTATAAACAGATCCTCAGTAATGTATTTAAGACCTAATCGAGCTGGAGCGGGCTCTTCTTTCCAACCTTACCACGTATATATATATATATTACTCTATATATATTGTATTTTATGGCTGAGAATGAAATGAACTATAGAACAACCTCAGAAGTATATCCTGTAGTCACCGGTAATTGAATTCTCTCGGCCACCCTGTTTTCTAGTCCACAGAATACAGGGTGTGAAATCATCCAACTTTTTTTTTTGCTGGATTTTGCTCATCATGAGACATTGTTTACATTGAGAAGCCTATAGATTTCACTATGCCAACTTACCCAGAGAAGTGACCAGTTCCATGGTGTCCCTCATGACCGTCCTATACAGTTCTCTCTGCCATGTGGCCAGTTCCAGAAATTCTTCTTCTGAGAAGGACAATGTCATGTCTGCAAATGCAGGTGTAGCCTGGAAGACACAGATGATACATATACAGATGTGAGTACAGGTTATGCAGTAGGACAGGGTGGGTGGTGGGTATAGGGGTTAACATAGGGTGAGAATACACAATCAGTGGTAGGGAGGGATGTGAGGGGTAATGCAGGGTGTGAGTAGAGGAGGTGTGGTGGGCAAATGGTGGATAATGCAAGATGTGAATACACGGAGTGAGGTGGGCATCGGGTAGGTAATGCCAGGTGTGAGTACAGGATGTGAGGTAGGAATGGGGTGGATAATGCAGGGTGTGAGTACAGGATGTGAGGTAGGGATGGGGTGGGTCATGCCGGGTGTGAGGTAGGGATGGGGTGGGTAATGGCAGGTGTGAGTACAGGGTGTAAAGTAGGGATAGGGTGGGTAATGGCAGGTGTGAGTACAGGATGTGAGTTGGGCATTGGGTGGATAATGCAGGGTGTGAGTACAGGATTTGAGGTAGGGATGGGGTGGGTCATGCCGGGTGTGAGTACAGGATGTGAGGTAGGGATGGGGTGGGTAATGCAGGGTGTGAGTACAGGATTTGAGGTAGGGATGGGGTGGGTAATGGCAGGTGTGAGTACAGGGTGTAAAGTAGGGATGGGGTGGGTAATGGCAGTGTGAGTACAGGGTGTAAAGTAGGGATGGGGTGGGTAATTCCGGATGTGAGTACAGGATGTGAGGTAGGGATGGGTTGGGTAATGTCGGGTGTGAGTACATGATATGAGGTAGGGATGGGGTGGGTAATGCTGGGTGTGAGTACAGGATGTGAGGTAGGGATGGGTTGGGTAATGTCGGGTGTGAGTACATGATATGAGGTAGGGATGGGGTGGGTAATGCCGGGTGTGAGAACAGGATGTAAGGTAGGGATGGGGTGGGTAATGCTGGGTGTGAGTACAAGATGTGAGGTAGGCATGGGGTGGATAATGCAGGGTGTGAGTACAGGATGTGAGGTAAGGATGGGCTGGGCAATGCCAGGTGTGAGTACAGGGTGTGAGGTAGGGATGGGCTGGGTAATGCCAGGTGTGAGTACAAGGTGTGTGGTAGGGATGGGGTGGATAATGCAGGGTGTGAGTACAGGGTGTGAGGTAGGGATGAGGTGGGTAATGCAGGGTGTGAGTACAGGGTGTGTGGTAGGGATGGGGTGGATAATGCAGGGTGTGAGTACAGGGTGTGAGTACAAGATGTTAGGTAGGGATGGGTGGGTAATACCAGGTGTGAGTACAGGGTGTGAGGTAGGGATGGGGTGGGTAATGGCAGGTGTGAGGTAGGGATGGGGTGGGTAGGGCCAGGTGTGAGGTAGGGATGGGGTGGGTAGTGCCAGGTGTGAGTACAGGATGTGTAGTTGGAAGGTGGTGGATAATCAGCATGTGAGTATAGGATGTGAGGTAGGGATGGGGTGGGTAATGCCAGGTGTGAGTACAGGGTGTGAGGTAGGGATGGGGTGGGTAATGCAGGGTGTGAGTACAGGGTGTGTGGTAGGGATGGGGTGGATAATGCAGGGTGTGAGTACAGGGTGTGAGTACAAGATGTTAGGTAGGGATGGGTGGGTAATACCAGGTGTGAGTACAGGGTGTGAGGTAGGGATGGGGTGGGTAATGGCAGGTGTGAGGTAGGGATGGGGTGGGTAGGGCCAGGTGTGAGGTAGGGATGGGGTGGGTAATGCCAGGTGTGAGTACAGGGTGTGAGGTAGGGATGGGGTGGATAAAGCAGGGTGTGAGTACAGGATGTGAGGTAGGGATGGGCTGGGTAATGCCAGGTGTGAGTACAGGTGTGAGGTAGGGATGGGGTGGATAATGCAGGGTGTGAGTACAGGGTGTGAGGTAGGGATGAGGTGGGTAATGCAGGGTGTGAGTACAGGGTGTGTGGTAGGGATGGGGTGGATAATGCAGGGTGTGAGTACAGGGTCTGAGTACAAGATGTTAGGTAGGGATGGGTGGGTAATACCAGGTGTGAGTACAGGGTGTGAGGTAGGGATGGGGTGGGTAATGGCAGGTGTGAGGTAGGGATGGGGTGGGTAGGGCCAGGTGTGAGGTAGGGATGGGGTGGGTAGTGCCAGGTGTGAGTACAGGATGTGTAGTTGGAAGGTGGTGGATAATAAGCATGTGAGTATAGGATGTGAGGTAGGGATGGGGTGGGTAATGCCAGGTGTGAGTACAGGGTGTGAGGTAGGGATGGGGTGGGTAATGCAGGGTGTGAGTACAGGATGTGTGGTATGGATGGGGTGGATAATGCCGGGTGTGAGTACAGGGATGCTAGGTAGGGATGGGGTGGGTAATGCCAGGTGTGAGTACAAGATGTTAGGTAGGGATGGGTGGGTAATACAGGTGTGAGTACAGGGTGTGAGGTAGGGATGATGGCGGTGTGAGGCAGGGATGGGGTGGGTAGTGCAGGTGGAGGTAGGATGGGGTGGGTAATGCCAGGTGAGTACAGGATGAGGTAGGGATGGGGTGGATAATGCAGGGTGTGAGTACAGGATGTGAGGTAGGGATGGGCTGGTTAATGTCGGGTGTGAGTACAGGATGTGAGGTAGGGATGGGGTGGATAAAGCAGGGTGTGAGTACAGGATGTGAGGTATGGATGGGGTGGTTAATGCCGGGTGTGAGTACAGGATGTGAGGTAGGGATGGGGTGGGTAATGCCAGGTGTGAGTACAGGATGTGAGGTAGGGATGGGGTGGATAATGCAGGGTGTGAGTACAGGATGTGAGGTAGGGATGGGGTGGATAATGCAGGGTGTGAGTACAGGATGTGAGGTAGGGATGGGGTGGTTAATGCCGGGTGTGAGTACAGGATGTCAGGTAAGGATGGGGTGGGTAATGCCGGGTGTGATTACAGGATGTGAGGTAGGGATGGGGTGGATAATGCAGGGTGTGAGTACAGGATGTGAGTAGGGATGGGTGGATAATGCAGTGTGATTACAGGATGTGAGGTAGGATGGGTGGATAATGCCAGGTGTGAGTACAGGATGTGAGGTAGGGATGGGGTGGATAATGCAGGGTGTGAGTACAGGATGTGAGGTAGGGATGGGTGGATAATGCGGGTGTGAGTACAGGATGTCAGGTAGGGATGGGGTGGTTAATGCCGGGTGTGAGTACAGGATGTGAGGTAGGGATGGGGTGGATAATGCAGGGTGTGAGTACAGGATGTGAGTTGGGCATTGGGTGGGTAATGCTGGGTGTGATTACAGGATGTGAGGTAGGGATGGGGTGGATAATGCAGGGTGTGAGTACAGGATGTGAGTTGGGCATCGGGTGGGTATTGCAGGGTGTGAGTACAGGATGTGAGGTGGGCATCGGGTGGGTAATGCAGGGTGTGAGCACAGGATGTGAGGTGGGTATTGCAGGGTGTGAGTAAAGTACTCACTATAATTCTGACATATATCACCTGAGGCCAACAGAGGACATGGTGACCTGCAGAATATCATGTGATCATACTCAATGCGTCCAACTTCAATAATGAAAATCGTGGCCCTCTTTTCCACTGACAATCCTGATTGTACAATCCACTAATCAGTGAATGGTCTGAAGAAGGTGATTGGGAAAGCATCTCTGCAGGCTTTGGCGCCTCTGTACCGTGGGACTGTGATCACCAGATGTAAACACAACCTTGTTGGTTTTTCTAGACCAGCAGTGAACGATTGTGGGAGAGAGAAATCGCTCAATCATTTACGATATCACAGCATCAAAGGCGCCAAGAATTTGCAGGCGTCCGCCATGGTCCTGAGAGGAGGCCACATCTAGACCAACCCTTGAAAGATGAGGTTCCAAATCAGAGTAAAGTGTGAGGAGCAGACATCTTGTAGATCCTGAGGTGGTGGTTTCATTATAATTGAAGATGTAATCAAGAAGGACAATGATACAAGGAAGAGCAGAATTATCTGGACTACGGTACAGCATAGTCGTCTTTGGTGGACTGAACTTGCCTATGGTGGACGGTGGTGGTCTTACTGAACATGGATAGTTTTTGGTGGAATGTGGTGGTCTAGACACAATCTTAGGATCTCAGTCCAAGCAAGTTCAGTTCAAGAACCTACAAGTCTTTGCCAGTAAGTCTGACGGGGATTCTCTTGGCCAAGACTCATAGTTATAATATCAGTAAGTGGCCCACCGACCCCAGGCCGGACATGTTGGGGAGATTGAGGAAGAAGCTATTTTTCTTCCTCTCATTATCGTCCATGGCTCAACTTTGGCACTAATCCGACCATTCCTAGGACACAAATATTCCTTTCTTTGTTTCTAGGAAACCAACCAGCCTCTCACATGCCAGTTGCTAGGATACCTGGTTTCCAGGCAACGGTTGCTAGCACAGAAGCTGGACCCTCTGCTTGATGTTGCCAGGAGACTGTGTGCTTGGACTAAAATGCCAGCCACGACTGTTCTGTAAACTAATATATAAGTCATCCATACGACGTCTATGCCTAGGGGGGCTGGGATCTCTATAGTACATGGTGGAGGAGAGCTGAGATCTCTATAGTACATGGTGGAGGAGAGCTGGGATCTCTATAGTACATGGTGGAGGAGAGCTGAGATCTCTATAGTACATGGTGGAGGAGAGCTGAGATCTCTATAGTACACGGTGGAGGAGAGCTGGGATCTCTATAGTACATGGTGGAGGAGAGCTGGGATCTCTATAGTACATGGTGGAGGAGAGCTGGGATCTCTATAGTACACGGTGGAGGAGAGCTGGGATCTATAGTACATGGTGGAGGAGAGCTGAGATCTCTATAGTACATGGTGGAGGAGAGCTGGGATCTCTATAGTACATGGTGGAGGAGAGCTGGGATCTCTATAGTACATGGTGGAGGAGAGCTGAGATCTCTATAGTACATGGTGGAGGAGAGCTGAGATCTCTATAGTACATGGTGGAGGAGAGCTGAGATCTCTATAGTACATGGTGGAGGAGAGCTGGGATCTCTATAGTACATGGTGGAGGAGAGCTGGGATCTCTATAGTACATGGTGGAGGAGAGCTGGGATCTCTATAGTACATGGTGGAGGAGAGCTGGGATCTCTATAGTACATGGTGGAGGAGAGCTGAGATCTCTATAGTACATGGTGGAGGAGAGCTGGGATCTCTATAGTACATGGTGGAGGAGAGCTGAGATCTCTATAGTACATGGTGGAGGAGAGCTGGGATCTCTATAGTACATGGTGGAGGAGAGCTGAGATCTCTATAGTACATGGTGGAGGAGAGCTGGGATCTCTATAGTACATGGTGGAGGAGAGCTGGGATCTCTATAGTACATGGTGGAGGAGAGCTGAGATCTCTATAGTACATGGTGGAGGAGAGCTGAGATCTCTATAGTACATGGTGGAGGAGAGCTGGGATCTCTATAGTACATGGTGGAGGAGAGCTGGGATCTCTATAGTACATGGTGGAGGAGAGCTGGGATCTCTATAGTACATGGTGGAGGAGAGCTGAGATCTCTATAGTACATGGTGGAGGAGAGCTGAGATCTCTATAGTACATGGTGGAGGAGAGCTGAGATCTCTATAGTACATGGTGGAGGAGAGCTGGGATCTCTATAGTACATGGTGGAGGAGAGCTGAGATCTCTATAGTACATGGTGGAGGAGAGCTGAGATCTCTATAGTACATGGTGGAGGAGAGCTGAGATCTCTATAGTACATGGTGGAGGAGAGCTGAGATCTCTATAGTACATGGTGGAGGAGAGCTGGGATCTCTATAGTACATGGTGGAGGAGAGCTGAGATCTCTATAGTACATGGTGGAGGAGAGCTGGGATCTCTATAGTACATGGTGGAGGAGAGCTGGGATCTCTATAGTACATGGTGGAGGAGAGCTGAGATCTCTATAGTACATGGTGGAGGAGAGCTGGGATCTCTATAGTACATGGTGGAGGAGAGCTGGGATCTCTATAGTACATGGTGGAGGAGAGCTGAGATCTCTATAGTACATGGTGGAGGAGAGCTGAGATCTCTATAGTACATGGTGGAGGAGAGCTGGGATCTCTATAGTACATGGTGGAGGAGAGCTGGGATCTCTATAGTACATGGTGGAGGAGAGCTGGGATCTCTATAGTACATGGTGGAGGAGAGCTGAGATCTCTATAGTACATGGTGGAGGAGAGCTGGGATCTCTATAGTACATGGTGGAGGAGAGCTGGGATCTCTATAGTACATGGTGGAGGAGAGCTGAGATCTCTATAGTACATGGTGGAGGAGAGCTGGGATCTCTATAGTACATGGTGGAGGAGAGCTGGGATCTCTATAGTACATGGTGGAGGAGAGCTGGGATCTCTATAGTACATGGTGGAGGAGAGCTGAGATCTCTATAGTACATGGTGGAGGAGAGCTGAGATCTCTATAGTACATGGTGGAGGAGAGCTGGGATCTCTATAGTACATGGTGGAGGAGAGCTGAGATCTCTATAGTACATGGTGGAGGAGAGCTGGGATCTCTATAGTACATGGTGGAGGAGAGCTGGGATCTCTATAGTACATGGTGGAGGAGAGCTGGGATCTCTATAGTACATGGTGGAGGAGAGCTGAGATCTCTATAGTACATGGTGGAGGAGAGCTGAGATCTCTATAGTACATGGTGGAGGAGAGCTGAGATCTCTATAGTACATGGTGGAGGAGAGCTGGGATCTCTATAGTACATGGTGGAGGAGAGCTGAGATCTCTATAGTACATGGTGGAGGAGAGCTGGGATCTCTATAGTACATGGTGGAGGAGAGCTGGGATCTCTATAGTACATGGTGGAGGAGAGCTGAGATCTCTATAGTACATGGTGGAGGAGAGCTGAGATCTCTATAGTACATGGTGGAGGAGAGCTGGGATCTCTATAGTACATGGTGGAGGAGAGCTGGGATCTCTATAGTACATGGTGGAGGAGAGCTGGGATCTCTATAGTACATGGTGGAGGAGAGCTGGGATCTCTATAGTACATGGTGGAGGAGAGCTGGGATCTCTATAGTACATGGTGGAGGAGAGCTGAGATCTCTATAGTACATGGTGGAGGAGAGCTGGGATCTCTATAGTACATGGTGGAGGAGAGCTGAGATCTCTATAGTACATGGTGGAGGAGAGCTGGGATCTCTATAGTACATGGTGGAGGAGAGCTGGGATCTCTATAGTACATGGTGGAGGAGAGCTGAGATCTCTATAGTACATGGTGGAGGAGAGCTGAGATCTCTATAGTACATGGTGGAGGAGAGCTGGGATCTCTATAGTACATGGTGGAGGAGAGCTGGGATCTCTATAGTACATGGTGGAGGAGAGCTGAGATCTCTATAGTACATGGTGGAGGAGAGCTGAGATCTCTATAGTACATGGTGGAGGAGAGCTGGGATCTCTATAGTACATGGTGGAGGAGAGCTGGGATCTCTATAGTACATGGTGGAGGAGAGCTGGGATCTCTATAGTACATGGTGGAGGAGAGCTGAGATCTCTATAGTACATGGTGGAGGAGAGCTGGGATCTCTATAGTACATGGTGGAGGAGAGCTGGGATCTCTATAGTACATGGTGGAGGAGAGCTGGGATCTCTATAGTACATGGTGGAGGAGAGCTGGGATCTCTATAGTACATGGTGGAGGAGAGCTGAGATCTCTATAGTACATGGTGGAG